>JAPTMW010000023.1:24868397-24880909 GCA_029822955.1 Ostorhinchus angustatus | reverse complement strand
TTTATGTTGTGATCTGTACGTGCTTCTTGTCTTCTCATTTCGGGCTTTGAAACCATTGAGATTACTACTTTTCGTCACATGCCTTTCTCCTCTGTTACTCAGATTGATGAGCCCAACATTTCTGGGCACACAGCTCTCCACATGGCCTGTCACATGGGGCAGGACTCTGTGGCTGTGGAACTGGTCAACTATGGTGCAAATATCAACCAACCCAACCTGCACGGTGACACACCGCTTCATTTGGCCGCTGCCTCCTCCAGTGGTGTGCTGTGTCTTGAGCTGCTCATCAACAATGGTGCTGACATCAACATGCAGGTGAAGAGATTGTTTTAAGGAATGAATTAAATGTGTGTTTTACTGAATGTACATTTTCAGATATTTTTTTTGTAATCAAGAAAACTTCTTTTCTTCTTCTCTTTACCAGAATAAAGAAGGGAAGAGCCCTTTACATATGGCTGCTATGCATGGGCGCTTTACTGGATCCCAGATTCTTATCCAAAATGGTAACAATAATCAGAGAAATCAGAGTTCTACACCACATTTTCAGGGTTTTGCTTGGGTTCTCATAGTTGTTAGGTGCTGTTCAGGTTTCAAAATTTTCCCAGTCTTTGTGGAATACTTAGATGCACAGGAGGGGTGAGGCAACATAATAAATAAATAAATAAAAAATACAATATAAATTATATACATTCATATAGATATATAACTTTTGTACAATTATAGTAACAATTCATTGACAACTTACTGCAGCCAGTAGATCTGGGGAAAGTAAGTAAGTTAGTTAGTTTTGTTCCTCTCTTCTTTGATTTTGCCCTCATTTTCTTACATGAGGCTTATAATGAATTTGTTGTTCCTCACAAAACTGGTAAACTTCTAACAAGACAGTATACAGCCATCTTATACACTGTTTATTTTGCCTATTTACAGGTGGAGAGATTGACTGTGTTGATAATTATGGAAACAGTCCACTTCATGTGGCTGCCAGACATGGTCAGGAGTTGCTCATCAGCACTTTGTTGACAAATGGTGCTGATAAAGCTAGGTAGGTCTTCATTTAAGCTGTAAAACTGTGAGGATAAAATAATTCAATAAGAAAAGAACAAAGTGATTTATTGGCTAGCTCACTATTGCTCCAATTTATATGAAATGTCCAGTGTCGGGACAAAAAATTCCAGTGTAATAGCTCTAGTGCTAATACATGTTGTCTTTGGTATGACCTCTGAAGACAGGGGATTCATGGGATGCTTCCACTACATTTGGCAGCGCTTTACGGCTTTCCAGACTGTTGTCGCAAGCTGCTATCTTCTGGTGAGAATGTTTGATTGTGATAATGTATATCTTTACTTTTTACAGTATAATTATCTATAATTAAAATGTTTCAAGCGTTTGTTATATTTTATTTGTTATTGTTTTTATGTCACCCAGGTCAGTTGTACAACATTATGCCGTCTCTGCTGACCGGCCAAACATCAGCATCTGGGTTTGATATAAACACTCCAGACGATCATGGGAGAACCTGCCTGCATGCAGCTGCCTCTGGAGGGTGAGTGAAATCACACAAACACACTTTTGAACCACATAAAGACAATAAGTAAGGAGTAATGTTCAATAAGCTGCTCATTACTGAGAAACAAACTCCACCTGGCTTACTGAAAATATTGATATAAATATGATTCAAATTATTTTATTGCTTCTGCTTTTCAAGATACAAGATTACTTATTACAACTTTTATAGAGAAGCAACAGACAAATGATAGTCACATTAAACCATAAAGACCCAGTGCTACTTTCGTGGCAGTTCCCAAATAAAAGTTTCCCTATACTGAACCTTTTTAAGTGATTTATCTCCATTTATTACAATATTGTTGCCTGCATTTAGCATTTTTCAGTGTTAATCATGTAGTTTCCTATATTTAATTCACTGATCATGTAGATGTTCATGACAACTCAAGAGTAAATTCAAAAGTTATTATATCAGAAACAGAAAAAAATGGAAGAAAAAGTGACTTTTTGAGCAAGTATGTCAATAACTGAGTGTTTCCATCCAATGACATTGATCCAACTCCATGGATTTTACTGGTGAATCAATGTTGTAGAAGATGATGGTGTTTCCACTGTAACTATGGAGCCTCTGAATGTCTACATGGGTCATATCTGATGACCATGAAAACGTGACAAAATGCATTTTAAACCAATTATTTACATGTATTGATAGGATTTGTGGATCAACAGGTATTAAACATTTTACATCAGTAGATGCTCTTGGTTATTGGTGGAAGTTTGGGTCTTTATGGGTTAAAATACAACATAAGAAGCAATTTTTTTGTAGTGTCATGAATACTGTTAACTGTCTTTTGTTCCTCTACTTGCAGGAATGTCGACTGCCTCAACTTGTTGTTAAATGGTGGAGCTGAACTGGGTGTGAAGGATAATTTGGGAAGGTAAACTATTCCACAGAACTGAATAGCTGAATGAATTAATACGGCGTGACTCTGCTTTGATGATTTCTTACACGTCATCTGTTTTACTTCACAGATCTGCTTTGCATTACGCTGCAGCCAACGGGAACAGCCAGTGTACAATCTCTTTGGTGAGAGCCGGTGCTGAAGTCAATGAGCTGGATCTGACGGGCTGCAGTCCTTTGCACTACGCCGCTGCTTCACACACCTTCTGCGGGTGAGGAAATACACACAGCTTAAGCTTTCTCTTTATCACCCTGATCCCAGTTTAGGAAGGTTAAAATGTATTGTTCCATCCTCTAGAGACGACCCAAACTTAAACCTGGAGTTCCGTTTGGAAAAAGAACAAGAGGCCTCTCTGTAAGTCAGATCACTGCTGTGTCATACACAATTTTTGTCCAGTTCAGGACATTTCAATGAAGTTTTCAGTTTTGAGTTTTACAGACAGGGTGTCCCAAATCTTTAAAAAGTTTTAAAAAGCGTTATGTTTGATTGTCCTAAATTAAGGCTTTAATTACCCTTATATTTTATCATTAATACTTAAATCTAGCACCTGAAGGTCTTAGAAATTCCACAGATGCAGTAAATGATATTACTATATGTACTTTGGAAATGTTTTGTAAAGAATTTGTCAAATTTGTGATTATTGTTTAGTGTTTTAGCATAACGGAGATTGAAAATATTGGAGCCACCAACATTCATGGGTGGAGGCGTTCAGGTATGAGCTTTAGCAGCGTGAACGTCAGTAGAAGAAACGTTAGCTGAATTGTAACGTGGTTAAGGCCTGTTGTACTGTTATTTTTGTGAATGTAAAGTCTTAAAAGGTCATAAATTTGGCTTCTTCAAACCTGCAGGTACCCTATACAGAAAATCAAAGTGTCCAATGTATTCTAAAAGTATCCACTTAGAACACAGTGTTGAAAGATTTGAGATTTGAAAGAAAGAAAATAACACAATGCAATATATTATTTTAGATGTAATAATCTTAACTTTTGGACATATAAAGATGAGGTTATTAATATTTTTTTTTTAAATATAGTAATGTCTCCTATTCTTGACATGCTTTTTCATATTTTCTGACGAACTATAGTGGACTAAATATGTCTGAAACTATAGAAACTGTAAGAAAAACCTTTTCTGTTACTGGTTCTGGCTGGAAGAAGAATAAAACATGGCCAGAACATCTTGTCATCCTTTCTCTCTGTGTGTGTAGGTGTTTAGACTTCTTACTTGACAATGGTGCCAACCCAACCCTGAAGAACACTAAGGGTTACAGTGCCGTCCACTTTGCAGCAGCCTATGGGAACAAACAGCACCTGGAACTGGTGAGTCGTGTGTCTGATTTGAGAATTTTGACTACGGTATATCTTCTTTTGCAGTTATTCTGTTCCAAGCTGTACCTAACTGATTTTTGTCATCTGTGGCTCTGACAGCTCCTGGAGATTTCCTTCAACTGTCTAGAAGAGGTTGAAAGTAATATTCCAGTCAGTCCTTTGCACTTAGCGGTGAGTATTACTTTTATTACAATTACTTCTGGACTCATCAGACCAAATGACCTTTTTCCGTTGCTCCCCAGTCCAGTCTTTGTATTCTCTAGCAAACTAATCAGTGAGTGCCACTCACTGCATGGTCAAAGAGGTCAAAGAACGTGTTTACAGCTGAAACATAATCACCGCAGTAATGATCCAATGGAAGGTTCTTATCTATTTGTTTAGTTACATCCACGCGGAGATATGAAGTCATGTTTCCAAAATGAAGATCTCCTTGTGCAACACTTGCTGTTCTATTACAGGCTTATTACGGTCACTGTGACGCCCTGCGTTTGCTCTGCGAGACTTTGGTCAGTTTGGATGTACGGGACATTGAAGGCCAAACCGCTCTCCATTTGGCTGCTAAGAGAGGATTTACACAGTGTGTGGAGGTGCTGCTGAAACACCAAGCATCTTACACAGTGAAGGAACACAAGCTCAAGAGGACAGCTCTGCACGCTGCAGGTGTGTGTGACACATGAATATCTCCATACATGTGACATAAACATGATCAAATTGTCATACAAATGCTAAAACTAGATAAAAGAAACAAATTAGGCAGTATAAGATGAAACCACTAATATTAGTAATTTACACAGACTGGAAATTATCCAGTCTGAGGTATTATATGTGACTAAAGTGTGTGAATCCATCACATCAGCCACTTGTAACAGTGATGTTAATATTTATAATTTTAACTAAACATTCATGGTAACTGTTGATTAGCCAGGCACGTTGATCTGGATTATTGTAATATTAATGATTTGCAATACATATTCATGTCATTGGTTGCATTGCTGTTCTTTTCCTCTGTAGCTGCTGAAGGCCACATGGATTGTCTGCTTTTGCTGGTCAACAGGGAACAAAGTGCTGATGTTATCGACAGTCCAGACACACAGGGACAGTGAGTCACTTCACATTTTTTGTTTGGTAAATTGGTAAACACCAGGCATATATAGCTTTTATATATTTCCTGCAAAATGGAATGCAGATTCCTTCCATTGTGCGCTGGTCTGTGAATTCCCCTTATAGGTGTGTGTTCTCTGTTTGTTGTATGCAGGACGGCTCTCATGCTGGCAACTTTGGGGCGTCATACTGACTGTGTTCACATTCTGCTGGAGAAAGGAGCGAAGGCTGATGCTGCCGACAAAAAGGGCTTCACTGCATTACACAGAGCTGTAAGCCATTTTAATGGCAGAATTATATAAATGGAGAAATGTGCATTTTTTTCTCTCCTACATTCCTGATGTGTTTTTCCTGTGTCTCTCCTATTGCCCTACAGACCATGTTGGGCAGTGAGGACTGTGTTTCTGCTCTGTTGGACCACGGTGCCTCAGCTCTGTGCAGGGACTCTCAGGGAACAACCCCACTGCACCTTGCAGCATCCTGTGGCCACACAGACATTCTCCACAGTTTGGTGAAAGCTGCTGTGAAAGCTGACCCTCTGGACTCCATGTTGGACTACAGAGGCCACACACCCACCCACTGGGCTGCCTACCACGGTGAGACTGACAGCAAAATATTAGTCAAATCAGGGGAATTGTATATTGATCATTTTTACTTTGGTTCTTGTTCTCCTCAGGGCATGACAAATGCTTACAGACTTTACTTGAAAACAAGCTTTATAGCAACCAGGAGGGAAATCCCTTCACTCCATTGCACTGTGCTCTGTGAGTACTAGAGTTAATATGCCGGTTATGTATTTATTTAGAACACATTGTCCATAGTTTAACATTTTGTCTAATTTACCTCATTCATTTGCAGAGTTAATGGACATGAAGTAGCTGCTGATCTTCTGTTAAAGACTGTCGGCCCCCAGATTGTTAACGTTTGTGATGCCAAAGGAAGGTGAGTTCCTCCTTGATTGTAAATCAATGTATGAGTTAACATTATATGTACCACCATTTATTAAAACTGATTACACACTGTTTTTTTTTTAATTTTCATCGTTGTCCAAACAAGCAGTTTGTTTCTTTCTCAGAGGTAGTGGATCTTTCTGCTCATCCACTGATTTTTTTTTTTTGTTTTCTTTTCTTTTTTTTTCATGTTGTATGAATGCAGGACCCCGTTGCATGCAGCTGCTTATTCAGGAAATGTTGCTGGGCTCCAGCTGGTCCTGGCCCAGGGAGCAGAAGTGAACGCTGTGGATCACTCTGGATGCTCTGCTCTGATGGTCGCTGCTGACTGTGGCCAGACCAGGGCTGTTGGTATGTGACTCTCAACTTCTTCTTAGAGCCACCGCCCATTTATATTTGCAACTTTTTTTTTGTTGTCTTTTTCCCAGTCAATACATTTTTTCTTAATGATTTTAGAGATGCATAAAATTGTATCTCATCTTTTAGCACATTTTCTAATTGATTGAATTGGATTCTGCTTTGAGATGTTTTTAAGGAACATTGTTATACTTTTAGTACCTTTTAAAATAATGGTGATGTTTTATACACATATAAAACATCTCCATTATGTAGTTGTAGTAGTAGTTATGTAGTTAATAAAACACTTATCTAGTGTTTTATGTATGGTTTTAGTACTGACTTTATTGTGTTTTATGCATACTTTTTATGTATATTTTTTAGTGTGGATGTATGGCTGTGATTTCTATTTTGTTTAACTTCTGCTGCTGCTACTGTCTTGGCCAGGACAGGAGATATTTTAATTTCAATGAGCTTTTTTCCTTGTTAAATAAAGGTTATAATAATAACATTTACTGTGTTTTTCACATCCTTACATTGGTTACCTTTCTCCACACAAAAAAGAAAATCCTCAACATGCAAAATCCTCTGTTTAATATTTCTTATTTTCTGCATTTCAGAATTTTTGCTACAAAAGGCAAAACCTGACCTGACCCTGGTGGATGCCAATAATAACACTGCCCTTCACTTAGCCTGCAACAAGGTCACATATACATATATCCATATATGCATGCAATGACACAATAACTCAAAAATCTTACAGTAACCTTCCTAAAAAGAAGCTATAAAATAATGCTATAAAATAATTGAGATGCTATATTATATCAAAAATAACCCTGTAATAAAAGAAACACAATGATAAATTGTGATTTAATGAATTATAGATTACATTTCATCTGGCTTTTGAGAATTTATTGCATCTTTACGTACAATTAAATCTTTACAGTTTTTATTTGATGAGTTAAATTCATTAGGATTGTGTTTGGGTCTGCAGGGTCATGAAATGTGTGCCCTGTTAATCCTTGGAGAAATCAGTGACTCTTCACTCATAAATGCAACAAACAGCTCTTTACAAATGTAAGTTAAAATATTTAATGTTGTCCTTAAACTATGATCATTCTACTTGCATGACATACAGGATATTATCTCCACTGACCACTCTCTAACCAGACCTCTCTCTCTGTCTGTCTGTCTGTCTGTCTCTCTCTCTCTCTCTCTCTCTCTGATATCAGGCCTCTTCACATTGCTGCCAGAAGGGGCCTGGCAACCGTGGTGCAGGTGTTGCTGAGCAGAGGAGCAGCGGTTATGGCCGTAGATGAGCAGGGTAAGTAGATCTGTGTTTTTCTGATTGAACATTCATGACAAGGAAAGCTGAAAACTTGCCACGAGCAAAGCACTAGTCTACATCGTTATGAAAACCAGTACAATGGCATGAGATGGTGTAATGTTTCCGTAGCAACAACCCATGTCTGGTTCTACTGTACTGTTACTTTATTGTATCATATTAAAATATTACTGAAGATAGTGATAGTGAGTTAGTTACTACAGCTGCATTTGTTGTATTGATAAAACAGCAAAAACATAAAAAAAAACAAGTTATGAGAACTTCTCCCCCTCTATTAGTGGTGTGATTCTGTTTTTAAGAGGATTTGATTTAAACTCCAATTAGTACAGAAAACATGAGATATGGAGTGAACATTTTACCACGAGAACAGTTGATAACACGGAATTTCAAGGTAACAGGTGAGCTACAGCCCATAAATACTGAGGAAAAACAAACACTATTTAAAGCCCTGTTGGCATGAGACTACTATAACCTGTGGCACGTTCACACGAGATAAACAAACTCAGGGTTTTTTTTTTTTGCCTGTATTTACTGAAATTATTCTCTGGTTCTAATGTCAAGGCTCACAGCTAACAGATAACTATTGAAACAGAAAAATGGTCCTTACAGCTGCTCTTGTGCATATCATCCATCTTTTGAGACTTTTCTGAGGGATTAAAGTTTGTTTTTTCAGTGAATATTCATGTTGTCCTGAATGTGCACCCAAAGCGTTTAATTTTTTTCAACCAGCCTGCATAGGTCAGGCTGAATAAATGCATGGCAGAAACAAAAAATGTGCCAATCACAGTGTAATATTATGACAGGACCTCTGCATTTGCTGAAATAGGGTTGGGTGTTTGTAGTGAACTTTTTACTTTAGGAATTACAGATTTACATGGGATTAAGAACACTGTCAGCCTCTGCAATTATTCTAAACTACCTGAGTTCCACAGATAATACATGTCCAGTACCAATAGGGGTTAATAATACTTTCTAAAATCACTCATAGATGATTTTTTTAGTTGCAGGTGATGAACAGCTACTTGAGTTGAGCTAAATCGGGCCAGAGCAGCACCTTTGTCTCTATATTCTACAGCCGTTCTATTGCTTCTCTTTGATTTGAGCTGGGCTTAACATTATCAAAGCCTGTGTCTTAGTGTAAAATGTGGGACTGAATCATACAACCCTTTGACCGTTTACAGGACACACACCAGCATTGGCATGCGCGCCGAACAAGAACGTGGCGGACTGTCTGGCTCTGATCCTGTCCACCATGAAGCCTTTCCCTCCCAGAGAGGCCTGCACTGGAACAGCCTCACACTTCAACCCCATCCTGAAGAACTGTGGCATCGCTGCCACCTGTGGGTCCGGTGGCAGCATGTGTCACACCTATGTCAAAGACCGCCCGAGCACTGTCGGCCTGCACGGGTGTATGACAGAGTGAAATTTCACACCAATGTTCACCCCGGTGTCCATGCTTAGCTACATACCATGAACATGTCACACAGAGCTGCTTCTCTTGCACAGTCAGTATGAGTTCATGCACTAGTAGCATTGATTGCTTCTTTAAAATAGTCTTATAAATTTGTCAAAATAGATGACCTCTTACATTATTAATAGTCATTCTGGTGAATTACTAACCAATAGAAATTAACAAAAGTTCTAACATCAGCACAATACACAGGCTTCTTACTTGAAGCTTGTTTACCGTTGGCTCATGGTTTTCAGATCTTCACTTGAGCCTGAAAAATGTTATTTCCTCAGAGGAAACAAGGGCAAAAATACCTGGATGATTGTGTGTATGTGTGTATTTGTATGTGTACGTGTGTGTGCCTTTTTGCATTTTTACTCTTGTTCTAAAATATCTAATAGATGCTGTTAACTTTTATGCAACTAATAAGACTATTTTCTTAGTGTATCCAGAGTGTAGCAGACACTAAAAATATTATTCTAATGTCATTATGATCTTAATAAGTTACATTTTAGTGTATGTATTCTTGAATTATATAGTTTACTGTTTAGTTTGGTGTAAGTACACTTAAAATGAAGTTATCTTTTAATTATATTATAATGAAGATCCCAAATTATTGAGTATTAACCTCAGGTCAGTCTGTACTGTATTGTACTTTTGGTGCAAAAACATAAGCACATTTGAGCCAGAGAAATGTAAAGTATGATGAAAGTTTACTATTTCAACTTTTCAATATTTTATATTCAATAGAAGTAACTATACCTCTTCATATAAATGGATAAACAAGAACAGGAAAAATAAGCTTTTCATGCTTTGTGAGTTCAAGTCCTTGGTGACATTTTATTGTTGAAACTAACGATTAGTTTGATATTATAATCCATCTGTTACCACTTTTAACTAGATGCTGTGTTGATAAAATTGTGTGAAAAGCATTGTCACAGTATCTTAAAATGGATTATTTCTTCTTTCCAAAGAGATTTAGTGCTAAAACCAAGAAAAACAGCATTTTTAAACATTCAATTGTTTGACACTTTTGCTTAACGAAATAATGTGATATCAAGTTTATCAAATTATGAATATACTGTCAATTTTATAATCAAGTTGTGGTAGCTTTAACATTAAATTAGGTCTCTTTGTGGCCTTTGTCAAATGTAAAAATGACTCAACATTGATGCAGCTACATAGTTTTTCTGCCTGGGAAAATGTCCTGCAGCCATATTTCTATAAACTGTTCAACATTCAACTCAGTATTTTCAACATGTGCCTGGTAAACAACTGACATGTGTAGGTTTATAAATGGAAAATGTGCAAGAGCTCACAGATACATTTTATGTCTTTTTTTTTTTTTTAAATTGCGTCAATGAAAACAATGCATGTGTAGTTGTACCAAGATGTTAATGCCTCTATAGTTTTTTGACAGTACAGTTGTTGATTAAATGTTTACCTTTTGTAATCTAAAAGCTGTATACATACGAAGCATATGATATTTTCCCCTTTACCAGTTGTTAGTCAATATTTTTGAAAAAATACCTGTTATATTATTATAAATGGCTTTAAACTGTTTGCACTCAGACACAAAAGTTTACATTTTGCAATAGGGCATCCTTTATGCAAATATTTGATTAATTCTAAATGATTACCATTATATTAAATGACAGTAGAACTCTGTCTGTTTAGAGCATCATGCTTGTTTATTTTGAGTGAATCACCTCACTGAAAAAAAAGATAGTCACCTTTCACCATGAATTAAATTTTAAACAAATATGCAGTGATGGTTTTTCAGCTTTTTATGATGGTTAATTGTGTGTCTTCCATCATGTATGAGATTTAAGGATAAAACAACTTAAACAATGGTTGTTGATGTGAGAATAAATGAATAAATCTCTAACATTTGAGGAGTTTCTGCCTGATTGTTTTTATTTCTGTGGTAGTGATGTAAGGGGTTTGTGTGTCTTTGAAATAATACATTTTCAGAACTTCAAACCTTTCCCCCTGAGAGTTCATAGACAATACTTAAAGATGACGTCTGTCCTTCATGCATATGGGAAAATATGTGAGTACCTTGTACCCATCAGTCTGTAAATGTTTCTGAGCAGTATCACAAATGGGTACCTCTGAAACTGGCCCCTAAAAACAGGACAGCGGAGCTACCAATTTAAACCAGATGTACACTAAAATTATGAAGCAAGTTTGGAAGCACTTGGGGTCTATTTTAAAAATAAATATTTACTGAGAAAAAAGAGAAATTATTTGTCAGATAAAACACATTTTTATATTATTTTTATACAAAAATCCGCACGTAACAGTAAAAAGGACATGAAAATTACATGCAACATTTTCTTCAAATATGTTTTTATTCTCTCAGGTACATTTTGGGAATCGAACTCATTATGCAAGGCAGAGTGTTTCACAAAAATGACCACTACTGGAAAATCACTCGCGATATATTTGTGTTTAAATGGGCAGGTTCTGCATGTAACGTGAGTGGACACAACAGGTTACACACGAAACCTAGAATGAAACTGCCAATTCATGAAAAACCCACGTCTGGATTAGAAACATAACGTGCTTTGCACTTTTAATACCCCTCAGCCAAGGGGTAAGCCAAGGCAAGGCAAGTTTATTTGTATAGCACTATTCATACACAGGGTAACTCAAAGTGCTTTACAAAGGCATAAAAAAAAGATGTAAGATGGAAGATTCTGTTAAAAGTTACTGCCCTATAATTTAGATCAGATTGTCTTTGTATAAAACTTATTACGTATATATTTATATTTGAAAGTACTCAGATGTTATAACTGCACAAGGCCATTTGACCTTGAAAAAGTAGGTCAAGGTCAGTGATTTTCAATAGGCTTCTGCTCCAAGCCAAGATGCATCCACTAAAAACTACTACGATCCTAAAATTTAACACAGTGTCCTTATTTATGTATATAAGACCAGTAAAAGTGACCTTTTCAAGATCAAATACACCTAGGCAGCTGTTTTTGTCCCAATTTTGGTCCTATTTTTGGCCCCAGTATTTGATTAAAATTTCATACATTTTGGGATGGCTCAGAGCAAGAGTGTAATTTTTTTTTTTGCATTTATCTGAGGTCATCATTAGGTACATCCTGAGGGAAAGTAAGTCTAAATTTCTCTTTTGTTATTGGGTCGAAAAAAGCTGGTAAAGTGCCAGATACCAAAATGAGCCCAGGTTCATAGAAGCACCCAAATATTTTAGACATTTATATGGAGACAACTGGAACCTGTACATGTTATTGTTTACAGATACAACACACATTAGCTAATATATCAGGTTATATTTCACACAGCCAGTTGGACCCAGTAAAAACAGGTCTGACCACGGAAATATTAGACAGATGTTAAACAATTTATATAGACAGATGAATAAATCCGTTCTTTACAGATTGGATTGAACTGTTGTAAATACTCACATTATGGAGGCTTTGATTGTAGACTTTTTACTGGTTTTCTATATTCATGTAAGTCCTGTTTTTGCCGCTAGAGGCCGATAAATGTCACCGAATACTTGTA
>JAPTMW010000023.1:24816190-24828803 GCA_029822955.1 Ostorhinchus angustatus | reverse complement strand
AGGTTGCTGGGTGGACAGGAGCACAGATTGTGGGTGTGGTAAAGACAAACCATCTTGCCGGGACTGCAGGGACAGGTGATGCTAGACAGGTAGCAGGTGGTCCGACATTTGGAGCACTGGCGCTCCTCGTCTGGGAGTTCCTCATAATCAACTTGTTGTGACTGGACCACGCCCTGGGAATGAAAATGCACAGTTGTTAAAGGAGCTGAATGTGGCAGGTGTGCAGACTGAGGGCTTCTAATCTTAATCTATAATTAAAGGCAAACATCATCAGAAGACTTGAAAAAATACCAACTCCTAATTCAGTCAGAAATTCTAGCAGGAAATTAGTTTTAATACTTGCTGTTTTGCTCAGTATTGAAGAGGGAACAATGCAAAAACTAAATGTTTTTGCTGTCATGCCCTCAAATGTTTTATGTGCTTAATAATTACAACAACAATATTGTTTACTTTTGAATTCATATAATTAATCCTTAAGATAGTTGTGCTCTGAAACTACATGCTGCTGTCACTGCAGTTTAATAGCTGCCACCCTGAACAAATATGGCTCCTGAAGATAAAACTTGCTCACCATCTTTTTCACTTTCTCTCTCAGTTCCTCCTCTTCTCCTACCATGGCAGTCATCTCCTTATTCACAGCTGATGCCAGGTCAACATCCATCGTATCTGCTTTACAGGCCATGTTACAAACCATCTCATCATGGGAGAAGACGCAGTACCTGCTCAGCTGGCGATAGTGGCCCACACAGTTACGACCAATGGGCATCTGCAAAAAAAAAAGGCAAATGTGATTAATTGATGCTGTTTCAATATTTGATCGTTTTCTAGAACTATTTGGCATTTCCTATTAAACATAAGTGAAGTAAATTTATAGGCAGTACATATTTAAGTTGTTCTCTTACCCAGTCCATGGTACAGAAGTTGACAGCTTCAGCAAAGTTGAAACCCTGGTTGAAACCGCTGTGGTAAGCTCTCGGAAAAGTGATGACAAATTCGCCGGCACACTGATTGGTCCGATAGATCTAGTAAAAAGTAGGTTAGGAAAAAGAGAGACAGTTAATTACTGGCTGTATAGGTTTCAGTTCCCCTGTTTTTCCCCTTGTTATGTAAAGACACTGACAGATTTTGATCCACATGGTTGTGATTTCATCATAAATCAACATTAAATGGGAAATTTCTGTCTCCTTTTTGTGCAAGAGATGTTTAGTATTTAAGTATTCCACCTTGGTATTGACATGTGATATTTGTAAAGTCTTCTATAATCACACTAACAAATATGATCAATTAAAGCGTGAGACATTTACCGGAACACCATTGTTCATCAGTGTATTTGGATTCATGATGGTGACCAGCTGGTGAAGGAGATCCGGCTGGGACTCGAACAGCTCAGGTGCCAGTTTCTTCATGACTGACTCAAGGTGCTCTGCAGCATAACCAGGGGCTCCGTACCACGTCTTTGGCTCTCCCCTGTACATGTGGTCAAATGTGTCTGTCAGCTTTGGAAGTCTTATTTTAGTTTGAAACAGCAAGACTGAACACTTTAACAAATATGCAGCAACACCCTGAGAGTGAACTTTACCAGTGAAGATAGTTAATGGAATAGCTCCAGTGATCCTCAATGTGCCAGCAGAAGGAGGAGAAGCACATGCCCACATACAGCCAAGGTAACTTCATCCCACAGATGTCGGCTGTAACATGAGTCAGCACCGATGCATCCAGCACCGGCATGTTGTTCAGGTTCCAGCCGCTGGTCAGGTAATGCTGGAGGTCACAGACAGGTCTCAACCTTTAACTCAAATACATCCCTGTCTAGATGAAAACTGATCATTGATCTAATGTTAAATGGTTTTTCATCCTATTGTTTTAACCCCTAAATTCCTCAATACTTGAAAAACTAAAACTGCATTTGTAAAACTATCAAAATCAACAAAACTGCAAGACTAAAAAAAAAAAAAAAAACTCCAATCATGCACAAAAGAAAACACTTCATGTTCTTAACGTGTTACACTTTAACAGTGTGAGATGAAAAATATTTAAAAATGCCTAAATCACTGTCCTCATAACAACAGATTGTACCTCATCCTCAGGAGAGACTTCAAAATGGCCGTTCCTCACAGGGAAACCACTCCCAAACTCCTTGGAGGCAATGTCTGCTCCGTATTCCACAGTAACATCCTCCTCGATGGTGCTGACGAGACGCCAGAACTCCTTCTCCACCAGCTCAGTGGGAACCATCTAAAAACACGCCAACACTAGTGTCAATGTGACGATGTGTTTCCTCACATGTTCAAAGTTCAAGAATTGACAGACTTTCCTCTGAACAAATAATGTTATGCATCAACAATCATGACACATCTATAATTTGCTACAAACACATGTTGTGTTCAGGGCCCTACAGACGGTACAGTTTCAACAGCCTGATAAGTTTATCAACAGCCACAGTTTGGCAATAGGGATCTAAATCTTGGGCAAACGCAAACTGTGCAATGGAAAATCTACTGAATCTCAGGCTAGGATGCATGTATTGATACAAGAATAAAATATTATCAGCCCTTGTTACCTTTCTGTGCCACAGTAGTTACAAACAACAAAGCTATGCTCACCCCAGTGAACAAAAAAATCCAAAGTCAAGGGGAAGGAGGAGACTGTGAACCTACCGTGACTTGGAATAATATTTTTTGCAATGAAAGCACAAACTGAGAGTGTTGATCAATGTGTCATTTCATGGGGCTTTCTTATTTGATATTAAGCGGTTTTAGATCATACCAGTCATGCTGTGAGATGGTTATCTTAAATATTCTGGTACTGACAGCTTTGTCTTAAATGTTTTTTGTTTTTGTTCTTTCATTGTCTGAGACAGAACAAATCTGCATAGGATGCACCTTCTTAAGTCTAGCCTTTTCATGGAACTACAACTCCTAACAAATGGAATTTAAGGCCAAATTACATGCATTAGACTTCATTTGAAAGGAAATATGTTCTAGTTTGTGATGTGTAGCATGTGGTTAAAACAACCTGAGCTAGAGCCGTTCAAATGTAACCATAACCCAAACCCTTAAATGGGTCATTGGTGACCTAGTGGATGTTAAAGAGGTTAAACATGTAGCGTGTGAGGACTCCTACGCTCCCCCCATGTCAGACCTCTCACTGTCTCATGCATTAAAAGAACCCACAGGATGTGAGAGTGTGGAGGAGGGAGTGCAGCATCTGATAAGATAAACACAACTCTTTCTGGTGTGTTATCAAAGCAGACGTAAATCATTAAAATGAGCACCAGAGAACATTTTCCTTTGCCAAATCCTCCCAAAAGAGCACTTTTCTTTGTTTGGTATGTGAACTGCACTTTTTCATTGGCTGAAATATATTATGCATGTTAATATAGCTGAGGTTTGGTGTGAATTGGTGTGAAGGTTTGAATTAAAATGAATTTTATAAATTTGGTACAGTAATAATTACTGAGTTTGGATTGTCCTATTTCAACAATACAAAAATAATAGATTTTATACTTTACTAATTTAAAACACTTTAGATGCAAAAATATCATTTCTGTAGCCAGTGGTTTCTCTAGGAATTAATAAAATTGTTTAATAGTGTGGAACCATGTTTTTTCCCCCTACAACCATTGCCAATGTAAATCTATCTGACATTACTGAAGCAGAAATCATATTTACAGACAAATGAATGTCATTCACATTATGTCTAGTGACGTGTGTTCATATTATGTCATTTTTCGATATTTTTAACATGGACATCTTATGTATATGTTTATAGTCTGGGATCTGGTACCAAGAGAAGTGTTTGTTCCCATGATGTTCACCCCTTTAACTCTACCTCTGACCTTCTGCTTGTCACTGATCCTTTCCTGAAATAAAGCAGACCCTGCCATGCTTCATGGTCTTCAAGTATAATCCAACAAAAACACTAGAGTATCTAAAAAGAACTTAAACCAGTCTCAATCTAATTAACAAACAAGGCCAACTCACATGAACAGGCATGTTAAAATAATCAGACTTGAACGAATCAGCCATGTCTCCAAAAGCTTGAAGTGTGTAGCTCCTGCCGGCCTGCTCAAAGCCAAAAGCGACAGGAGGTTTGCCACATTCCTATGAAAAAGATGGAAATAAAGTTAAAACAAGTATTTACACTTAAATCTCCATGTGACGATCAAAAAGATAATTTTACTCTTGTTCCTAATTTGGAGCCCCTCTGTTGGGCTCCCTGGGGTTGCAGAGGCAGCAGCTCACCTGAGCCAAGCACTTGGGGCACCTCCAGTCGCCTTTGGGAACATCATGGAGGGGAGGGATCAGACAGAAAATGTGATAACTATCATCACAGCCATCGCACAACAGCAGGCGGTCCTCAGCGCTTCCACTGCCACATACCAGGCACATGTATTGGTCCACCTGAGGACACAGAGATGGAGAATCATAAGGAGTGTGATGCATCATTGTGCCACACTTTTGCATCATTTGAACGTGTCTGAAACTTACTTTACTCGGTATTTTATTCAACACCATTTCCTCATGTTCAACCGGCTCCTGTTTCACCACAGTTACAGCCATTCTCACTGAAAGAACACAAATGAAAGGTTTTAGAAAGTACTACTACTAGTAATACTAGTAATATAACCCAAACATTCCTTTTCTCTTTATAATCTGATCAGTAGTGTCATTGTTTTTACCAGGTTCTGATTTGGTAACAAAAGTTCCCATCCGCCTCCTTAGATTAGGACGATTTTCACAAATTTCTCCAGGTTCACTTTTGAAACAGCCTCTCTAAAGTAAAAACATAAAAACAGAGAGTGAGGAAGAGCACAGAACAATACCTGTACAGTGTAGAATTTAACACCTTACACTGGTAACACAAACATGTGACTTGGCCCCTAAATTAAAAACAGCCATTTAACAGTCCTAGTTAAGGTCAGTGGGTCAGTTTACACATCTTGCTACAAAACATTCCCCACTTTCACCTCAAAAAGCAGAACGCCTTGCAAATGATTCAGGAAGCAATGTCAGCAAAGAGGTAAATCCGACTCACTTCTGATCTCATTCGTTTTGCTCGGCGAGCAATGCTGCAGGTCTCCTGGGGTTGGACAGACTGACGCTGTGGCAGGTCATGAGGGGTGTATTCTTTATCTTTAGTGTCATTAGTCAAGGTGGCCTTCTGTAAAGACAAGCAGGTAGATATGATGATGAGATTACAGTGACAACCCAATGATTAAATTAAAGATGACAAAGTGGAAAACACAGCAGTGAATAATGCAATACTATTGTAATAAATAGGCCATGATAACACTGGGATCACACTTAAGAAATTCTGCTATACCTGACACTGCAAGGCAATCAGGTTTGATAAATGACAATGTATTTATGACTGAGGAACAATAAAATACCCCTAAAGGCTGCTAAGAACAGCCAGGAGTTAGAGTTATGCATTTAATCTCTGTATTGTGGTATCACTTTCACAGAATTTGCAATAAATTGTTGCAATAAATAAGGGTGTCTTTTTAGAACTTGTCCGTGTAAAACCACTATTGACAGTGACCTGACAATCATGTGGCTGTGTCCACTACCACATGGGTGAAAATGCCCTGAGCATCAATTCCCTGATTCAATTGCCTGGTCCCATTCGCTGCCTGTCATTACACTTCAGTCATTCTCCACATTTCCTGTCTCTCTCCACTTTCTATAATCAAATGAAGAGGTAAATGCCAAAAAACATCAACAAATAAACTATTGTTTTACTTTTCACTACAAGCAACAAGTGCAACACCTGCTGTTCTACTGAGGGAAAAAAAACACACAGGTAGAACGTACAGGAAGATTGGCTCCAGTCTGGAACAGGTTATACGGGTACAGGATCCTCTCATAGTGCGTCCGCAAATGGGAGCCAATAGCCTTTCCCGGAGCAAAGCCCATTTTGACAGATATCTTTGTCCAACGTCGCTCTCTGCAGACAGCATCGAATCCCCCCTCTTCATTCACCAGCTTTAAAAAAAAATGTAATAAAAAGAGAGAAGTTACACATCCTGTTGTTTGGGAGAGTGCCGATTGGGTAAAATATATTCACATCTAAATAAAAGACTCTGTTGTCAGACCTTGTTCAGCTGGTACAGATCCAGAATCTTTCTTTCCACATGAGGGATTTTCAGGGTACATCCTTGAAGCTCCCAGAATTTTGCTATTTGATCCAGGAAGTTTAGTTTAACTCTGGTCTGAGCCTAAAAACAGAGAAACACAATAAAACATCTGTCAGAAAAACTAATTACAAGGCCCTTTGTCCAGTTTCCTGTGCACATTTTGTCAAGAACCCCACTGAAATTATATTCTCAGCTATTTTTCTCGAGTTATATTTGCTTTTCAAGAACACCTTGTGAGTTTAGTCAGTGCCACAATTAGTCAAAACTACAAACAGGGGTATAGCCAAAGGGCAGGTCTTGGTGTGTTTGCATGTGATTGACCAAACTAAACTCTTCAAATATAAAGGTCTGATTTACATGTGTAGTAAGCACTAGTAACATCTGACTTTGTAGGGTTCTTGATAAATTTGAAGGATTGTCTTCATTTACCAAATACAACATTTGAGGGTTTTTTTTTATTTAATGCATCTTTAATAAGTTAACATACCTCCAACTCATTAAGCCTTTGAATTCGTGGTGTGAATTTGAGTCTGTCGACATCACAGGCAAATGGTGGCTGCCATTCCTGAAAGAGTACAAAAGACATTTTATTAAGCACATACAGAAATAATTCTTACATGGTCACACTGAAATGAAACCCATTTTCATAAACAAAAAATGTCAGGCAGTAGAAAAGGGGAACTTTATGTACAGCTAAACCAAACTCAGCAAAAATGAATGGAGGGTAGTTTACAAAAAAACATCTTGAACAAGGTGTCACTAAGAAAATATCCAATATTCAGGGAATGATGCATTCAGCCTCTGCCTTTTGGAAAAAATAAATTGAGTTGTTGACAAACAAAAGCATGGAAAAACTGAGGTAAAAAAAAAAGGCTGTTGATACTTTACTTGGCGTGTGATTTGTGAAAGGCTTGGGTGTTGTTTGACTAAAACCAATGTACTTTTGGATAATTTCTGACTTGTTTTACTACATTATTCAGAAAATCACTCAAAGAAATGTGAGACGAATCAACGTATTGATTAAGTCAACACATAATTCCAACAGGAAATAAAAATTTTGTTTGCAGAAAAATACAAACTTGGGCTAATGTGGCATCTCATCTCTCCAGAGTCTTTCCTGTTCAGTTTCAGCGCTGTGCCAAAGCCTTATAATTTCAAACAAAAAACCTGTTGTAGACACTGACAAAGAGTAAGAATTTAAACGTAACCTTGACTACACACCCAGTCTAAACACCCATGAGACTGCAGCTCTTCGAGTAAACCAACAGCCCAGCCCACAGGAAGTCATTGTGTTTGCAAACATTCAAAGAGGCTGAGAACCAGAAACACAAGACAAACTGTCTTACTGGACAGACTGACATGGACACGTCGCATATTTATTTACATGGTATTAAAAACACCAACTTGCTCAGATAAACGACTTCCAGCAACACCTGAAAACCTGCTAACACCATGACATCCAAGTGTTACAAAATACCGTACTGATGAAGAATCATTCTGATAACACCTTAAAAAGACAGAAATTTAACTTATGAAATGTGTCCTTGTTTGTGTCAGAATGTGGCATCCAGACCACCATGAAGTTGATAAGGGTCTTCCTCCCACACAATAGCTTATTCACCACATGCTGTTATGTAGGCCTAGTTACTTTGAAAGCTACAGATAATGCTGCTGGCTTGTCAAGCTGAAACACTGTTTTGTTTTTTACTCTGGGATTCCCAGGACAGTTCTGAAAGTGAACAAAGATGTAGTTCATAGTGTTTTGGATGTTGTAAAAACAATTAAACCAATATAAATCTATGCCCGAGCCCTCTCACACACAGTAAAACACAAACGCATTTTTTTTAGAACACAAACACCTCAGCCTCAGATGATCTGAGATTTACATAGGGGTGTGTATTGGCAAGAATCTGGCAATACAGTACAAAGCACAATACTAGGATCACGACACGATACATCACAATATATCGCGATACTGCTAACAAGGTGATAATTTTTGTGTTTTTCTTCTTTTTTTTTTTTTTTTTTTTTAAATATTATTTCCTGGAAAACTTTTATTAGACCACAAATACTAAACACATTTGTATTTGATCAGAACAGGATCTAATGCTTTATCGAAAAACTTCCTTCTGTAAAAACTTCAAGTGCAGGATTTGGATAAAGTTATAACATGCAGCTTGACAAGTACAAAACACACACACACACACAAAATAAAGGAATAAAATTATGTTTTATAGAGATTACGGTTTAAGATCCTGCTCTATAAATAAAACAGCTTAATAAACAAAAAAGAAAACCAAAAAACAAAGGTGAACCTCCATCATGTCTGCATTTGAGTGAACACCTAAAAATATCGATACAGTAATTTTTAATATCTATACAGTACTGTGAAATGAAATATCGTGATATATTGCACTACCGATATTTTCTTACACCCCTAGATTTACATATATAAATCTCATTTTAAAAAAATATACACACACACAATTTTAATCTATTTAAACTACTTTTACTCATTTTAAGAGGAAAGAAGGTTTCACAAATTTACACCTCTCAGACAAACTATAAAATGGCACCTCACATTAATCAACAGGCTAAATTAGCATAGCATAGGAAACCAAAAGTAAAATCATCATAATACTGCCCAAAAGAGGAGAAATGGTCCAGCCTGTGGTCTTACCCCTCTTACTAGGGTGGAAATGCTGATCAGAGTTCGGACAACAATGGCTGCATTAACACCACCTCATTAACTGTATACAAAGCTGGATTACACCCACCAATATCCTGGTACAAAAGAAAAACAAACACTGTGAAGACTAAAACTGTGCTGGGCTTTCTAACCATCCTTTAAACATGAGTGTGAAGTGCCACATAGGTCTAAACATGACTAACCTTCTGCCAAGGCCAATAAATGAATTAAGTGTTCATAAGAGTTCAGTGGGTATAATTTCCATTTGTTCGATTTGCTTTAGTTATGATGTAAAACCCTGGAGGAAATACTAACCATGGACTGTTCACCCAGAAATCAGATCAAAAAAAGGTTGTGATGCAATGATTTCTTCCTCTCTATGACACTCTCACTTTATAAATAATTTGGAGAGGAGGGAAAAAAGACAAAGGAGACAGCAAAATATCTTGGAGATATCAGAGCAGAACCATGTTATTACATAAACGTCTCACATGCCTACGGGATGCCCAACACAGGCCTACATTCAAAACAAAAATAGGAACCAACTCAGATTCACTCTGTTGTAGGACTATATTTTTTACTTGGGTTAGTTTGGCCTGCACACCACCCTTGAGCTAAAATTTGGTTTGTGTGTTAATTGAAAATGACTGATAGATGACACTGGACTGCAGATAATGGCAATTACACACAGTACAAGGGAAACTGCTGACTGATCAAAAACATTACAATGAAATACGTGTGCACAACATCTATTTGTACACATGTATTTTTTTTTTAGTTTTAAGAAATTTCCACTTCCTTGACCTGATATTTCTCAGCACATGGTATGTAGCTGAAATACCCAGTGTTTAAAAAGTGTCATAGTGGCCGATATTGATGTTATTTCTAGATAAGAATGAGAAGAAATATGCCTGAGTATATGTACTGTAAAACACTGTCTACAATGCTTGTATGCTGGGCAAAGTTATACATGGGAAGGTAAACAATACCCCCCCTTTGTGAAGATAAACCAAGACTATCTGCACCCAGTCTTTGCTTCTTTGTTTATATCAGATGTCCATTTCCAGCCATGCTTTAAGATGTGGGCAAATAAACACCCACCCAGTTTTGGTAACAGCCTCTACCTATCCTGTTGAAATGTGCAAAATGGTCTTTTCACAGCTGCTTCAATACTAAAGGTCAGTGCCATGTTTCCTCATGACAAAAAACTACACCCACCCATGATACAATCAAAGAAAATTGCATTATTTATCACAGATAGCGATACTCTTTACATCAGCAGACAGTGGCCTTTATCCAATTTGCATGGATGCATGGACACACCCTTGAATAAGGTATCTGTCCTCTTCCATCACAACAGATCGGAAATAAGGTCAAGAAAGAGTATTTAAGTTTTGCTCGTTTCATTTGTGTTGCTAAATATTTAATACCGTCTTTGACATGGGTGACGTTGGGGAGGTGTGGATTATGACAAAATAACCATCCAATTAGAAAAAGAAAATGTTACAAAAGCAGCCAATGGTCGGAGAGTTGTTTTTATTTTCACCTATAACGTTATTGTGTGTCCCTCAAGTATATTTTAACATACTAACCAGGTCCACGATGGGGAATAATCCCTTTCGGATCGGTTTATCGCATAAAGGTGATAAAACTGTGATAAATAGAGGAAATAAGTGTCCAGTGAGCCGAGTGTTTTACACCATCAGAGACCCGTCTCTCCATAAACAGTTGGTCACCGAGCACGTACTTGCGTTCGAAGGGAGACAACTGCAGCTTAAAAAGGCCCGATTAACGCTGGCTACGTTACCTCACACTAGCTAAATCCGTCAAAGCTTGGAGAGAAAATTTAGACTTCATAACTACGGATTGAAATCCCTGGTTGAGTTATATGACAAGTTAAAATCCGGTAAAGTTGACTATTTCCGCGTCCCGAGTTAGTGTTAACGTACTAGCTAAACATTCCCCATTCTATTTGCATAACAGTCGAACTTAAGCATTTGAATTATTTTTAGAAATCATCTCCCTCAGTGACTGGAAATGTGAACATAAGCTCGGTTGGGTACGTGTTTAAAAACTTGACCAGAAGTCGTATTTGCTTCCCAGTGCCATGTTTAAGAGCGCACTGAAGCTTCACTGAGGTTATCGTTGTTGCAAACACAACACACTCGGAGCTCGGGCTAGCTGACAATTCAACTCGGAGCCGCAATCCGCCATGTTGAAACCTGTCTAAAACACACAACTTTGCGTGCTAAATTATCAACAGCGGTAGAGGACAGCACGCCACAAAAAAACTCAAAACACCGACAAATTTAGGAAACACTCACCGGTGGAGGTCGGACTTTGCAGATGCCAGTTTTCTCTGCAATGGGTCGTATTTTGTTGATGTACGCAAAAGGGTCGGCAAATTCCTCCCAGCTGGGCTCAAAAACAGGGCACTCCGGAGGAGGAATGAACTCATTCAGCTGAGGGTGATTCATAGTTGCATCTTTGTTATGACTGCCGTGGAAATCGTTTTGGTATTCCTCACGCCGAAAATGCCAGCTATGAATTTGTGTCTTTCAGATCATGTCCACTCTCCACTCATTGAACTCAAAGACGAATTATCTAGTTGGAGACGAGAGGGGCTGACGTCCAGGCACCGTCTACATCCGCCTCAAAAAGTAGACACCGCACTAATTATTTAGGCTGCCATATTTCTAAAATCCAACGAGTCTGTGGTCAAATATCACGCAAAAACACCCATTGACTATTTTATGTGCGTACAGCTAAATTTGGTGTGAAATTAATGTTTAGCTGCAACCTTAGAGTTTAAATAGTGTATCTACATCTTTTTCAAGGAGTTAAATGTCCGATTGGCTGTGTTACAGGTTCTCATCGATTTATAGCCAACTTTACCAAGCTTAACGTAAAAGTTTGCTTTCCACTTATTAACACTTTGGATGCACAATACTCTTTTAGCTACAGATTATATCGCTTATTGGTTCCGTGGTTTACTCACAGATGATTGTCCCCCTGTTGAATTTGTTTGATTTGCACACCTTCTGGCACGGCGGTGAAGCGGATCTAATTGGTTTACCGCTGAGGGGATGAGTTGTACTGACTTTTCCGTACCCGCCCGGCTGGGACAAAGAATAGACGTTGGAAACGGTTCGTCGGGTTTTATACTCAAACACATCCACTAGATCTTTGCGCGCTGACCGGCACTTCGTTTTTAAATGGTCTAGAGGAGCTCGTTGATTGGATGTTAGATAAAGACCCTGGTCATGTGACTACAGTTTGGCTGTTTGGATTTTAATGAGAAACATTAAAAATCAGTTATTCCACATATTTTAACTCGGGGACTATCTCACAAAGTGGAGCCTTTATAGGTAGAACAGAGGCAGAAATACTTAAAACAAATATGCATTTCCTTATACCTTAGCCCTCTGAAATTTCTACAGTTTTAACACACTTTGTTTGCAGTCTCAGTAAGTAGTATTGTAATTAAACTGTTGTAATGTCCATGAAGTTGTGTTAATAGCTGCATCTCATAACAGTTTGGGGTCTATAGTCTGTGGTTTGCTGTCTATTTAATCTATGATATTACTGATGCACCAAGTGTCAGTATTATTTGACTTGGTTCTAATACAGCAGTTATGGACAGATTTTGGCAGAAGGGAATAGATTTGATTTATGATATGTAGCATACATTAAATAACCCACTTCCTATATTGAGAGGTGTTGTGCCAAGGTACGTATCCCCACTGAGAATTCTTTCCCCTGGCTGCAGGAGCATCATTTCAACT
>JAPTMW010000023.1:24729112-24740401 GCA_029822955.1 Ostorhinchus angustatus | reverse complement strand
TCTATCTGTATGTGTATCTGTATCTTTATGTATATCTGTATCTGTATCTCTACCTGTATCTGTATCTGTATGTATATCTGTATCTGTATGTATATCTGTATCTGTATGTATATCTGTATCTGTATCTGTAATTATTTGGAAATGAACTAACTCATCACCAGTGTACATCTTTCTTCACTGCAAACACCTTTAATACAAAACTCCTACGGTTGAAAAACGTTGGTGCGCTGAACACCACAGTATCATCACATATAAGCAGAGTATGATTCTATAATTATAAGCTGTGTCGCTGAGCATGAGAGGAAATCCTCCAGGGTAGGGGAGGTCGTCTTGACCCCAGGTATCCTCTCAGATCAGTGGGACGGTCCAGCGGCATCTCCCTGGAAGGCGCGCAGGCCCAGTAGACTGCAACACCCAACAGCACAACAGCAACAAACCAGATGGACGAAAAACTGACAGCTGTCAATTACCAGAGCTGAGGTGAAATGTGATTTAAAGACCGCAAATTAAACCTGAGAAGAAAGAAAGTAATGAATGGATCTGCATGTGGATTTCAGCTTGGAGAGGTCATGAAATCTATTATCTGTTGAAGATGTTTTTGAGTAATTTGTTCTCAGAAATATACACATACAATTTGACATAATGCAAACAGGTAATATATGCAACAGAATCACTGACAATATATCAATCACATTAAACCAGTTTCATAAACTTGACTTCTCAAAAGCAAAAGATAGCCTGTTGCACGTTTTGTGTGTTAAACTGCGACATAAATGAACTTTACCTACATGTTCATATATATATTACTGTTAGTATTGCTTGTCTATATGAAAGATGATGCTGTAAAAAAATGAATTGTAATGATTGATTAATTTGGATAATCAGACAAATTAATAAAAAAAAATAACATGTTTTTAAAAGTGTAAATACTTATGTTCAGTTATGAAATATCCAATGAAATGGATGAAGTGTGTGGGTTTATTTTTATGTGTGCCATGAGTAACTGGCATTTTATGCAGTGGAAAAAAAGTCAATCAATATATCTGGGAAATATTGGAGTGAAAATATTCAGATCATAAATTAAAAAAAAAAACTTTTTAATACAAACCGCAAACAATCAACTTTGATGCTCTGTCAAGACATTGCTGCTCAAAACTCGTGTCTCCACAGTTTTTTTTTTCTTTTTTATTGTCATGTGAGATTCTTTCATCCCATAAGAGAGTGTGTGATCTTTTCCTGAACAGTTCCCCTTTCTAAACACTGGCCAGCAGCGAGCCAGACAAAAAGGTGTTACTGATGACTGTGTCCAGCAATTTAAGCTATTGAGCACTGCCCCCAATTCACCTTCTTTCTTAACTTTATGGTTATAATTGCCATAAAGCTCCTCCCAAATCCTCCCATCCCCCACCGGCCATTCTCGCGGGCTTTGTAACATGTTCAATATTCCCATTGTACTGTACTTTTTACCCCAAGTGCCTCTGCAGAATAGTTTAATGGAGCGGGGTCAGAGTTCATGATGTTAGCAGTCTTAAGGCTTTGAGACCAGTATTAGCCTCTAACACTTCACGTCCAACTTCTACAACTACTCCTTATGAGCCAAAACAATAAAAAACATCCATCAATGTCCTCCCTTGTCTATGTAGGGCGGGTATGACTGATGATGTGTATGGCACATTGATGCACTTGAGGGGCAAGGGACTGTGTGAATGTTTGTTTATGTCGAGTGAGGATTTGTCAAAAGGTTTATGTCATTGCTGGCATCAGTCTCCTCAAGCTTGTACTGGGTGGTCTTTGTGTGTTTGCATCCGTAAAGGGCTTCGTTCTCACTCTCGTTTGTCCCCTATTGATTCTCTAAATTAGGTTGATGAGAGGCCCTCCTATCAGGTGGCATATTAATTGGGTCAGGCTGGATCTTATATGAAATCCAAATAATGGCGACCCAAACCCCAACACTAAACCTTTGTCCCCTGATCGCTCTCTTTCACCAATTAGCCTCACAGTGAATTTGCTTCCTGCCACCTCTACTGCCTGTTAATATTTTCCAGGAATCGGGGATGCCACTGGTGGGTTTGTACTGGTGAAAAAAGGTGTTCTAGTCAAGGTGTAAGGGATGAACTGAGGCCACAAAAATCAGATTTTAGGTTTAAGACTGAACTACTGTCTGCTATACAAATCCAAGGAACGCAACGATATTTATTTGAAAAATAAGTTGAAGTTTCTTGTAAATATGCAACCATCTTAAGAACATATAGGATAATTTACAAGGGATGTTAGTAATATAGTTAATACGACATCCCTTTCTTCTTCTTTTGGATATGGCAAGGTCAAACTTAGCCTATTTATGACATATTTATCTATAATAGTTAAAAAAAAAATGTGTTAATGAGTGTTATTTTGAGTTTCCTACACCTTTTATATTCTTCTTTATTATTTAACCCTGTTGTCCTCTTCTTAACCCTTTATCGGGCAAGTGACTATTTTTGGTCATTCCCATATACATTACAAATCAGTGAGAACAACAGTTACAGTAAGGACAGTGAATGTGGTCTACAGGGTCTGTCAGGTCCACCTCTGCATGAACAGTGAGTGGACCTGCTTTGTTCGGTACCAGGAAGTAATGGTACTAATGGAAGGAATGATGTTCAAAGGGTTAATGTGGATGTGGACAGGGGTCTGGATCAGCACGCATGTTGTTCTAATGTTCTAAAAGTGATGTTCTAATGTTTTAAAATACACATTCCTTTTATATTACGTGTGTTTTTCTTGTATTTTTTATATTTACTTCTATTTTTTTTTTTTTTTTTTTTGCCACTTACAGGTAAGGAACCAAATATGGTAACTTCACTGACCTTGATTTTTTTTTTTTCTTTACATGGCAATACTTTTTTTAATTTCACAAAAATAATACACTTTTGTTATGTCCTCCAATCACACACTAATTCTGAAATTTAGAATTTCAGAGAATTTCTATGAGCGCCATAAAGGGTTAAAGAAACAAAAGCCAAACACACAAAAAAGGTAAAAACTATAAGGAGTCTAAATCTATCATGCAACTGTTCAAGGTGAAAGTGAACAATGTACATACCTTTTCAGAATTTATGGGTCTAATTTGTTTATTTATGCTTGATAACATTTGCAGTTTGATATGTCAGAGCATTAGAATCATTTTTTCTATATTTGTTTGTTATTTGTTGATAATATTCTAATATTTTACAGTAAAATAAACTGCCTCCATATGAACTCTGAACTACTTCTGCTCATCCCAAATAAGTATGAGAAAATAAGTGTGTTAACAAAGCAAAGGAAGCGGAATCAATTTAATTATTAGTTTATGAAAAGGGGGTGGGAGCCAATAAGTTATACTTCTTCCCACTCCTTTTCGAGTGCCGAAAAATTTTGTTTGACCCTGTTGTATGGTTCGGTGTTATCTGATGATTTTATGTGCTCATAATAAAACTAAACTAACTCTAACTAAAATGCACACAAATGTGAAAGTTTGGGATTCTTGTATCACTAAAGACAGACTAAACGTAGACTTTGCTTGTTGCTAATTAGCCTAGCTTCTGTTTAGACTCCGCTATTAACAGCTTAGCTAAAATAAAAGATCCAACCTTGGATTTAAATGTTATTATTACACTTAGTATTACACCGTAAACAAATATGAAAAATACACTTACTGTTTTTCTACTGACTCTGGTTGTCAATATTTCATGTATGTTTATGCCATAGAGATGATTTATGTAATTGAGTTAATAATAATAATAATAATGATAATAATAATAATAATAATAATAATAATAATAATAATACAAAACGCTTAGATTTTTCTTAAATTCTGACCTCCTAAGATAGATAGAAGTTGACTTGACATGACTTCATTCCTGTTTATGGCTGGTTTCTTTTGATAGCGCTGTCATATAGACAGTTACATATTTCTGCAGTCTTTAAAGTTCTTCTAAAGTCTTGTCATGTTTTCACTGTACCTGATTCAGTGCATTAATGCATTGGCGTTCACTGCAAAATCTGAGATGGACAAACCCACAAATGAAAAACCTTTGCTGCCAAGTTTTACAGATGCATTGAGTAATAAACAATGAATCCCATAAGCTAAATAAATGATTTATTGTACAAAAGAAAAATGACAGTAAATAAACAAAAAAGGCAAACATAACAATTGAACAGTTATTCATATGCACAACCATTAAACTACAAAGTTGGGGTGATTTTTAACTACACAAAGAACGGAGGAATGAAGGGGGAAAGTGAGAAAAACATTAGAAGCGGTGAACCTGTCCAAAACATCATAAATGTCAACATTTGGGTAGGTATTTACATAGAGATTTCTTACTCTCATATATTTATATGAAAACACTCTCACACATACCAGTATACAAACACTAAAATTCAAAATGCAACTTCTTAACAGCTTTAACCATAGTTAAGCCATCGTTGTGGGCACAGCTAATTATTATTATTATTTCTTTTGACCACACATATTACCAGAGCCGCTACCATCAGTCACTCTGTCAATAACTCAATCTGAACCTGAGAGCAAGGGAACCCTGTGGTTTTCATCTACATTTTTTGGGGGGGAAGGGGCTTCTTAAGAGTTTAATGTTTGCGCAGATTAATCGATGACAAATTTAAAACAAAGCAAGGTTTTTAGAAGGCTAAAGTGAGGTAGACAGACTTTGAAATGCATTGTAATTATTAATAAATAGACAATTGACCAGTTTAATTATTTCCAACCACTGCCCCTACCAGCTTTCCTCCCTTTGAAATGTTCTAGCATATTCCTGCAATCACAAAAGTTACAGCACACAACATGTCATCCTCTACTTTGGCTAACAATCCCTGGATACTCCTCCCATTCTTACATGGGTGCTTTCACTTAAAATACACACAAAGGCAAAAACATGTCTATGCAAGACAGTCAACACATTGTTTAAGTCAAAAGGACGTAGTCTCTCTAACATGGTAACAGATTAAAGTTGGTGGGCGGGCCATTTCCAGTTAAAGCATTCTATGTTCATTGATCCAGACACTTATTACACACATGACTTATCACCCAAAGTGGGCAAGGAGGCCTTTCAGGCCGCTGGTACAGTACGTCCAGGTTCCAGATTGGATAAAAGTGTGTGAGTGTATGGACAGGCCCCCGCTTCAGACAAAAGTCAGGAAAGCGTGATGGTATCAAAAAGAAGTGATAACCTTTCTAGTTCATACATACGGTTTATCACCAGAAGCTTGAATTTTTTTTTTTTTTTTTTTTTTTTTATCCTATACTGTACAAGCTCTCTTGTGCTTGGTAAAACACAAACAACACTTTACCTCCTCACGCCATGAACGTCCCATAGTGCAAAATTTATTGTTGGTAAGGTAGAGTGCCCCAAAAAAGGTTTTTGTACCCCTTTTTAATATATACATATATCATTTATATATAATGTCAGAAGGCTCTTCCTTTATCCAACAGCATAGTGCTTTCGTTTACAACAAAAGGATATCTTTGCTTTGACATCCAGGAGACAAAGACAGACGTTTAGCTTACTAATCTACTCTGTGTTCAAGCACTAACAATATTTTTTCCCGTTATGATAATGATAACACAGTTGAGGTTGAAGTGAATGGGGGCATTTTAAAATGCAATCGAATATGTTCTCTAAACTAAGGTCAGTGGTTGAGTTGCATTCTTTAGATTTTTTTTTTGAGATTTTTTATTTTTTGCATGTTTTGATGCGGTCTATAAAAGCTATTATATCTGAAAACAGAACTGCCATTAAAATATTTTGCATTTAAAATTGGATTTTAGCCACTACTTTTTCTTAATTTCAGTGTAATTTTAACAGATGTGTACACTGCTGTAAATATGAGCATGTGGACTTCTACAGATAACAACAACAATCATGTTTTGAACTATTCTCAGCTGTATAATTCACTCAAATGTCTTTTTTTTTTTTTTTTTTTACAGCAGGTTGAGTATACTAGTACTTTCTTGTGTGATTGATATATTAGTGTGTGGATTTTGATGTGTTTGTTATTACATGCTCAGTCCCAGGCCTCTTCAAGTTATGAAACAGTGCATTTACTTCTCTGCTGTCCAAACGACGGATGTGTTTTCTTTGTTAAATAAGAAAGATAATAAAAAATGTGACCAGAGGGTTCCTGTGCATCCTGACAAACATACCCTCCTCCTTCCAACTGCATCGACGTTACAGTTCTGTTTTAAACTTTAGTGTGCAAGTCCAAACTAAGTCTGTGCATTTTCAGAATGGCACAATACTGGCTTTTTTTTATACACTTTGAAAGACGGAGAATAAAATACCTCTTCCTTTTCTTTTTTGAGTTTTACAAGGCTACAAATAAAACAAGATCAAAGTAACGGTGAAAGGTTTTCGTAGATACTCGAGAATGTCACACTGGGGTGTTATACATTAATAGAGGGTACAGGTTTGGTTTTGGATCTCCTTAACACTTTACATCTCTATAGCACATCTCTAACATCTGTAAACAACATTTTTGTATTTCTAATGGTAAACCCTCCTCACATTAGCATGAATTTACTTGTGGGAGTTTTTGTTAATGCGATGGACTGCAGAAGAACTGAACATGCCCCCTTGCAAACAATTTTGTGGATTAAATTTCAGCCATTAAGTGTATCAGTGAAATAGTGTTTCGTCAAGACCCTTAAACTCCATTAGGACTGAAATTGCATTAAAAATATTGTAAATGCTCATGTATGTCTCCTGTCATCTCAATCCACTACTAACATGGACATTTCACAAAGATAAAAAAAAAAAAAAATCTTTAAAAACCCACAAAACTAACACAATAACATAGTTTTGTCTCATTTACTGTTTTATGAGGCTGCTCCACAAGTACAACCTCTTACACTCATTCATAATGTACTGTTTTTCCATCACTCAGTCCTTTTTTGATTCATATTTCATTTATAACTTTTACATTTTGAATCAATTTAATTACTGGAAAAAAATGGAAACCCAGTGGAATGTTTTTGTGGCCGAGCAAAAAGTAGAATCTGGTGCCGAGCTGTGGGTTCTGGTGCCAGGGGAGAGCTCCATAAGGGTTTTGGGTGGTATGATGCGATGGTGGCTGTACACAAGTGTGCATCTCCCCTGTAGCCTAAGAGCAGCCACATCGATCCACCACCATCCCCGGGATCTTTCCGTGGATGATCTGTTGCTTGTCATTGAAGTAGAGCATGTTAATGGGGGACATCTTGGTCGGGGTACAGCAGGGCCCGGCGGAGCCTCTAGGGTTGGCATGCTGCACTAGGTGGGTATGTGGGTATTTCTGCATAAACATATACTCGCACTGGCCGGAGCAATAGTTGGCTTTGTAACGTTTGGGGGCAATGATCCAGTCCCAGCCGAACGCCTCAAAATCCACAGTTAGAGGGTAACGACAGCAGCGAGACTCCGTGGAATGCTCGTCACAGTCCAGGCCCAGGTTTCTCCGAGAGCGTTTGGTCGTCTCCAGAACCTTCACCTCCAGGAACGGCTGCTGGAATCAGGGGGGAGGGGGGGGACGGGACGGGACGGGACGAGGGGGCAGAGAGAAAGAGGTGGTTATAAGAGAACAACAACAAAAGACATGCCTGAGCCATGAGTTACTGAAAATACAGCCATTACACTAAGGAGGTTGTTGTGTTAACCCTTTATCGGGCAAGTGACTATTTTTGGTCATTTCTACATACATTACAAGACAGTGACAGCAACAGTTACAGTGAGATAACAATCTGAGATCACATGTGGTCTACAGGGTCTGGAAGGTCCACCTCTGCATGAACAGTGAGTGGACCTGCTTTGTTAGGTACCAGGAAGTAATGGTACTAATGGAAGTGATGATGTTCGAAGGGTTAATGTGGATGTGGACAGGGGTCTGCACTTATGTTCTTGTAATGTTCTAAAACTGATGTTCTAATGTTTTAAAATACATGAAGGTTGACATTATGAATTTCAGAATAATTCTCTAAGTGCCCTATAAAGTGTTAAAATGAACACAAAATTACATTAATACAAAGAGGACACACACATGAACACCGACATGAATGAGCCTATTATACACATGTTTCTGGTAGATGTTTTCTCCAATGATACATTTCAGATATGAGGGAAAAAAAAGGTTTTGGGGGATGAAGAGGTTAAGACCAGTCAGCTGTAGGATGTCACTGTGCATTATCTGATTCAACATTAATATTATTACCGTGATTCCATGTAAAATGACCTGCTTCAACTAAAGAAATGTCAGTGGTTTCTAACATTAGACTTTTTGGAGAAGAAGCTTTGTCCGTCTGGAAGAGATATCAGCCAAATCCTGTGTAACAAGAGTTGTCAACCTGAACCACAAAGTTCATCTGTAACAAAGGTGTAAAAGAATACAGTAGTTTAGAAATCTGGACAATTCTATTGATTCTGGTTGGTTGTCTTATTTTTTGTTCATTTCTTGTTTTGTCTTTTGTAACAGTTTATTTTTCATTATTTTATCATTTTAAGTCATTTTGTATCTTTCATTGCCTACCCTTCATTTTAATTATTATCTGTATGAATGATGTCATGTTATGCTTTTATCTGGAAAGAAATGTGCTATGCTATATGCTATTTAGCTGAAATACATGCTATAATATATGCTACACTCCTTGGCTTTTGAAGCAGCATGAGACTCCACATTTTTCCTTGTGATAAACATTGATGAGACAACATTGATGCCTTTGCTGTGTATCTGGTTTGGTTTGAATCTTGTCGGGCCTTAATGTTGGTCTGGACCCTGTCTCCATACACCCCTGTCTTCACTGGGTCTCTACTAGTGTCTCTACTGCGTCATGTTTTAAAGGTTTTAAAAACAACAACATAGACTACCTGTTCAATCCTAGCATAAACAGAAATGTCAAGATTTTAGGTTATGTCACACTTCCATTGAGACCTTCTGTGCAGTGTTTGCTGTTAACAGTAGGTGTTTTTCATATATCAGGCATGGCAGTGAAAATGTGACATTAATAACATTTCATTCATCCAATCTATTTTGTAAAGTATTCAGGTGAAAAAACTGTACATTATCAAGTGAGAAGGCAGTTTTTTTTCTATGCATGTTTTCAGCATTCAACAGAGTAATGGTAAATGGAGTGTGTTTGTAGAAATGTTCTACCTTAATGGCACCTACACATCTATATTATATGTCCAATTGATCCCTTCACACACACAACAGTGTTTCCAACACAACACATACATGTACAAATACCTGTATTTATATATGTCTCTACATATTACAAATGTACTTTAAATTTAAAAGTAAATACCTTTTACAGTGTTGCATACACATAATAGTGCAGAAGTATCTATAGGACTATCCACTGTTTATACCTTCATCTACTATTAGAGGAATTTACCAAATCCTCAGTTTGTTTTGGTTATTTGGCTGTCAGCTGAATTTGATGTGAAGTTCTTGAACATCTCAGTTCAGACAGACTTGGATGTTGGAAATTACACATTTAGCTACATCATTCACAGTTGCTACCACTCCCCATGCTAAACTGATGCCAAATGAATAATTCAACATAAGTGTTCACATATAGGCTAACAATAATTCACAAAAATACATGATATTTACAGTGATAACACAGTGTACTATTTGCAGACCAGTTCAAAAAACACTGATGCAAAAAATACTGATACAAATCCTAATATCTCGCATAAGCTTGGTTTGGTCCATGAACCATGACCTTTAGGTTACCCAAACCTTAACCTTTGGGCAAAGCAAGCCGATCAAATATTTTACTCCATCATGTTTGTTTTACAAAGCCTTCCTCTCCCCACAGTGATTCCAGCTGGGCTCGAGCACAGTTTTTTGTGACGCATTCAAAAGAGGAAATAAGCTGAAAGGCCACTGGGGTGAGACCATGTCAGCTTGGCCTTTAGGGCTTTTGTTGTAGAAAAAAGACCCAGAGGATCAGGGAGAAGCAGAGTTTGACTCTTTCTTTGCTTGTTGTGTTTTGTTTTATTTTTGTACACATGCCTGTGTTTTTAATCTTTTCCTTTTTTTTCTGTTCAAGAATAATATTGCACACTGCTGTGTGCTCAGAGGGCAGCGATTTATTGGCCAAGACACCAGAGCTGACCTCTGATATGTGTTGTGGAGATCTGACCCAAATGACCACTTGGTAAATATTTGGTGTTGCCTAACTGGGATGAGTGGCCTACATAATTCAATGTAGATGTTGTATGTAACTGTCAGTGGCGGTAACACTGGGATTTGTAACTAGATTAATGGTTCACGTATGGTTTTCCTTTAAGACTGAAGTGTGAACTCAGCCATGCAGTCCATCCATTACATTTGACATAAACCCAGTAGTTCATCATTTAAAACGATTTAAGCAAATAGGCCAAGACGATTATAGCGATGCCTGATGTGGACTTTCCTAAATCCTGTTCACAGAGTCCGATGTTGGATCATTATTAATCTACATTACAGACAAGATACTAAACATTTAAAACATTCAGAGATTTGCCGTCATTAACCCTCATTTTAAGTAAAAATATTGACTAAAAGAAAAAACAACATCCACAGTGGTTCATGAGCACAGAGGATATACATTAACTATAGGATCTGAGTGGAGTCGCAGCACACAGTGTGTGTTTATTTCATCCAATTAGCTGCAGACATTCAGACTACAGATGTGATAATAGGTAGGGCTGATCTAAACAAAGCAGCTAAATATGGATTTTTCAGGCTGCAGCTGTTGAAAAGTGATGGTATTTAAAGTGTATTAACATGATGTGTTCTATGAAGTTATTAGTCATTAAGATCTGTATCCACCTTTTGGGCAATAAAAACAAACCTTTACACGTTGGATGAACAAAGATGCCACTTGGAATGACATTTTTGTGTTCCACCACTCATGATAAACTACCTAAACTAAATTACCATCTGATTTGGTTCTGGTTAAACACATTCACGCTTATCTAATACAGTGGTTCCCAACCTTTTTTAGCTCATGACCCCAGTTTAACATCACAAATTTCTGGGGACCCAAGACATTCAAAACGGAGACTTTTTTGTTTTTGCTAAAATGAATTTGTTTTTGATCATTTAATAGTTTGCTATACTATGTTGCAAATAAACATTACTTTTAGATGACATTGAGGCTATATAACATATATTATTATGGACGGAGGCAGAAAAGCCAGGTGTAGATTATTGCACAAAGTGAGAATTTGATTTTCCTCGGTCAGGATATGTACAGTCAGTCCAGTTTGTATTTACAAGGCTGACAAT
>JAPTMW010000023.1:24575058-24585697 GCA_029822955.1 Ostorhinchus angustatus | reverse complement strand
CTCCTCCTACTCCTGTGACCAACCAGTTACTTCAGTATTCATAACAAGCCAACCAGGTCAGGGGGAGTGGGCAGAGAAGAGGATGAAGAGGAGGAGGAGGGCCGAGCTTCATTTTAGACCCAGCCCCTGTGTACTACAAATGTTACCAGACCTGTGAGTGTGTGTGTTTTATAATGATTAACAATCACAGTGTGTCTGGGGAAAAAAATCTAACAAAGTTTTGTCTTCCCTTATAAAAATGTGGTCCTCCTTATTGAAGAATCCAATAGCGATGCCACTTGGATCGCTTAAACAATGTTTTACCTTGATGTCACTCATAAAAGAACAGATAACATGAGAGCTTTTGCTTTATCTAGCACTAACACCTGTCTTATCACTATAGACAACCCCATTATTATTAACCGAAGATTAGTGGGTTATCTTCAACAGCTACTACTTCCTACTGAAATTCAGGCCTTACATTAAAAAAAAAAAAAAAAAAAAGATCTGCTCCTATTTATACTGAAGCTATCTTTGTTTACAGAGAGATACTTGAGATGAAGTAAATATTAAGTACAGCTGAAGAGCCAAAACAAGATCCTGAATTTAAATTTCCATATTACAGACTATGCAGGAAGTCTTTACTTACTTCTGAGTCTTACTTAATTCCTAGTAATAAAACTGAGGACACCTGATTTACTGGACATGACTTTTTTTTTTTTCCCTACACTGACCTTTTTAGTTTCCCTGACCTCACATATACTTTCACATTTCATTTAGGCTAATTTTCCCACATTATATTTAACTGGCGTATTAAAAAACAGTGGGCTCTGCTTCTATAAAGGACTGTGCAACAAAACAAGCTGACTGACCACCTAGGCATGATGGTAGATGTAGTTAAATTATGTTAAAACGCAATAAACAATACACGGTTCGTCTTCGTGAATAGACATGTAAATCTAATAGATCACATTTTATGGTTATGGTTTATTACCTTTATGTAAGAGATGGAAAAAATGTATAAGATTTATGTCCAACCTTGAATAACCTGTGGACTTTATCTAACTAATGACAGCACGTTCATTTAATTTCGTTCAGTTACATTTGGGCACATTAGCCTGATAAAATCCAACCGTAGACAAGGTAAGACTTAACTAACTAGACCTGACTAACTATCCAGTGTATACAGCTCTTCTTCATCATCATCATCATCATGCTAACTTGCTAACAGCTATGTTAGCCGGCTTTCACGCGCTGCCCTGTTTCCAATCAACAGCCCTTTTATATGCGCACATACGCAAGTAGGCAGTAATATAGCTAATTTATTAAAGTTTTTTTCCTTTAAAACTAATCCACTCTACTCACTTATGATGTGTCAGACGGCTGCTTGTTTCCAGATGATCTCCACGATGAACCGCCGGCACAACCCTGAACACCTCTGAGACGTTCACGGACCGTGGGACATTCAGGGAACCCTCTAAAAACAAACCAGACAAGCAGAAGTGTCTCATAATAATGTAAAATAGACCTCATTCTTTGGGAGGGTAGCAACTGAAAATGTGTCTCATAGAATAAAAAGTAGTATATTTTTTAAAATTGTGTGATTTCTGAATACATCAATCACAAAATAACTAAAAGTTGTCGGCTATTTATAAGGGAGGGATGTATTCGATTTTACATTCTCAGCTGAAATCCCAAATTAGAGGCTGCAAGGATTCTATATGATAAATACTTGAAGAAGGTGAAGAATTGAACAGTAACATAGAAACACAGCACTGTTACATCCACTGTAAATTAAACAGTAAACATTAACATTGAACTATCATTTCAAAACCACAATCAAATATTTACCTTATTACACAAATGCAGGTCGCAAGTGCTCAAATGTCACATGTCAAAGGACTAATATATATATATATATGTACATCTCAGTATTTTTCAAGGTCCTTCAGCAGAATAATCCAGTTGTGCTTCAGTTTAGTCCGTTGATTTTTTTTTTTTTTTTTTTACAATCCCTGTCCCTGGTAATTAGCTCTTGTGCACACCCTGAGAACACCAGAATTTACAAGGCAAACAGTAAAATGACACAGAAATACCATACAAAAGCACATACTGTTGCCAATAGATAAGAGAGTACTGTAGTGACTTTCTATAAAGTGGACAAACCGTACACCAACAGTGTACTGAGAGTGTTTCACATTATATAATCACATGATGATTTCAGATACAGGTGACTTGAGCTGCACTAATATAAGGAAGATAAAGACACAAGTAGTTATATATAAAATACAACATATGACACAAACATTTGCACATAGGAAGAACAGGGAAATAAGATTAAAGACAAACAGTGTTTAGGGTGTGTTTTTATACCATTTTAACAGTAATCATTGAGGAAGTCTTTATCAGTTTATTACTCTATGGGGTTTCGGCAACATGGACAGATAGACATATAATTCTACTGTAATATAAATATACCATAGCAAAGCAACAGTGGTATCATAAATAATTTCTTTTAAGACATTATCAGCACACAAAACAGGAGCAATGATTTAGTTCGAGGTGTTGACTACATACAAGTACTGCTATCACTGTAAAAATCTAAATTTTACCAAGTGTATTTTTCTCATTTCGAGTCAAAATATCTCATCACACTTAAAATACGACATAATCACCTAAAGAGTAACTTGTACGTGACATATAAAAACTTATTTTTAGACAATAGACCTTGAAAATCTTATTTCAATAAATCTTACCAAGATCATTTTCACTTGTTCCATTGGCAGGTTTTTTTTGTTTGTTTGGTTTTTTTTTGGCTTAATTCAAGATTTTTTTTTTCTTAATTCAAGCAAAAAGAAAATCTAATCAAAATTTAAATCTAAAGGTTAGAAGCATGCGTACAACACTTAAAAGCTTTTGCATCACTGTTAGGAGAGTTAAACTGTGGAATAGATTGAGCGCACTAAAACAGATTTCCACTATGATTGTGTTTAAAAAAGAGGCATAAAGAAAGGATTTTTCAGAGGTATATTGATAGATAAACTCCATAAGGTGTTTGTTACTTGGAGATCAATTTTGCAATGTGTTGGTGAATGTGTTGTAATATGGATGAGTAACTAAATGTACATGTTTCAGAGTTCCTGATAAATTGGGGCAGTGTTTGTATGAAAAGGTTTGAAGGGGTCAGATTAGATTAGTTTATACTTCGTCCTCCTCCTTTTCATTCATGTAAATTTTGAGGCTTAACCTCCTATGACCCAGCTATGGGTTTTCTGTCCACGTTTGTGGACAAGAGTTTAACAGCTTTATAAAATAAAAAAAAAAGTCCACCGTAAAGGACATTCCATAAATTTTTTTTAAAAAATGCATCTGAAAAAACTGTTGCATCATGATGTTTCCAATATAGGCAGTTATTTAATTAAAAAAGCCAAAACGTGTACTTTCCTGAAATTTGCTGGGTCTTAGGAGGTTAAGACGCTGCAGTTTTATGTTACCATTTTATTTTATTTTCATTTTTTTGTCTGTCATTTATTTACATTTCTGTTTTCAAAATGCCATTACATGATTGAAATAAATAGATAATAATAATAAAAAAATATACATGCAATATGTCACAATCTCCCAAATGTTTGTTGATGAGAATCAGCTCTGACCTGTGCATTCTAGCTCTATCACCAGCAGTAATTCAAGTGTGTTTCCAAACTAAACTGACACTAAAATGAAAGCTGTCACAGCTCTATCAGTTTCTTTCTTTCAGTGCAGTGTTGTAAGGCACTGACTGCTGAAGTTCAACCCTGGAATATTTAAGAGAGATAAATATTACAACAGTATGTCTGGATTGGGACAGTGTTGTGTAAAATGTGGTTTTCCCCCCTGTTTAAACTCACCATATTTGAGAAACTCAGTCAAAACAAGACTTGAGGCAAAGACTAAGCACAAGTTTCTATAGTAACAAGTGAATGACGTCCTGTTCTGTGTTTTGATGAGATTTCCTCCAAACACCTTATGTTTTCATCATTGAAACTGAACTAAATGAACATGTTTTTTTTGTTGTTGCGTAACAGACAATATAACATAGAAGTGTTGTGGGTTCTGTTGAATGTGTCAACAGCTACAGGTCAGTGAAGTACACAGTGTGAGTGGAGCAGAACATCCTGTTGCTCATGGAAACATTTTGCAGACAAAACACCTTCTCAAAGTGAGAAATATGGCAGTTTTTTTTTGACCACTTAAATGAGGACACGCCACACTCAAACATACACCTTAAATAAATATTTGAGCAATTTACGTGTGGCTTTATCCACAAGGGTGTAATCCTGTAGCAAATTATAACTTTACTGTTAATTAAAATTCAGGCTTTTTGTGTGAATTTAGAATACATTTATGGTTTCTTTTTTAAATGGTTAAATCCAAGTACAGTTCGAGCGTTTTATATAAATTTGGGTGCAAACGGTATATACATGGGTTCTTCAATGGATAGAGGTGAAAAGGGATTTACATTTTTACAAGATTCCATATAGTACATGTCTACAGAATTTGTCACTTTTACATACACATTAAAACAACCTGGAATAATAACCTGTATCCTGTTCCTGACAAACTCTTCTGCATTACCCACAGGTACATAATCACTACAGCACAAATGAATGCTAATTGCTTAGATTTTGCAACTGAGACAGATTTGGTACCCTCAGTTGAAGAACAGTTGTAAAGGTTTGAGTAACTCATAATTCTGGAAATGGTAAAATAATGTGACTTTAGCTGATTTCTATTACTTGAAAAATTCCACAAAATATTTACTGTTTAGAGACCTTCACTGTCATTACACCTCATAATATTGTGTATTTAAAGGACCCAAGTTGAGAATATCTGTTAAATTCTTAAGCGCAGGGATTTTTTTTAAACTTCCAAATAACATTACATGTTTTTGTTACCATAGTTTCTGATTTCTGACAGATTAAATGCTCTAAATAATGTGACGTGACAAGTATCCTCTCGTTCTTATATCTTCTTCATATTATCACTCTTAATCATGTGGAACTTTTCAACAGTGCACTGTAAAAATCTTGGCGAGATTTGGATTTTTGTAGTGTGGACTCAAGTTAAAGGAGACTTCAGACAGTTGTGTGTACAAGTTTAATATCTGAAAAACTTTGCTACAGAATGTACATACAATATGTTGAAAAACTGAATGAACAGTGTTCTACCAACAGACTGTCTACATTACAACATAGAAAATGTCCAAACAACAAGCAAAACCTGTTACTATTTTGCTGCAGAGCTTAACTGAATCCTCTTTACAACTCAGTCTTGGAGTCTTGGTTACACTGCCGTGCTTTGTGAGAAAATCCTGGTAACAGTGTCTCTGTGGAGAAGAACTGACTGGACCTACACTGTACTTCTGCCAGTTTGCCCAGTGTGTTCAGTGCATCCTGTTTATCAGTTCCTGTGCTGGTTGGCTCACATTCACTGCTGTGTCATCTTGGCCGCTTCAGCTTTTATTAGTGAGATGAGTTCCAGATTAATTAGAAAAACAAAACGAAGACCTGCAATCTGCACCAACACAGAAAATTCCATTAGATACATTTGTCATTAATATTTAAAATCACTATGATTTATTTTTTTTATTTTATCTTTCACCCTGTACATACCTCAACCACTGAATTGTTGTTCAGTTTCCACTTGTTTCCGGATAGAACTGGTCTACCATCAATGTAGATAGGCCGTCTGCCCTCGTTGGCAATGAAGAAATCTCCATTATTTTTTAGTTTAATAATACCTGCAACACAATGCAAACACCAGCCATTACTCATTTAAACTGGAACTTTTTATACATGACATGTATAGCATGTTAGTCCAACTTAAATCACCTTGTTTCCTTGATATTTTCCAGGCTGGACCCTCTAACGACAGATCTACATCTATCTGTTTGTCCTTTGTTGCCCTGCCCAATGTAATCTGAGTGAACATAAACAAAAGGCATTAGATAAGACTTTCTTCCTCACTGGAGCCACAGTTTCTGAATAAATATTACGGTACCTCTCGCGATCTCATGAGATAGCGAACCATTCGTCCTCGTAACGCAGCCAAAGTCTGGTTGTCGAAGTCAGGCATGCTCATACCTGGAGAAACACAGATACAGAGTCATAGACACAATCAGGCTGGGTTTATCAAAACCCAAACACAGGGTTCCTACAAGTTAAATTCAAGACTTTTTAAGACCTTTTTAACACTACTTAGAACAGAATTGAATGTCCATTTCACAGCCTATTTCACACCCATACAAAGTCAGCTTTCTTGAGCAACACGTGTGTGACTAACAGCTCCGTGTGTGTTGGGCTGAATGTTCTGTGATCATTTCTTACCAGTGGCTGCAAAGTCAGTAATAATTGGTTTCAATTTCAATAGAAATTGTTGGGTTGGAACAGATGGAAGTGAGTAGACCAATGTTACTTTCTTTGCAGCTTGGACATTTAACAGACACATTTAAATACAATAGAGCAAACAAGTTTATGGCAACATAATTTAAGACCTACCATATTAAATTTAATACCTTTTAAAAGACTTTTTTAAGATATTAAATTCCGATTTAATAAAATAATACATTTATAACGCACTTTTCATTCAGTGAATCTCAGAGTGCTAACACCTTGTAAATTCAAGACTTTTAAGACTTTTTAAGACCCCGTGGGAACCCTGCAAACCAGACAAGCAAAAAGCTATGAAACGTACCTGTGATATTGTCCACAAGAACTTGCCATCGTGGCAGCTCCTGCTCTAATTGTCTGATCTCCCTTTTCTGGTGACGATCAGAAATCATGAGCTCTGAAAAAGAAGACTTTGATCAACTTAGAGCAAGGAAGCATGTGTGACATCAATTATCATTTAAGAACCAGAACTGTGTTAAGGAGAAATTTTTAATATGTTAAATATACTACATAATCCCTTATGACTAATAAACAAAGAAATCATGTAACCTTTAACATTAGCTTAATTGCACCTTCAAGTTGTAAAACCACTGATCTTTACCCTCTGACCAGATACAAATAGATTCAAGTTTATTCTGTATGAGGTAAACTTTATTCAAGACATTATTTTAATTTACCATGTTCCAGCACTTCATCTCTGCTCTCCCTGTGTGATGAAATCCATAAAAAACTGATTAGATTTTATGTGGAATGCTTAATTACATTGTCAACACATATGAGCAACAAGAATGAGGTGAATGCTGCCTGGGGAATGACTTACTTTAACTTTACATCATCTACCATCTGTTCAGCGTCGGAGAAGTTGAGGACTTGGTCACCTTTTGGGAGAGGCTGGACTGGAATGCAATTAACACCAAGAAGACTATTAAAAATAGAACACTGACAGGAGAGGCCATTCTGTTTTCTAGTGAACGGTAGAGTAGATTAGATTGGTATGTGTCATTATCCATACTGCACAACAGCTAATGTCCATTCACGACAGTTTGATTTGAAACTTCACAATATATGTAAACACCTGTAGAAATAAAACTCACCACTCTGGTCATCCAGTAGGTAGTACTGCTTTAACAGCTGCCAGTGCACTAGCAAACTTTTAGGTGTGCGAGATGGGTGAAAGACACTGGGGTGCTTGCTCAAGAGTTCCTGGAAAATGTCCAGTTTGGGCTGACTGGTCTGTTGAATGAGAAAATAATTGATTCCTTTGTGAATACATTACAAACCAATCATATATGTAAGTGACTGGAAGATTTTTCTCTATCTTAGGTCGTCTCAAAAACAGACAATTTCACACATTGGTCCTACTCGGCATCATGATTAATGGATCGAAATATCTTCCAAGACGTGCGCACCTCTGTGCTTATTTCCTGCTCAATGTTTCTGTCAGGCAGTAAAAACCAAACTGGTACATTTCTTGGCTATGACAATTAAGTATTCTACATCATTTATATAGAAGGTTCACTTACTGAGCCAATCTTGGCCAGTAGTGCCTCCTCATTCTGACTGAAGAGAGCTTTACTTTGGATGGCTGCAATGGCCTCTGGGTGGAGCTGCCGCATGGCCTGCCACGCCAGCCTACACACAAACAACAAACACAAGTGTGTTAAGCCAGAAAAAAAAGGTGTCAGAAAAAGGTGCAAAATCACATGGTGTTAGGGAAGGTCAAACTGGTTCCTGCTGGGAATCTTACTTGGAGATGACCGGATCGTAGAGCAGAGCATACCATCTCTCTTTAATTTCCCGCAACGTGAAACGGCAGCTGAACTTGACCCCCAAATGAACAGAAGTCAGATCTGTGGTCTAGATGCAGATTCAGGTTTACACACAAATAAAATAGGTTGAATATATAATCCACAACCTTACTAATATATGAGAGATCCATATACAAAGAAATTGACATTCAATCCTAAGCAATGTTAGTGATGTTTTTACTACTCACCTGCAAAACTGCATTGATGAGCAGCAAATCGTCTGTAGGTTTCCATCGCCCCAGGTCTTTTGTTACATGTAGCGGCTGCTTACTCTTCTTTACTCTTTTGGTGATAGGTGCAGGGTTTATGACCATCGTGAGAGGCGGTGTGAGTGTGGCTCCTGATTTGGTAATCTGATTTGTAAAAATAAAAGCATAAACATTACAGCATGAAATTTCCTGCAACATGAAAGCACAGATCACTTTATAGCACTGTGTACCTTTTTCTTCTCACTAGATGAAGGTTCACTTCCTGAGCAGCGAACAGGCTCTATGACAGGAGGACCTTTTACTCTACTAGATGACTTTACAAGGCTGCTCTCCACCAGCTCATCGTCAAACTTCTTCCTTTTTATTGACCTGAGGATATTATTAAGTCAACATTTAAATGTAATGTATAATGAGCAGCTTTAATTGTCAACAGAATACAGTGACTCTGCAAGTGCACAAGTAAAAGAACAATGCAGCATACAGAACATAAACCAAACCTGGAGGAGCTTCTGCGTTTGGGAACACCGCTGCCAAATGCCTGTGTTGCTGTCCGTTTCACGTCTTTTACACCAAGCGTTTCCTCATCCTCTGACCGACTCTGAGCCCCAGCCACTGCCATCGGAGCACCAACCACAGGGTCACCTGCTTGCATCTGTTCATTTAGAAGATAAAATACAGAACAATCTTTTTAAATTTTTTGTATTTAGAGTAGCTGACTACTGATACATCATGTCCTTCACTGACCACTATAGTTGGCCTTACCAAATTACTGTACTGCAGAGCTACATTTCACAAGGACACTGGGAGAATCTTTGACAGTATTAAATGGAAAGAAAACCTCAGGCTGTTTTCCTTGTACTAGTTAGGTACAAACCCATATCACTGTTTGCTACAACATAATGACACAATAACATGAGAAACTAATCTAATATAAAGTCAATTACCTTGAAATACTAAATATTTCTATATCATGATACTTATTGTTACAATAAGGATTTTAGGCCTTAGTAATCAGCAAAAACACTTTTTCAGTGTTTTGTTGTTTTACATCATTTTACTCGGACATATGTTGCATATGTTGCACAAGCTACTAGCTGTAATGTTTTCAGTTTTGTCTCTAGATTTATTAAATGTCACCAACCATAGCAAACTATTGTCATGTTAGGATCAAGAGATAGTTGAAAGGTCAAAATAATCAGCTCAGTTAGCTTCAATTCTCTCACAACAATAAACAGCCTTAAATGATTTGAATGTCTTGACAATTATCGATATCGACTAATATTTACCATTGTCGAGCTCGTGGCCATACTCCCCGACCCCAAATATGGATGAAAATAAAACGTTACAATCAGAAACCGTTGTTTGTCAAAACCAATTTATTTTATTTTTTATCTTTGAGCTAATAGTTCACAGGCTAATCATATTAGCATTGCCTTTGTTTACATGTAAACTAGCGCTAACATTGGCGGCACCGCCTTCCTAGCACATTCAGGTGATATTAATACACACATTAGATTTTAAAAACACGACGATACATTAAGATCGTGTTATATTACACACGTTTAGGTTGGGTAGTATTAAAATCCCCACCACAGGGTTACTGTTTGCTAATTAGCACTAGCTTAACCAACACTAGCTAAAGCTACGTTCTCACAGTACTACAAATAGTAGTAAGTTAACTAATAATTTAGAAAACCTCTGTACTCACCTTTCCTCGTTGTTCCCTACGTCCTGATACCCACTATTATGTTTAGAGTTAAAATGGTCTGTTTTTATCTACACCCGTTTGCTAACTGTCATGAGTGATTTAGCAAGCTAGCTACATGGCTAACTGGCTATGGGTTTGAGTTTGTTAAAGAAACAACAAGCTGCATTAGTGCCCCCTTCTGGACCGGAGCGGGGACATGTGTTCCAGTTTTGCAAAACTATAGCAAACCATGCGTGGCTTAAATAAACAAAATAAAAAGATATAAATGGTATCTTCCAAAATGTCCAAAAAATAATAATCTAGCTAATGTTCTTTAAAGTAAAGCTCCATTCAATAACAGCCGATATACAATCACTATTCAGCTCACGTTAAAAAGAGTGGTTGTATAAATGTACTTTTTCCACACCTCTGGGAGCATGCTGGGGTGCAGCATTCATTCATTCATTTTCTGAACCCGCTTTATCCTCACTAGGGTCACGGGGGTCGCTTGGAGCCTATCCCAGCTAC
>JAPTMW010000023.1:24102966-24113077 GCA_029822955.1 Ostorhinchus angustatus | reverse complement strand
AGTGTTAAACAAGGGTGTTAAAATCATGGAGCAAAACTAACTCTACACAGAGTAAATAAGTAACACTTGTGAACACTATGCTCTTAATTTGATGAGTGGGCAGGGCTCTCCGGAGTAAGTTTAACACCACAGCATTCAACAACATGATTTGTTACTGACACTGGGAAGCATCTTACTCAGTCTGTTGATGTAATTACTCCAATAGAGTTAATATATTTTTACACTGCATAATTAACACTCGTAAATTTACTGTGCAGAGTAGACCAGATGAATGGACGCTGGCGTAGTTATAAAGTCCGCTAATTGGAATAGAACAAACCATGAACTATTGAGTAGAGAGCAGCTTGTGAATATATCTGACTACAGTATATCTGTACTTGTCCGAACTCCACTTAATTTGCAGTTCTTTGTGTGCAGAAGCTCACTTTTACAAGCAGATATTAATGTAATAAAATTAAAGTTGATATTCTGGCTTTGAATTCATTTGAATAAAAGCAAAAAAAAAAAATAAAAATCCTCTCTTCCCAGCGAGTTAATTTTCTATCTGAATGTCCCTCCCAGCTCTGAACACGACGTGTAACAACATTGATGAGTTCGAGTGTGGAAATGGAGACTGTGTTAACTACACGCTGACATGTGATGGCATGGCCCACTGCAAGGACAAGTCTGATGAGAAACAGTCGTACTGTGGTGAGTGGATCTGCTCTCTGTGGACACCAGCGTTTCAATCATACCGTTGCTGTCATTTAATATGTGAACTTGTATAATTTCCTCTGGTTCTCAGCCAACCGTGTGTGTAAGAAGGGCTACAGACGATGTGTTAATGGCCGTTGCGTGGGGCATAGCTCGTGGTGTAATGGACAAGATGACTGTGGAGACAATTCTGATGAGCTCTTCTGTAACAGTGAGTCACTCATTCTAATCAAATGAAGCATCTTTTTACTCCACTTTGTCATTTACTATAAATTATGTTCTATCTCACCGCTGTCTCGCCTTTTTACGTGCACCAGCCACGTTGTGCTCGGCCGATCAGTTCCAGTGCAGAGATGGAGGCTGCATCTCCAACTCCAGCAAGTGCAATCAGAAGGTGGACTGTGAGGACGCCAGTGATGAGATGAACTGCAGTAAGTGACAATAATCAGATTGTTTCACCGAAATAACGCGATCCGAAAGGACATTTTTTCCTCCCCGTGCCTCGGTATAACAAAGTTCTGCTCTCTTTGTTAAGCCGCCACCGACTGTTCCAGTTACTTCCGACTGGGAGTGAAGGGAGTGACATTTCAGAAGTGTGAGTTCACTACACTCTGCTATGCCCCTTCATGGCTGTGTGATGGAGCTAATGACTGTGGAGACTTCTCTGATGAAAGAAATTGCCCAGGTATTTTTTGAAATATCTCACACACACACTTTCCTGGTTAAATGTACTGTAAATGCACTTTGCAGAGAAAATTAGTTTTTTTATGGATGAAGTGAGAGCAAGAAGTGCGAATGAATGAATATTTTCATCCCTTAAATTGTGGTTTAAGAACATAGGATTGCAAATTAAATTTTCTGTTTCTCCGTTCATACTGGCTTAATTCTTTGATGTGTTTTTACTCTTTCAGGCAGTGGAAAAACAAAGTGTCCGACACCCTTCTTTGCTTGCCCTAGTGGACGTTGCATCCCTATGAGCTGGACGTGTGATAAAGAGAATGACTGTGAGAATGGTGCAGACGAAGCTCACTGTGGTGAGTTCAGATAAAAGAATTTAAACAAGAAGCTGAAGGGCAGTAGACCATTACTTTGTTTTGGAACTAGTACATTCAATGCTCTTTCTGTTTTTGTAGATAAGTTTTGCTCGGCGTCTCAGTTTGAGTGTGGGAACCACCGTTGCATTCCCAACCGCTGGGTGTGTGATGGAGCCGATGACTGCGGTGACAGCAGTGACGAGGACAGCAAGTGCAGTGAGTTTTCAGCAAAAACTCAAAGTCGTCTTGGTTTTTTGAGATTAAATGCGCACAGTGAGTACAAATCAGGAAATGAAAAATACATGTCTCTTTTTCCGTCACAGAAACAAAAACTTGCAGTCCTGAGGCTTTCCAGTGTCCCGGTTCACATGTTTGCATCCCTAAGAGATGGAAATGTGACGGGGACAAAGACTGTCCTGATGGGGCTGATGAGAGCGTCAAAGCCGGCTGTGGTAAGTGGAGACTACAGAATAAATGAACTATAAAACTCTGGATGCATTAAAATACAATAAAGCTATTCAGCTCATTTCACCTCTAATTATTTCATGTCACAGTTTTCACCAACGTTTGTGGCAGCAATGAGTTTATGTGCCAGAACCAGCAGTGTATCCCCAAGCACTTTGTGTGTGACCATGACAGGGACTGCAGTGATGGCTCAGATGAGTCCCAGGAGTGCGGTAAGTGGACACATGAGCACGTTCGAAAAAGGCTCTTTCCTCATTCTTGCCTTTGGAACAATTCAACCTGTCTTCACTATAATTCTTTTTCTTGTCTCAGAGTATCCGACGTGTGGCTCGAACGAGTTCCGCTGTGCAAATGGACGCTGCCTCATCCAGAGTTCATGGGAGTGTGATGGAGACTTCGACTGCCACGATCACTCAGATGAAGCTCCCAAGAATCCACGCTGCAATGGTCCAGGTCAGACTTTTACTCGCTTGTTCATTCAGATCACACATTATTCATTCATTTATATTAACACTGTGCTGCAAATGTGTTTGGGTTTGCTTTGAATTTGTATTAATGGCTTCCAAATAGGTTCAGTTATTATATATTATACATCACTGTTTCCCAACCAGTGTGCCGCGCCACATAAGTGTGCCGTGAGAAGTCATCAGGTGTGCTGTGGAAAATGATCCAATTTCGCCTGATTGGTACTGTAGGCGAGCAGCGTCATATAGATACATACGACTGCACGCACCAATGAACCACTACAACAGTCTCCTGTTTCCCTTTGCAAAATAAAAGTGAAAGTGAACCGGCCCTGATGCGGTGCATTCTGTTGAATTCTGTTAAAGCCCCCCTAACTAGTAATGCAAGGATTAGCGAGTTACCTGCAAACCCTGGGTATCGGGTGGGGGCGGGGGGATATGCCTCCCGTACTATTATACAACGGACCTCAATCCGTAAACCAGGGGTTCTGTCCGATATAATATGGATATTGAATGTTCAAGACCAAAAAGCATGTTTGAGCAGATGTAAATGTATGTGTCCGAAAACTTTCTTCTACTACTGTATACACATACAGATTGTAAATTAGCGATGTAACATACATACAGAATGCATAAATTGACACAGTTAGTGAGTGTGGTTTTTGTGATAGACAGGATTCTAACTGTCATAACTGAAACAGTCATTTCTGAGTCCGTGAAATAATATCTGCCCCAGTGGTGGACATTCTCCCTTAATTTTTCCCTCATCCCATTTCATTTCTTTCTCTAATGAAACAGAAAAGAAATGCAACGAGACTGCATATGCCTGCAATAATGGAAATTGTGTCAATGAAACGCTGCTTTGCGACCACAAGGACGACTGTGGCGATGGTTCTGATGAGTTGAACTGCTTCGTTAATGAGTGCCTGAACAGTAAATTGAGCGGCTGCTCCCAGCTCTGTGAAGACCTTAAAATAGGTTTCAAGGTAAGTGAGCACCATGAAATTCTGTTTTACTTCCCTGTGATTAGTTGTGTGCATTCATGCTTTACCTCGCCTGTACCTTACAGTGTAGATGCCACCCCGGCTTCCGCCTGAAAGATGATGGGAAGACGTGTGTCGACATAGATGAATGCACAACCACCTATCCCTGCACACAGCGGTGCATCAACACACACGGCAGCTTCCACTGTCTGTGTGTGGAAGGTTTCCAGCTTAGCCCTGAAAATCCTACCATATGCAAATCCACATCTGGTAAGAAATATGACAGATTAACAACATTGACATTAAGTTTTAAAGTAAATCCATTAATATTCAGTCTGATGCCCCTCTTCTTGAAGATGAGGAACCATTCCTGATCTTTGCCAACCGCTACTATCTGAGGAAGCTTAGCTTGGATGGTTCCAACTACACTCTGCTCAAACAGGTGAGAGCTGCAGATACAGTATCTGCTTTTGAAATGAGTGGAAAATCCTGCAATCCATCCTGCACAGTTTGTCATTTGTCAACAAGACTAATGCAGCTCTTTGGTTTGACAGGGTTTGAACAATGCTGTCGCTCTGGACTTTGATTACCGCCAGCAGATGATTTATTGGACAGACGTGACCACCCAGGGCAGCATGATCCGACGCATGCACATCAATGGCAGTGATGTTCAGGTTTGTGTAGTGTCATCTTGTCAAAGAAAATCAAAGAGTGATGAAAATGTCTTGCAGTATCTGTTTGGCCTCACCTCCTAAATGATTGAAAAGGTAGTTCACATTTTTCAAATCTGTCTTAAAATAAAAATTAGCCTGGCGTTGTAATGATTGTAGAAAGTTTTGACAGCTTTAGGCATTTGTCATGTTTGTGCTCACCATTAAAAGACACTTTCAGTTCCCATGGGCATGTGGCTATTGCTTTAACTCTGACATGCAGTTCATTGCCTTGACCTTTACAATATGGTCTTTATTAATATTATGGTTTTTATTTGTCTAATAATCCCCTCAGAACAGATGTTTAGACAAAAACATTGACAAGTCTATGTTAAATAGACAAATACAATTGCCATTACTAAATGGGTGATTACCCCTCAATTAATGCTGCAGAAAGCAGGGAGAGTGTATTTATTAGGTTTTACAGCACTAGTTTATGGAGAAAAAACATATACTATAACACAAGTAATGTTGTAAAACCCAAGACATAACTGCTATGATGATTATAATATATTTTCAGTGCTTGTACAAATTTAGTTCCAGTGTTCCCATTGTTCCCCTGATCATTTGAATTTATCCTTTAACTAATCATTGATTGTGTATGTGCAGGAAAAATAATTACATCCTTCATTGAAAAGCTCACATTCTGAATTGTTTTCTGCTTTCTCATTTCCTAGGTCCTTCACCGCACGTCACTCAGTAATCCAGACGGGCTGGCGGTTGACTGGGTGGGAGGAAACCTGTACTGGTGTGATAAGGGAAGGGACACCATCGAGGTGTCAAAGCTGAATGGAGCATACCGGACAGTCCTGGTCAACAATGGCCTGAGGGAACCGCGGGCTGTAGCAGTGGACGTTCGCTATGGGTAAGAGCGGCACCACAGAACATTTGGCTGCAGTAATTAATGCTATTTTGAAGAATAATGGATGAAATTCACAGTTTGTGACCTTCAAGCGTTATTTTTTTTCACTTATTGCTTTATTCATCATTTGGATTTAGTCGACGTCAGGTAAGTGACAAATAGACCTAACTAATGCGGTTCATTACAGGTACTTGTACTGGTCAGACTGGGGTGACAGCCCTCACATTGGGAGGATTGGGATGGATGGCACCAACAGGAGTGTTATTGTGGAGGATAAGATCACTTGGCCCAATGGTCTGACACTGGACTTTATTAATGACCGTATCTACTGGGCCGATGCCAGGGAGGACTACATTGCATTTGCCAGCTTAGATGGAACCAACAGACACATAGGTAAAACAAACAACCTTACAATAATGTGTTGTTGTAGTTTTCTATTGTTCTGAACTAACTCTGTGGTGATAAACACTGTCTTTGTGACTGTGCTCTTGTAGTTCTGACTCAGGACATTCCCCACATCTTTGCTATGACCCTGTTTGAGGAGTACATATACTGGACAGACTGGGAGACTAAGTCTATCAACAGAGCTCATAAAACCCTGGGAACCAACAAATCCCTGCTGATCAGCACTTTGCACAGACCAATGGACATCCACATTTACCACCCGTACCGCCAACCAGGGGGTAAGAGCCGCCCATCTATGGCTGGTCTTCAGATATGTCTTCCCTTGATTCTTCATATCTGAATTCTTCTTTGTTCTTCAGTGGCTGATCATCCATGTCAAGTCAACAATGGAGGCTGCAGTAACCTGTGTTTGCTCTCACCTGGAGGAGGATATAAGTGTGCCTGTCCAACTAACTTTTATCTCGCTGCTGATGAGAAACAATGCTTATCCAACTGCACCGCGAGTCAGGTGCACCAGCTTCATCCTCCTGATTTATTTGTCTGCCCGCATGAAGTTTTTTCAATTTAGAAAAGGAAAATAATATGCTATTTTCTGTCCTTTCAGTTTGTTTGCAAAAATGATAAGTGTATTCCATTTTGGTGGAAGTGTGACACTGAAGACGACTGCGGGGATCGCTCTGACGAACCTGCAGACTGCCGTGAGTGATAAGTAAACAGGCCTAATATATTACTGTTTGCGGTTATGGATTTTGTTTCTTATCAGCTCTGTTTTGTAACTCTAGCTGAGTTTAAGTGCAGACCAGGCCAGTTCCAGTGTGGTACTGGCATCTGCACCAACCCAGCCTATATCTGCGATGGTGACAATGACTGTCAGGACAACTCCGATGAAGCCAACTGCGGTATACACACCTCCACATTTCTCAGTTCAGTCTTTTCACTTCTAACCTTCGCCACATCTCTCATTCACTGTTTGTTGTCTTTCTGTATCCAGATATCCATGTGTGTCTGCCCAGTCAGTTCAAGTGTACCCACCCCAGCCGCTGTATTCCTGGCATCTTCCGCTGCAACGGACAGGACAACTGTGGAGAGGGAGAGGATGAGAAAGACTGTCGTATGTCATTCTGCTCTTCTATCTACCTTAAAGCAACACCTACTGCCTCAAAGTCTAAAGCGCAGGCTGATGTTTAATACTTTTTTTAATATGCTCAGTAATTCTCATATAATGATTCACTGTGATTTTCGTTACCTTTCCTCTTTGCTTCCATTAGCCCGCAGTTTTCGCTTCATGTGCTGTATCTCAAATCTAATGAAACCATTACTATGAACATTTTCAAACTTCGCAAAGGTCCATTTTGACCTTTCCTTCAGCCACACCCTTAGGCCAAATTATGTTGCATAATATAACTGTCGTGACATTTGCTGAGTGCCTTCATCTTTCACAGAAGGAGATTACATGAACTGTACGGTCGAGCCATGCTGGGGTCAAAATTTACATTTTAGTACCTCTAGCTGCAAGGCTGTTAGATTAGAAAAATTGCCACGACACTTGACTCATTCATTTCTTACATTTCAGGGAATTTTCAATTTTACTCTGCAGTATTACACTATAAAGATGACTTTATGACTGTGGTCTTTTCAGCCATAATTCACTCAAAATGTTAATTATTTTGGAAGTTTTTGTCACGTACTATGACGGAGCGCAACCAGTGATCTAATCTTCCCTTCTCTTATGCAGCTGAAGTGACATGTGCTCCCAACCAGTTCCAGTGTGCCATCACGAAGCGCTGTATACCACGTGTGTGGGTGTGTGACAGGGACAATGACTGCGTGGATGGATCAGATGAGCCTGCCAACTGCAGTAAGAGACAGCTTATTATTACTCTACCATATTACTGTACACGTCTACTTTTTAAGAAATTCTCCAGTACAACATGAATATGCTTCTATAATAAAACCTGACTGATTCTATCACTGGGCAACTGTGGATCTTAAAGGAAATTTAAGTACATTAAGATGGAAGGTTTTTGTAGCAGTCCATTTTATAGACAGTGTTGTATAAATTCTACAAATGCAACATGATGAGAAGAGAACAAAAAGTTGTGAAATTACACAACACTGGCTGAATTTTATCCTTGTTTTTTCCATTGAGGTTGATTTGCATAACCCTTTAAATCCTCTCTGTTTTAGCCCAAATGACATGTGGTGTGGATGAGTTCCGCTGTAAGGACTCGGGGCGTTGCATCCCAGCTCGGTGGAAGTGCGACGGAGAGGACGACTGTGGAGACGCTTCGGATGAACCCAAAGAAGAGTGCGGTAAGAAGTGAAGTCAAACGGATGAGTGGAAGAAGAGAAATAAAATCAAATAATAAAATTGACAATGATTTATGCTCATTTATTATGTCCGTGTGGTGCTTAGACGAACGTACGTGCGAGCCGTACCAGTTCCGGTGTAAGAACAACCGCTGTGTGCCTGGCCGGTGGCAGTGTGACTATGATAACGACTGCGGGGACAACTCTGATGAAGACAAGTGTGGTACGCTCATTGGTTTTCTCTTTTATTCTCAGGAGCCCATTGTCTGTGTGAAAACTGCTTTATATTATTGTATGAGCAATATTCAACATACCGTTCTGAGGAAACAGGTTATAGTGGCAAGCAATGTATCACCTTTCACTGTGTGTATGTGTGTATTATTTTTACTCAACTAAGCACATGGTTGAGACGTTAATTTCGTTTTACATTAATTGGTTCCGTGGTCATTTTCACACCTCACATCATTTCATGTCTGTTTTGCATTTCACACTGGCCTGTTGCTGTGAGCCAGAGGTAGGTGTTTTCAGCTCAACCATCCAAAACTCAGCTACCCAGCCCTCAGTGTATTCCCAGATTTTCTTTTATTTATTTTTTTTATTCTGTAAGCCTTTCTTTCCTTGTCAATCCCACTGGCTCCTATAGCTCCTCCAGTCTATGTATTGTTCCATTCCCTCATCTGTTCCCCATGAGTCAATCCTGTGATATGAATTATCAGCCTTAAGTTATTCATGTATGTTTGACTCTCAACAGAATACCCTTGGTTCTTTTGCAGTTTGCTCTCTTCCCACTTTTTTCTTCTCTTTTCCTTATACCTCTCCTTGCTCATTGCCTCTACTCTGCGTTTTCTCTTTTGTGATCCTCTTACGTCCTTCTAAGATGTTTTCTCTCCTTCCTCAGTGCCTCGTCAGTGTTCAGAGAGCGAGTTTTCTTGCACAAATGGCCGCTGCATTGCTGGGCGTTGGAAGTGTGATGGAGACCATGATTGTGCTGATGGTTCCGACGAGGTATCACTAGACTATTTTCCTCCTGACTGACTTTCCTCTTCTTAAATTTGACATGGAGTGAGCGCTGATGAAAAGATTTTCTTTCCAGAATGGCTGTGATGTGAAGTGTGACAGTGATCAGTTCCAGTGCAAAAACGGTCACTGCATCCCCATACGCTGGCGATGTGATGCTGATGTTGATTGCATGGATGGCAGCGACGAAGAAAAGTGTGACAGTGGTGGTAAGAAATGCACACACATTATTCTCTCTTGTCCAAACATATAATGTTTAAGATGTGAATGCAAACAGAATCTGATGAATTCTGCATTTTCTATTTCCTCACCTTCGTATTTCAGTGGGTAGACACTGCCCCCTGGATGAGTTCCAATGCAACAACACTCTCTGTAAACCCCTTGGCTGGAAGTGTGACGGAGAAGACGACTGTGGAGACAACTCTGATGAGAATCCTGAAGAGTGTGGTGAGAGTCACTGCCACCTTTATTTATAGAGCACTTAGAGACAAATGAATACAATACAAAAATGAGAAATAATTGAAGAGCAAAATTAAATGTAATAAACAAGAAATTCATTCAGTTAAAATAATAAATGCACTGGAAAAAATACCCCTCTAAAAACAAGTTTAAAAAATTACCCGTACTCAACTTCATCCGCATATCCGGTTCTGGTTCGGGGGGGCAGCAGCCTCAGCAAAGAAGCTCAGACAACCCTCTCCCCAGCCACTTCCACCAGCTGAGACATTCCCAGGCCAGCCCAGAGATAAAATCCCTCCAGCGTGTCTTGGGTCGGCCTCGAGGTCTTCTCCTAGATGGACATGCTTGAAACACCTCCCCAGGAAGGCGTCCAGGAGGCATCCTCACTAGATGCACCTCAACTGGCTCCTCTCGACATGGAGGAGCAGCAGCAGCTCTACTCCAAGCTCCTCACCCTATCTCTAAGGCTGAGCCCGGCCACCCTGCAAAGGAAAATCATTTCGACCGCTTGTACCCGCAACCTCACTCTTTCGGTCATTACCCAAAACTCATGACCATAGGTGACAGACGGAACGTAGATTGAGCAGTAAATCGAGAGCTTCGCCTCAAGCTAAGCCGAAAAAAAAATTAGTACAAGATATTTTTGCTTGAATTAAGCAAAAAAAAAAAAAAAATCGGCCAATGGAACAAGTGAAAATTATCTTATTAA
>JAPTMW010000023.1:24056940-24069527 GCA_029822955.1 Ostorhinchus angustatus | reverse complement strand
ACCAAATACACTCTAGAATAAAGTTAAAATCAACTCTATTAGTGTTAATTTGACACAGCAAAATTTACTGTGTAGTAAATATATGACAGTAAAATGCTTCATGAATCATGTGATGTTCATTTACCTCATACATCTCATTCCATGTAGGGTTAAGGTTAGTCTTGATAACCTGACTGGTGAATGTTTCACCTCCAATGTTGATTTTGACATAGGGGTCACTTTTGCCTTTAACCATGCCCCCCATCAGGTTATCTTTAGGAACAAGGTTCTGTCCTTCCAACAGGTGAATTCTGAGTAGTCCCTAAAAAAACATTTAAGCATTACATGAGTATGTGCAATAGGCTCGGATTTTTTTTTCTGTGAATAAAGCACATAGTAATAATAGAACTACTGTCCATTACCTCAGTGGCAAAGCTAGGATGAGGAGAGGTCTGCTGGGGCAGCTGTTTGGACAATTCCGCCCCCAGATTAGATGACAGGTCAGACGAAATACGTTCCTCATCTAACCACAGGACCTATTGCACAATGGGGAAAAAAAGAAACACTAAAAATCTTTGAAACGTGGGTAATTTAATCTCTGCCAAGACACAGTCATGCGTCACAAAGAATTTGATTACAATCAAATTCTTTAGTTTATAATTAATGACATGTTGTTCTTTGCTGTTCTTTATCACAGCATGTTTGTTACTTATTGTTCTGTCTATTGCAGTACATAAACAGATTATGAGTCTATGACAAACTGGAAGGAAACTCCAAGGCACTCTCTTTAAACATTAAAATGTCTTTATTAGCATGGCATGGTCATATCTAGACCCTAAAAAAACACTTCTACACCGTTTGAGCTTCAAGCCTTCATCAAGAAGGTTTTGACCTCTTGATGAAGGCTTGAAATGGTGTAGAAGTGTTTTTTTAGGGTCTAGATATGACCATGCCATGCTAATAAAGGCATTTTAATGTTTAAAGAGAGTGCCTTAGAGTTTTTTTCCAGTTTGTCATTTACTTTATGAATCCCTTTTTCCAAAGAGCACCTCAAACACACAGGCATTCCTTCGCATGAATTTTTGAGATTATGAGTCTACTTGACATTTACCCTGAGAACTGTGTTGATATAGATACGACTGGCAGATCCAGAATTGTCCAACTGGAACCACTGGTCCAGACAGAGATTAGAAGTGGACAGCAGACGGGACAGGGGGATGGTCAGACTGCCCAGTGTCTGCACACGGTCAGCATCCTTCACCTGGATAATTTCACATGAAGTAAAGTTAAAAAAAAAAAAAAGCCAATTGTCAAACAAGTTATTTAATGCAAAGTAGCCACTATTAGAGTTTGTTACCTGAATATCTATGTCCTGTTTGCGAGGATCATTGATAAAAAATGTAAAGGCTTCTTCCCACTCTGGATTAACGGTTGTGTAACAGGTCTAAAGCCAAAACAAACAATTAGTAATAGAAACCTGATGTGTTAGATGCATACTGTATAAAAAATGATCTATGTAGTATTTTATTGAACTTCCCCTGTGGATATACTCTACCTTGCTCTCTCGGGTTATATCCTGCACAGACAGCTGCACCATGGGATTGGGCTCTTTTTTTCCTTTCTTCATCTAAAGCATACACAGTTGTAAACAAATATTAATATGCAGTAAGACTTATGAGCAATGGTATTTTGTAACAATAGGCAGGGGAAAATAAACGCCCTTTTTAGAACATGTGGTTGATCTAACCAACAATAAGTGAGGTTACCATGGTAGCAGTTCTGAGTGGCATAATCAGGAAGCATAAATCTGAACTGCACAAACCACAGAGCGTGAGTTTCATTCCAATGATTCAGTCACTTTTGTTCCTCTAGCAAACTGTAACTTCGAAGCGAGGCACGGAAGCTAATGTCAGCTTGATAAAGTTGGCCACACTCATCCACACTACAAGGGTTAGAGGGCAAAGCAACAACTTTGAGGAATGTGGAGCAGATGGCAATTACAGCTCTGCCTCAGCTCAACCGCACACAGGAAGTAGCTCTGAACTGAGCACAAACATAGGCACAGAAGGTAGAGACATCTGACTCACAGGAAGTGCCTCAGCCTTGTCCAGATATACAACCAAGATGGCAGAGGAAGGGGGGTCTGCCGTCTTACTGGTCACATTCTGGTTCTTTTCTATGACCTGGTAAAGAAATGCACATTAGTTAGTCTGAACATGAGATGATGAAGGACATACATTAGAACATCACAGCACTGCATAAGTTAGACTGTACAATCTTCTGTATGAGTCGAGCTCAGTCAGACGCACCTGCTCCAGGCGTTCAGTGGAAGGCAGTAAGGACAACCACTCCAGCCTGAAATGAACTCGTCCGGACGGAGTGTCTTTCAGTGTGAACCACTGCACAGACAGGATTCACATACAGTTACAGTTCACATATTTACAAAAAGCTTTTACAAACGGAGCAGATAAGACTTTTTACTTACATCATCAACAACTATGGATTTCTTTACGATGCCCAAATCCAATTTGGTCCTACACAATGTAGAGTAAAAGGCATAATAAATGAAAACACATGAAAATAAAAATTTGCACATAGACAACAGTTTGTGCAACTATTCTTCCATATGAAGTCAAAGATGATAAGGCACCATATGGCTGACTTTACCCCCAAAACAAGACAATGAAAGGCGAAAATGTGAAATTAAAGTAAAGGCATGAACTGTGCAATATGTACCTGCCCAGGAAATCATCTTGATCTGGGTCTTTGTCATATACCTCCACATCCAACTCCTGACCAGGAACCTCATGGACTATAACCTGATGTACCAGACACACACACAGGGACATGGAGACTGACAGACAGTACAGATGGCTGTGATCTGCTGGAAACATACACTCTCACTACTGTAACCGACTAATCTCTCAAACACACATAAAAGAGAAATGATATGTAATATTTAATGCTTCTATGAAAAACACAGAGTTCATACACCTATGTATGCAGTGTGATGGCAATGAAAACCCCAAATTTACAAGAAAATGTTCTCCTCTCCTTACCTCATACATCTCTCCCCATTTGGGAGAGTCTGTGTTGTCAACATGTTGAGAGGTGAAGGTCTGAGGACCTACTCTCAATATGGCATAAGGGTCTGACAAACCAGCCATAACCCCCTTTACGTAGCTGTCTTTAGCTGCAAGTTTCTGTGCCTCCAGCAGATGGATGCGTACCACGCCCTGAGAAAGAAAATGATGGATGAAGATGTAATACACTGGTGTTTATTACACAAATGACAAGTCTTACTATCTTCAGATGCATGTTAAGGCTTTACCCTGGGCAAAGGAGAGCGCAACTGGGCCACATGCAGGCCTGGAACCAAGGGGACAACCAGGCGATTAGGCAACACCAAGAAGGAGGCAATGGCGTCCATAATCATGCTGTCTGACATGACACTAGGACAAAGGAGAAAATAATATTTCATTAGAAATGTGCAGCTTTGCATGAGACAATTCCTATTTGGGGCATAATGATACTGTCACACATTTGACACATTACAGCTATTACACATTGGCAGCCCAAAGTGAAGTTATCTCTGCATGACTCACTTCAGTCCAGGAACATCCAACAAATTAGTCAGTCCAGTCCAGTTAATGTCCAGTCTCTGGGAAGAGATAAGACAGAAGAATGTGCTGCATTTAGCAAATCAATCAGAGCCAAAAGGAAATCCATGACATGAAACACACATGGGACTAAACTCTGATATACGATAGGCACAGGATATGGTTCAAGGAACTACAAAAAAGGACAAATGAAGGAGAATGTGCTGAGGACTGAACCTACAGGCCTTTGGATGAAAAACATGGTGACTGCACCCACAATAGGAACATCTCCAATCAGAGGCTCTAGAATCACCCGCATCATCCCATGTAGCTGAAGACAGAAAAACAGAACATTTTCCGCATGAGCTGGTTATACCTGAGCTAATTGTAGATGTTGTATTCCTATGCAAAAACATTTTCTTTGATATGGTATTCTTCTAACATTAGTTTTAAGCTCAACAAGAGGACACACCTGTATTCCATTGACTCCAGCTTTGCAGAAGTATCTCTTCACCTCAACATCGATCTCTACGTTGCCAACATAACTGAGGATAAAACAGAAAACTGTCATCAACAATAATGCCTTCTTAAAGGTGTAACAGAGATTATGTCAAACAAACAATACATAAATATTCACCTGATATACAGATCTAGCAGGACTTGACCCTTGTCATTCTCTGTGTGTGCCTTGATCCCTACAACCTTCATGGCCTGAAGTAAACAGGAAGCATATTTGTTTGCAAAATATAAAAAATATGCATCATTTGTGTTGGTCTGTACAGCAGAGTCATATTACAGGTCAGCTATTAAAGGCATCACCTTATTTCCCATGTCCACCTTTGTGAAGGTGAGGGTCTGGAGGTGCGTACTTGAAGATCGAATAGAAGGAGCAATGGTTTCAACAAGAAGCTTCTCAATGTACTGTCCAACAAAAGGCCACACCTGCTGCAGCACCTAGACGGACCAGGACGTAGATGGTTAAAAGGTGCTTTTAAGGTAGGGAACACATCACACTATGTATTAAATTGTGCATCTCGACATTCTGCAATCAGAGGCTACTGTTGAAATTAAATATTGTCATTTTAGTACCACAAAGAATCATAAATATGTGTCAGAGGCTTTGGCTTCAGAAAGCCATAACTTAAAGAATGACAGAGACAGCTGGAGGCAGCTGGGCCTCCTCAGCTGTTAAGTGTTCTTATTTGGATTTTCACATATGCTATAATGTGCTCTGTCTGTGATGCATTTTTATATAACGCTTACTTTGTTACATAAACCTAATTAGTCTCTGATTTTTCCCTATTTGGGAAAACTGCAAGGCAGAGGTTGGTTGTGTAGTTGTGTGACTGAGGGAAAAAAGACTTGGTTACAGTCTGGCATAAGTAAAGAATGAGTCATCGGCTGCATGCTCCTGTGGAGGACGAAGGCTTCATAACAAGGGAATCTGCTGATCTCCCCTCCAGTAACCAGTCTCAAATCTGTGCTTTGTCCAGCTTTGAGGAGCTCAGATCTCGTGGTCTTGTTATCCTGAATACTTTTATTACTGCGTCTCTGTATTAGTGGCTCTCGTTTCTCTGGGATACAAGGGCACAAGGGGTGGGCAGACAATGGCTGCAGTTTTATTTAGTTTGGGGGCCTGGGAGGCTCCTCCCCCTTCCTGTGAGCAAGGCTGCAATGAAATGGAAATATTGAGAGAGCTGCCTGGCAAAAGGCCGGCTCTCTGCAGTACAGACAGAATGGCTACTCTAATGGGGGAGTGGCCTTGTCTGGAACACGGCAGCAGACGCAGCAGTGCTACCATCTATCAGCTAGCACCAATTATTATCCAAGCACACACATGACCCAGTGTCAGTCAACACAACAGCTGAGCCACTGAATACATAGTCATGTGTGTTTGCTGTGGGCTCAATAAAGCATTAATAAATATTGTGTTTCTGTGGAGTTACATGTTGAAAAAATGAAATAATAAAATAGGAAACCACAGATGTCGTACCTTATTTAGCCACTCAACCTTCTCGACATCAGGAAAGTTTACCTGAGGAGAAAACAAAGCGGTACAAGCATGAATGGTGCATAGATTTCAGTAAACACATGACAGGATAAGGAAGTGATTCAGCTATAACAAATGCAGATCTGGAAATGTCATCAGTAGAACAGCTATGTTCAATGCAGTCCTTTTCACACTAGGTTTCAACCCAGGAGGATAAAGCATTCTCAGCAAAAACAGAAAAATCAAAACATCTACGTGCAACAACTGCCAGTTAAAATATCAGGTTACATATCTGATCACATCACAGTCCTCACACAAATTTTCCTGCACACTAGACATAATCTTTTACATTAACACAAGCCTTTTTGAATAATTTAACAACAGTGTGTGCATGCTGTCTGCTTTTACAAGAGCAGGACTGAATTCCCTCGTGAATGATCACAGGAACCTCATTTGGGTGTGGCTACATGTTCACAAACCACACAGGCCCATGTGGACTTCAGCATTTCCATTTTGGGTGCATATGTGTGTATACTTATGAATATGACCTGAAAATCACTTAAACGTTCACTTACAAAAAGGATGAAAGGATAAGAGCTTTAGACAGTTTTGCAGCCATTCTTACAGGAAAATCTGCAAAACCTGGTGTATTATTCTCAGTCTTACCTGCTGTGTTTTTATTTGTATTATTTTTAAGGCCATTGATTTGCAGCTATGACTCTGTGCACATATTTATACCTATCCTAAAGTATCAAGCAGGTCGTGAAATGTCTTTTATTTTGGGATAAATCTGCATTCTTTCTGGATTTTTCCCCCTACATATTTACTGCTATATATCTAATATTTTATTTTGCTATATCTTATTGCATATCTACATATACATAAGACCTTATTGCATGACTTCAGTGCTTTTTAAGGCTGAGATTGAAATAACTTTAATGGATTCTGGAACACTTTGATTTGAGGATCTAGTCTGTTCAGTAATATTAGTCTGGGGTTACTTGAGGACAGTGTTTTGAGGTAGATGGGGCTTGTGTGGAGCAGATAACACCTCTCTTACCCACGCTGGAAGCTCTCTCTTAATTTTGGACACTTTCTTGGATGTGTACTCCTGCTCGTCGTCCATCAGTTGGATGGCTGACCTCAGACGCGCCTCCTTGGCTTCTCGGGCATGTTTCCATCCTGTGTAGACCATCATCCCGAACACCAGCAGACTGGTACTGACCCGGTAGTACCCTGCCAGGTAGACGGGCAGCAGTGCGCTCAGACACTTCCCGAACGTCCACAGAACTGCGACGGCGCTGATCCCTTTGGGTTTGGGGGCCTCTACTTCTACATGACTCTGGGGTTTTTTCTCCATGTCGCTTGGGTTCGGACTCTCTGGTGCTGCTTTGGGTTCACTCGGCTCCGGTTTGTCGCTTTGCATTTTGATATATTTAGATCCCACTGAATAACACTGACTTCGGATCAGAATACTTGCAGATTAGTCGTTACAGTTACTTGTCGTTGTTCTAATCGCAGCTCCTCGTTACTTCCACGTCCGCCCCAAATGCATCTTCTATTAAAATCCGTTTCTTTTTTCTTACTTCTGTGGATTCTACTGGTCCAGGTCCCACGCAGGATCCGGTGAAGTTGCCACCACCAGCTCGTCGTGTTCCTCCTCCTCCTCCTCCTCAGCCAGTCCCGTTATCTGAATGAAGACACGCCCACTAGAACCAAATATGCATCTTTGGCTGTTTTCCTGCTGCAGCGGGAGTCATCACATTTAATTAGATGGAATGGGTACTGCAGGGTAATAGCAAACACACTTAACCCACAGGAAATATGTGCGTGTTTCTGCTCCGTGTTTGTTGTTGGTGTCGGACAATACTCTATGTTGCACCGTTGACTTTAAATGAGCAGACTGCGCACTTTTCTCAATCCCCTAAATCCGGCAGGAGCGCACAAGTCCGGGCCAAAATGACAACTATCACTTATAATAACTCAACACCACATGATCTGTTGTTTGTAGAGCCACACGGATATTAGTCTACTTAAGAAGATGAAGGTATTACAGGTTTACACAATGTGACTCCACCCAGATAATGTTAACAGGAGAATTTAGCACAATAAACTACCCCTGGTCTACAATGTAAAATGGTTTCAGAATAAAGGTAGTAAAGAAGCTATGATAAAGAAAATGAAGTCAGAAATGCTGCTTGGATTTCGTTTACAAAATAGTCTTAGGTCAAAATGTGGAATTCTGAGAATGAGAGTGGGCTTTACTCAAAATGAATGTTTGTCTTAGTTACTAGATCTACTTGAAAATAGTCAGTGCATTCACTTTACAGGTTCTTTCTACTGGAAGATTTATGAAACTATTGTATAAATGCACATAAACCTATATATGTGTGTAATAAGACTTTATCATATACATTAAAAACATCAGCTAAACAGCACTTTGGTCATTTATTTTCCAATTCATCTCTTTAAGGTATGCAAGGTTCATTACATTTAATCTCTGAGGCAGATAATTTCTTTAAAAAAATATAGAATGCGGTGTTATTTGTCCATTGGCTATGTTATGAATAGGAGTGATGGTGAAAGGCAGAGGACAACTGGTGAAAAAAATGACACACAACACAGACAAGATTCATTGTTGAGTGGCTGTTATTCTTTTCTGAAATGTGCAAAGTACCAAAGTTCAATTACGCCAAAGCAATCCACAAAAATATAAACACAAACTGCTTTTAGTCTTCATGTCCCCCCCATAGGGGACGGCACAGCAGTCTAGCAGAAATGCTTCAGACACTATGGATGACCTCTAATGTTTTCAGTTTGTTGCCATTTTTGGTGCCTAGGGTTGAAGACATCCCTTTGGTGCACAGACATTTGCCACACAAAGTTGACAGGACAGACGCCCTGTAGGAAAACTGTCTTTTTGTTGACACATGGGGGAGTGTTAAAACGGAGAAGTCTTTATCCTGCCCTCTGGTGGAGAAGTTTGAGTGTCCGTCTCACTGCTGTATCATTGGTAAAGTCTCATACAAATAATAGGGCACACTCTAGGCTAAAAATCCCCTTTGACGACGGTACAGTCAGTCTTGTAAGCATTACAGTCTCAGTGAGGCAAAGTGGTGATCCTCATGCTTTGGCTAGCAATCGGGTAGGACACCATAGGGGTGGTGGCATGACTCATTGTGATACCAGGCAAAGGCTGAGTCATAGAGACAGCAACTGGTGCCACAGATACAGCCACTGGAGCCATAGAAACAGGAGGTGCCATCCCCTGGGCGATGGTCTGTGCAAGGGCAGCAGAGAGGGGGGTGATCTCAGGATTGAGGTGGGGTGGAGGAGCTGTGGGAGGGGCAGCATTGGTGGGGGGTGCTGCTTGGGCCCCGGTGGGAGCTACCAGGTCCTGCTGAGTGACGGGACGAGGCTGCAGTCCAGCACTGCTCAGGGTGGTGTGAGTCTGGGCAATGCCATGATTGTAGGAACTTACTGCACCCACAGGGGGCGCCAGACTCTGTTCAGCGGGGGCAGGAGTAGAGGACAGCGTCATCACCTTGGCCTGGCTTCTGAACTGGGCGTTCTGCTCCAGGAGAACCTCATTTGTGGCGATGAGATTAGAAACCTGATGAACACATTAGATATGGATTAGGAAAATGCGACTGCCAAGTCCACTGCCAGAAGATACTGTTATCAGTGAAAAATGCATGTTATTTACACCCAAAACCTTTCCTAATGTACTATTTCCATTAGCTGTCTTAAAACATTTATGACTAATAATGCTTTGGCTTGATTCAGTATGTTTTTGTATAGTTGATGATCTCCATCCATGTATATTAGTAGGCACTGCTACAAAAAACTGACTGTATAATAAAAATGTAATGTAAAATAAAAACATTCCTACCATAGTACTTGGATTTAAGCGTTACCTCTTATTGTTGATCTATTACAGTGCCTTCCAACATTAACACTCTGACTATAACTCAAAGTCTCAACTTTAATGTGTCGATGTAACTTGTTTTAATCCTAAAAACATGGTTAATTCCACAATAAACACATTTTTGGATGCAAAAAATTATGTCTATGAAATTTTTTGTTATTGTGGACAGTTTCTTTTCTTTCAGATTCAGGTAACACACCTGATTTAATACTTATGTGCATGTAGCTCAAAACTACACAACTTAAAAAAAAAGAAAAGAAAAAAAGCGGAAGGTTGGTATGTTGTTCTGAATTTGTTTGTGAGACTTAAGATGTTGTGTTGCAGGAAAACAACTCTCAGCTGTGTGATATATTGGATTAAAGTCTCTAATCCTAGCTGCTGTGACTATCATGTGAAATGATCACATTAAATAATCCAATTCAAGGAACTGAGTTGAGAGTGACAGTCGACATCATCCAGTGAGACATTACAGTACTTATACCCATAACTACTAATGTTGAATTCAAGAATGATATACATTTTCAAAAAATGACAGTGTTTTAGGATCACTTATTCAAAAGGCATGACTTTTGTTTTGTGCACCCATATCTGATATTTTTAACAGAAACTTAAAAACATCACTGACTCACTAACTTTACTGCTATGCTGCTGTTGGTGTGACAAAGCTTTATCAATCAGACATAATTTCATTCACCATTTTTATGCACACGTTTTTCCAATCTCTAAAACTAACCTGCTTCTTCAGCTCCTCCACTCTCTTCCTCAGCAGGGAATTCTCCTCCTCTAGGAACCTGTACTCCAGAGGACGTGGTGGTAGCGTGGCCTGGACTCCCAGCTCATAATGCCCACTTCCACTGCCATCTGTCAGACGAAGCCCTTCCAGCCGCCTGCGCTTCAACTGCAGAGTAGTGTGGTCCATAGAGGCCTCGAGAGACCCGGCATCAAAGAGCCCACTTTCAAGTATGGGGTCATACACTGAGCATGAGGTCCTGTCATACCGCCGCTGTCCTGAAGACCCTATGGATAAACAACCACTCATACTTCCTCCTCCTACTCCTCCAACCCCAGATATACCTGGGTCTCTGCAGCCACCAAGACTGGGACAACCCATTCCTATTATATTACTTCCGCCTCCCCCACCCACAAGTCCTGGCATTCCTCCACAGGTACTTCCTCCACTCCCACCTATGCTTCCACCACCATTTACCATTCCACTTGCCCCAGGCCCCATAACACCACCTACCCCGACTCTGCTAGGCTCATATTCATAGTCTTTTTTAACATGACGAAATTTACATTTATTGCCCCTCTGGCATTCCCCTTTCAGGAAATCTCTGCAGATTGGGACCTCTCCTCGGCTGTGGGGGAGGTCCATGGGGGACAGGCCCAGCCTTGCTGCAACTTTTCCTCGTAGTCTGAGGGGTAGCTCTCCAGTTTTCTTGTAATAGTCCTCATCCTCTTTAGATCCATGGACAAAGCGGCAATTGGAGCGCATGCACTCTTTATTCTGATGGTCATGACAGAAGATGAACTCGTTCTTCTGCACCCCTAGATCAGGGACCTCATTAAAGTCTGGGTGTCTGAACCTGCAGCGCTTTCCCCTCTTGCACACATTCCGTATGAAGTCCCTGCAGACACCATCCAGTGCCAGTCCACCTGGTCCCCCACTTCCACCATTCCCACAGCTATTCCCATTCCCGAGAGCCCCTCCACCCCCCATTCCCCCAGATCCAGCGACGCCACCAACGCTTCCTCCTGAACCCCCTCTGCCCTCTGTAGACCCCCCAGCCAAACCAGATCCAGGTCCTCCTTCGTCCCCAAGACTACCACCACTCCCACCACCACCTGACAGGTAGGAACTGTCCCGGTCAGGCATGGCGCTCGGCCCTGCACGAGGAGAATACAGCACTCATGTGTCTGAGGGGGGGCTGACGTGACCTGCAAACATTCACACAAGCAGATAAAGAAGGCATAAATATCTGAAATGGAGACATTTTCTAATCAAACTGCAAGATGAAAATATTAATTCCTAGTAAAATATGAACGGATCAGTTAGGAGAGGATAACAAACACAGCCCGGAAGGTGTTGTTTATACTCAAGAAAGCGGAAACATTCACACGTGACAATAACTCCTTAGTAGTCAGTAACAACAGACTGAGAAACAGTGCTTTAGCTAAATGTCACAAACTAAACACTGCATTCACACAAAACAACCGTCGTGAAATATTAAAATACAATCCCTGGCGGCATGTTGTGATATAAAATGCACTCCTTAGTATCATACTCCTGTATTGGTCAGTCTAAAATGGTTCTCTCGTCGTGCTAACATTAGCCAGCGAACGTCATCTGGCTAACTGCTAAATGCTAACGTTACCATACCAGATATACATGAAGAGCAAGATGTAAGACACAGCGGGGCGACTTCAACGGAGAAAATAAAACGTATCCAGATATGTATGCAAATAACACAAAGAGGGCTTGTGTTATTTTTGGCAATTCCTCACGGCCCCCGTTCTGTTGGTTGTTTACCACATTTCTTCATGCATCTTCTAATACCAACGAAGAAGACGAGCTCCTTCCGCTTAGTCGACGGGGTTTTACTGCCCTCTAGTGGTCCGCATTGGGAATTACAGCAAAAGTGCTTTTACGTTTGCTTTTTTTTTTTTTTTTTTTTTTTTTTTTTTACCCGGAATTAATGATCCATTGTTTTTGCAGGTGGAGGGATCCCTTAGCGATCTGCAGCTAAAATCGTGATGAGATCATTCAACAGTAGGGGTTAAGGAGCAACGCATATTTTAGTGCACCTTTCCACTGCAAGAGGCGGATCTCAACAAGATTTAACCAGACAAGGATTTTACAAAGTTGACAGATGAGTAAGTCAACTAAATTTTGTGTTCCGCCCTGCTGCTGAGTACTGCTGACGTGTAAACTCCACACCTTCATGTACATATGAAAATGAGCTGTCATAGTGGAAGACAGGTGAGCAAAAGATAAACTACTGTGAGTTTTTCTTCATCTTTCCTCAGCTGACCCCAGCATGGCTCTGCATGGTGTTCTCTGGTTACAAGCCTGCATGGTCCTGGTGCTCTG
>JAPTMW010000023.1:24013384-24023584 GCA_029822955.1 Ostorhinchus angustatus | reverse complement strand
CGTTGTGTAGCATAAAAAAAAGGCAATCCAATGAAAAACTGTGTGGGTGAAATTTTGGTCAGACAACGTATGTTTCTTTTTACAAATGATTTTTTATTTGAGAAAGTTAGTCATTTTGTCGTAGTTAAAAGATTCTTTCAGGAACATTCTTGGGAGTTTTCCTGTCCTTGACACCACCCACCCACTACTTTCTCTGTATCTCCTGCTCTCTCTCTCTCTTTCTCTCAAGCATCAGTGTAATTTATAAGGGCTAATAGCCGCCCACTCCCTTCACGCTCTTTAACTCTCCATCTATTGATATTAGCCAGCCAGGAAATGGAGCTAAATTATCCCATTCACCGGGTGACTTTAACAGTCCATAGGATTTACCCTTTAGCATTGGGTTCTTGTACATTGCAACGTTGCCGCAAGACCCACAATGACAACTACATATACGCATAATAATTTAATCATGTATATCCTCATCATGTTAGACAACAGTCATCAAATATTCATTTTTATATAAACAATATGTTCTTTTTCTGCACAGCGCTGTAGTACAGCATCAATAAGCCGAGACCAAAGAATGTCAGCGCTCTCAAGATAAGGTGAAGAAGAGAGAAAAGCAGACAAAAGAAGTATTTGATAGTAGAGCAGACTAGTAAAAGAGGCCACCCAACCCCCTCCCATCCTTTACCAAAATAATACCCTCAGAGAACAGACTGGTAAACCACTTCATCAGCCCCCGGCGCATCAGTGCTGCCACATACGGAAAAAAAGGAGGGGTAGAAAATTCCATCACTCTCTTCACTTTCCATCCTCTCCTTATGCAAATCCTCTTCGCCTAAGTCCTTATTACTCTAATATGTTTTTTTATTCACCTTGCTGCTTTTCATGTATTGCAACCCCATCTGTCATTTAACCCAATCCTTGTGCTCACTGGGCATCTTTTTCTTGCAAGAAAGCACTGGCAGGCCACAGGGATGAAGTACTTCAAGAAAAAAAAGTGCTGTGTATGGGTACTGTATCTCTGACAACATCTCATCCCTCTGACAGGAAAAGTGCAGTGCTTTTTTTTTTTTTTTTTTTCCGTTGAAATCTCAGATATTTTCAAGTTGAAGCACTAAGAGTAGCAGAACAAAAAGGTGAAGTGTTTTGAACAAAAAAAGGTGCTGGGTAAAGTGCTTTTATAGAGACAGCTGCTTCAGCTCTACACTCGCTCTGTCTCTATTGAAAATGTCTGAAAAAAAGCTGCTGATTCTTTAAACAGAGACCTAGTGGGCACAAGGCCTAACATTATCTTAAGGATTATTTCCTCCCTACCCTTGCTGCCCATGGACACACAAACATTAGCAGCTGTAGCACTATCTCTGCCACCGGCATCAGTGAAAGGACACGTTTGGAGTCCAAGTCTCAGACAGAGCATGTAGCTAACAAAGAGCAGTTGTCTTTGTTCAGCTGGTGCAGGAGAGGGAGGGGAGAACAAGGAGGGATGAGGATGGAGGATGGAGGATGGAGGATGGAGGATGTAGAATGGAGGATGGGGTGAGACACTGACTTCCCAATTCTCTGGGCACAAAAAGAGCCTGAGAAGCAAAAATTTTCTGTATTAACCACCGACGTCTTCCAGTTCAGACCTGAAGTTCTTAGCTGTGGTTTTAAATATTACTATGCTTACCCCAGTAGGTTCTAAATACTGCATATCAGAACACCCACAGATATAATGCATTATATACTATCATATTTAGGCATGCAACTATGAGTACGGATGGGATAATGCAAGCTTAAAGCAATACTGGGGAATTACTTTAAAAATATAATTATTTAAGTAGCAAGGTCTGACGTTAGAGGGTAAAATACCAATGCATAGTAAACTTCATTCATTATTAAACCCGTTAACTGTTAAAACAGTTTTTCTTTTTCTCTTCTTCAAGATGCAACATGGCCTGTATGTGTCCATGACTTCAACATACTGGTAATTATTTAATGATGAGACACAGATGGTAAAGACATATTTAACGCTGCGCTGTCTTGCTCGGAAATGGATTCCACTAAAGAGAGGTCAATTATTTCTGGAATATGTTAACATTGTATGCTATTTGACCGAAATGTAATATGTCAGAGAAATGATTCCATTATAGTTGGCATGAGGCAGTGAAAACAGTTTTTATTCTCCTCCTTTGCTATGTAGCACTGTGTAAAGGCTGATGAAGCCTTGTGTCAATTAAATATTAATGGTCTGGGGTTTTTCTGAAAATTAACTGGAATGATGAAACATACTTAGCTGCTAAATGTTTTTGTTTGTCTGAAAGGGGAAATAGGACAAATGGGTGAATAAAAGTGATTCTATAAGCTAGTCAATTCCATAATAAGTAGGGGTGTAAGAAAATATCGGTTCTGCAATATTTTTTCATAATACTGTATTGATATTTAAAGGTACTGTATTTATATTTTTAGGTATTTATTCAAATGCGGATATGGCAGAGGCTCATTTTAGTTTTTTGTTTGTGTTTATGTTTTATTTATTATCATTACCAACATATTATTCATGTGTCAGCCCTGTCATGAACTGGCAACATGTCCAGGGTGTACCCCGCCTTCGCCCATAAGTAGCTGGGGTAGGCTCCAGCAACCCCCGTGACCCTCGTGAGGATGAAGCGGGTTCAAATAATGAATGAATGAATATTATGAACGCAGTTTTATTAAACAATGGTTATTTGAGGCATCCTAAAAGCACTTTTTTTGTGTCAGAGAGAGGCAGATGTTAATTCCTATTGTTGGGATTGTACAAAAATAATGTTACAATGTTAGTTATGAACAAATAGAATAGGAATATTTTAGCAGGATCTTAAACTGTAATGTCTGTAAAACATAATTTAAGTTTAAGGAAAATGTTGTGATATAGCATTAGATCCTGTTCTGATCAAATAAAAATGTGTTCAGTATTTGTGCATATTTCTGGTGTGATTCAATTCTTCAATAATTATTTAAAAAAAGAAACAAGAAAACCCCCAAAAATTGCTTTATTAACAGTATCATGATATATTGTGATATATTGTATCGTGATCCAAGTATTGTGATTTGTATCGTATCACCAGATTTTTTTCCCAATACACACCCCTAATAATAAGAACAGTTATTTTCTAATATTTTTTTTTTTCTCATAGAGTGCAAACACTACATCCAAAAGTTGAACTCACACAGGCTTCAGAAACTATTTAAATTTTTAGTTGGGCCAAAACAAATCAAGCAGGGCCTATGTTTGACAAATCCAAATGAAAGTCAATCCCCAAGAGCCTCTGCTAAATTGCTTTGCTCAGGAGCAATTATAAAAGGATCTGTTGATTTTGTTGTTAAGTGGGTGTGATTGGTTGCAGAGTGGCAGGCTCTAATGTAGAGTATAATGCAAAGTGACATGTGTAACAGGAGTCAGGACCTCATCACCTCTGTGGCTATTAAGACCGCTTCAGATTAGACATTTCACACTCACTCTCACCTTGAGTCATGGCAGTATAACTGGATATAAACAGGAAATGCCAACACTGCAGGAACAGGGCTGTCCTGTACTGTATGTGTAATGGTCAACACAGTTTAGACACAGGGTGGAGCCAGTTACCGGCACAATATGAAAACACTTAACTTACACTCAGACTGTAGGGTCAAACTCATCCTGATTTCTCAAACCTCTTGAGTAAATTGTAATAAATTCACATAGTTTATGGATTAGGATTTAGTTTGAGTAAATATTGTTCTAAATATTTATCTTCACTAAAGGTCATGTTATCTTCTTTCTCATGTGAAAAGCTGTGTGTTTTGGCTATTGTCAATGGAAACAACATAAACAAAAAGTGTAGCACATGTATTCTATCCCAATCCAATGTATCTGCCTCACAATAGATTTGACCTTCGTGAAGCTCATAACATTCCATTTTTGTTCAGACTCAGAGAGAGACTGCTGACTCAACTCAGAGGGGATTGTTTAGACCGTAGTTTATGGCATTGCGTTCGTCTGCAAAATAATTTAAGTGTGAAGCCTGATTTGTTATATCTCTGAACAATAACAGATGAAAGAATGTAGACAGTGATTGGGAAACAAAAGCACACACATTTGGAGTTTGGTATGTTTTCTGGATATTGACAGTGTTTTTCATGTATCTACACTTGCTTACATGTGTCTGTGTGTGTGTGCGTGTGTGTGTGTATGTGTGACAAAAACATCTGCAATTTGTCTGCAGTGTTTGCTTTAGCCTGGTGCAGGATGGCAGTGGTACCAGGAACAGTGTGATTGTGATGGAGACATAATGTCACTTCAAGGTAGCAAATGTAATAAATCTTCAGAAAAGTCATCTGCTCCAGTTGCAGCTAAAAGCACCCACTGGCTGTTCACATTAATTTCAATTAAAATCTGGTTTCATTTGCAACATTTGGACACATGTTTCCATATGGGTCTTTCTCAAATACTTTTGATCAACTTTCTTTATGCAACATTAATTTAACTACTTTTCAACACATCTCATTTAATATTCCAGCTATCTGTGATTGGAAAACAAGACCTAACAAGAGAAATGGCACTTTATGTTCTTTTTAGCACAGAGTTGTGCAGCTAAATGATGAGAAGCCTTGCGAAAGGTAAAACAGGGGGCATAGATTTCTGTGTGACTGGTTCTCCCAGATGGCCATGTGGAGGGAGCTGTGTGATCAGAGATCTAATAAACCCGTGGATATGCTGCATCGCCTTTCCTGGGAGGGAATTGTTGCCATGGCAACCACACCACAAGCACTGCAGGTTAATGGTGGGAAATTATGATTGCTGGTTGCAACTAAACACACAGACTGACTGCTGAATCAACTTTCTGTTTTCAGTGTAAGTAGAACAATATAAGCGCCCCAACAGTAGAGCTACTGGACTCCAAAACAGGGCCTTAAAGCTGAGGATTTGAGTGGATATTTTAGAGATTTTGGTTTTGGAGATCAGTTTACTAGCTCTATCTGCGCCATGTAGTCAGTCTGCACTGAATCTTTATTCATACAACTAACATCTCCAAGAACACATTTCAGATCAGAGACAGCCAAAAATGCAATCCTCTAGTGTGAGTCATGGCACCAAGAATGGATTACCAATTGGCCTCGACACAGGCTGAAGGCACAGCCTCTGCAAACATTTATTTGCAGAATCGGTGGACCTGATCGTTCATTTCAATGAGACCCAAAAGGTCTAACCTATATATTCCCTTTAAAGATTTCACACTCTTATGGGACCTCATGAGACCTGAGGGAATGTTTTCGCATTAGGGCTTCTGCAGGACATTTTGTCATATGCCCCATAATAACAGCATGCATCATGGAACCTCTGACTCAGATGGACAAAGAGCCATCCATCCCCAGAGGCCCATCATCCTATAATCTGTCCATGTCCAGCACATTCACATATTTGATATATTTGAAATTAACCTTTGCTGCTGAATGAAATTATCTTTTTGTGTTATCATCTGCAATTATTCTGGAAAAGTGGATTCATGAATCACAGTAAATACACTGTTTAAATTCATTAATGGGCCAAAATATCATCTCTCTGTGTCACCATATTGAGTTGTGACTGTTTTTTCCTATATAACCTTAATTTTACCAGCAGAGAACCCATTTTTGATGGCCAAAACCAAATCCATTTAGTCTATCCATTCCTTCATTTTGAGGACAATGATATTATATGATGTGATACTGTGTTTAAAATGTAAACACATCAGTAACTCTGCCTGACTTTCTGCTAAATTCCAGTATCAACAGAAAACCTGCACATGCCATCTGTCTGGGACACTGACTTCATCACTTCAGAGATGATCAAATTTTTTTTCTCTGTAGCTACAGTACGAATAAAGAACCAGTCAGGCAGCTCCCAAAGCACAGCTCAAACACAAAATGATGAAATGCTGTCATTTTACTGCTCCCCTCTGAGAGGAAGGGAGGAGGAGGAGGAGGAGGAGGAGGAGGAAGAGGAGGAGGAGGAGGAGGAGGAGGAGGCAGGGAGGACGAATCCAAACAAGTGACAGGTCTCTCTTTTAGAGTCCTGTGTGTGTGTTTGTATGTGTGTGTGCTGTTTATTGCACATTGGAGATGTTAATCTATTTATACAGTCACTTGTGGGGATTTGACTCCATTGTGGAGACAAAATTCATAATGTAAATTACAAAGTAAGAAAGTTAAGCATCGCAATAATGTTTGGGATATGATTAAACATATTATGGTGAGGATAAGTCTATGTAATAACCCCTAAACACATGGAAGAACAATATGAACAATGTTTTCATGTATTTGTCAAGTCTACTAAAGTTCTGCACCACAATGTTTTGATTCGTAAGATTTTGAAATCAGGCTTTGAATGGTTATATATGTCAGTTAGTACAATGTCCCCACATAAATACAGAAACAAGAATGTGTGTTTGTGTGCTTTGTGTCAGACAGACAGACAGAAAGTCAGACAGACAGAGACTAATTAGATCTACTTTAAAGTCCATTTCATTTAAAAATGATTATGAATTATTAATTCATATTCGCATTAAATTTATATCAACCGTGGGTCCCATTTCTTTTGATATCATCGCTTCCAATAAGGTTCAAGCTCTTCCAAAACGATCAGGAACAAACTTGGCTGCAGAAACGGTGACAGGAACTAAAAGAAACACTCAATATACCTCAATTCTCTCCATTCAGGCGGATGCCATTGGTTCTAGTACAGGCTCCATCGCTTGCTTTGCTCTTGCCAGGCTCGTGGCCGGTAGGGTGGGACTTGTGTATAGTGGTGATGACAGAACAGATGGTGAGGTTGCTTGTTTGGGCTCTGCTGTCGGTGTCAGACGCGTTTGAGTCCAGCTGACCTGCACCAGGCAGATGCTCGTCACTGTGCGCTGCAGCGTCCACACTCCTGAAGTATCACCGCGTCTCCAGCAGAGGAATCACAGCAGCTTTATTCTTATCCGGCTACTGTTGGCCGCTGATAAGATTTATTTGCTGTATTACGGCTGATTATTCACATTCCTAAACATATTCTGCAAACCTTGCGTTATCACCTCGGAGCTGCGGATTTACTGCATGGGTCAGATACAGTAGCCTGCAGCAATCTGGTTTACGGAAGAAACAGCGCTTCATAGGTGAGATCCGTCTGTTTATTTAATGCATGCTCAAAAAAAAAAAAAAAATTATACACATTTCCATCGAATTTCTACAACTATTTCTTGAGTTTGCTTTTCTGCTTAATGGAAAGAGATCACAATTTTTGCAGCACCACGATGATAAAGTAGATGAAATCATTATTTATATGTTTTAAGAAATGCAAATGATCACCAAAGATTAAATAAAAGAATAACACGTTCTGTCCACGCGATGTGGGTTTTGTTCAGCGCGTGTTACTACTGAAAGGTATAAAGTCGTACGGGCTTCAACAAACAAAAGATTTCAATCAAACAGAAGATGTAGAGATTAAAAAAAAAATGTTGAGATTTTCAGTGAGTGGTCGACCTTTATCGATAAATGCACGTTGCAGCCTGGTTTGGTTCAATAAAACAAATCATTCTGGAGCGGTGTGATTTGCAAGGACACTGGTTTGCAGTCAACCTACAGATAAAATGCATTAATGATGTGAACCTTTACTAAAATCGATGATATTGACAAATACTAACTGACTTAAGATCTGGAGGGAAACAAAGACAGTATGAACTAGATATCTATGCACTGCAAACCACTGCACTTTGGTGATCACAAGGTAAATATTAGTGTGATTGTAGTGAGTGTGTGAAGGGCTTATTATTAAAGCTGCAATCCTGGCAGCATCCATGACATTATACTGCACTGTGATACCGGACTGAACTAACAATGTAGTGTAACATTTACATCAACTGCAGCATCACTTGCCTGTGCAGTGGAATAGGGGCTACAGCATATGCTTCATCACATATATTTGTATGCTTGAGGGCCAGGAAATTGGCAGATGTAACTAGAAACACAGAGCAAAAGACAAGACAATCCAGTGTTTCTGCACAGAAGTTTGCGAGAACAGGGTGAGTCCCATTGTTAGGGTCACCTTTGTCAAACAGGCTCTGTTGTTTCAGCTGCTGCATTACAGCACCACCTGTTACCAAGATCTCTAACAGCACAAAAAGAGTCCATCTACAGCTTTCATGGACTTTGACTGAGAGTGAAATGCAACATTGTGCATTTCACAATTTGCTTTCTAGCACTCTTGATCACACAGCTTAGTGTAGTTAACTTTGTCTAAACAACTATTCTAGTTAACAATGGTATGAGAGTCAGAGAAACTGTGGCAGCTTCCCCCCAGTTTCAACAATGCACAGAGGCGTATCTGACCAGCTGTAATGAGTAGTGTGAAAACATGCTGAATCAAAGACCGTCTTGGTGTGTCTGTGAGTTTGGGTTGAAGCCATTGTCAGACATAGGTCCTTAAAATGCAGCATGTGCTGGATCTTGGGTTTCCATAGCAGTGGAGGTGGGGCAGATGTCGCCAGCTTGACCTTCTTGCTTTGTGAGCATTATCTAAAGGAGCATGAACATGGAGACATGGGGAGGTTTTGTTAAGACGTTATATCTACGTCTGCTATTGTGTCCTCCTTTGTTTTATTAGGAATAAACTTTTAAAAAGTGAGTCATTTTTGTGTACCACTTGTAATTGTAAAAACATGGACGAGCTACTTTAAGGTTTTTCATAATGTTTTTGACTGTAATCATATGATTCTATCTGTTTATTGTACTTTAAAAAGTTACATTGTTTTAAAATTACTTCCATGGATAAAATCAAAGTGCATCTAAAACAATGAAAAAGTTAGTCAACAAATATATGCAAATGACTGAAAATCTATCAGTAGTAATGGCATAGTAACTTTCCTTTAGGGGCCAGTTTTACTGTCCAAGTTAATTTCCCTTGACCTCTGCAGTGTTCAAACAGGGATTCCCCTAAGATTAGACCCTTTGGCACAATCAGAATGATTGATCAATGCTTCAGTGACAACGTATTGGCTTTTCACAGACCTTGCCACTGTTAAGAAGTGATGAAATGAAAGGGGAGGTTGAGGGCAAAAAGGGAAGAGGAAAAAATGAAAGTCAGTGAAGAAAAATTATGTCAACATCTATCCCAGTTCCATTGGGAAATAACGCTACTGTATGGATTTGCAGTAAATAGGAGTACAGAGACAGTTTACCACACTGCAACTTCTAAACCTTTATAGAGCCAGATAAAAACACAATTACAGCATCCGGCACACTTTTGTACATTCCAGACATACTAGAGAATCTTTTCATTGTACCTTCAGCAGCTCTGTTTCACTTTCAGCTCAGGGGTTTCCTCTCGTGGCTTTCAAAATGAAGCAGAGCTCTTCTTCCTCTCCCTTTTTACTTTCTCCTTTCTGACTCAGTGGACGTGCATCCTTCTCCTCCTCGGCTCTACACCTCTGCCATCAGCAGCTGCACCAAAGCCCTGTGTGATGTGAAGTGAGACGCTTGCATACTAATGGAGTAGGAACAGGATGTCTCTCAGGCAGGCCAGTGCAGTGAGGACAGCGAGAAAACATCAGGCAGTGTTACTTAGTGTCCAGCCTCCTCATACAAACTATCAACACTGACTGTCTTGAAAACAGATAGCTTTAGTGATGAAGTATTTGATCGGGATGTCATAAAGTATGCATAAGGATTAAGACGTGAGCATAAGTGCATGATAATTGCACTTAACGATCAAGGTGTACACACAACTGTACCCTGCACACACTGTTTTATAGGTGTACCTACTTGTACCAGTGTCAACTCTCATGTTCCTTTAACTGCCTGATATCTCTAATAGCTGTCTTCTCATTTCTTCTCATTTGGTTATGAAACAGACATGCCGGTGGCATAGGCGTTGCTATGGTGATAGCATGTCTGTGAGCCTGTTGTGTGGCTGCTGATTCAGAAACACTGCTTACATTTTGCACCCAGTGAAAAGGGCCTAAAGAGAGGGGGAAAGCGTTACATCCTATGAAAAATTATGCGGCATGCTTTCAAGTAAGGTTCCTCTTGGTTGCACCCGTGACACATCTAGTAAAAGCAGAATTCCTGATAAACTCTTAAAAGCTGGGATGTGAGGGAAAAAATGAAGATATCTTACAATACAAAAATGAGCTTTTTTGATAGAATACTATTTGTGTCAATGTTCAATAAAAAAAACATCTTTCCATCTGAGAA
>JAPTMW010000023.1:23897871-23909764 GCA_029822955.1 Ostorhinchus angustatus | reverse complement strand
ATGTATTTTTATTGTATTTTTTTTGCGCTTTTGTTGCTACTACAGGCTTTGAATTGTGTTGCGCGTTTTTTTTGGCACAATGCAGCCTACAATACCCACCCGCCACTCGTGCCCCTGGTCCTGTTGAACTCCGGCACTGGTTTGCTGCCAGCACGTTCCCAGCGGTGTGGCGCGTACAGCCTTGTTTCCATACACTTCAGCATGGTGGTACACGGGATTGAAGACGCGCCGCCCTCCGCTGTGACGCGCGCCGCCGTCCACCCACTAAGGATCCTTATCTGTGGAAAGTGGGCGGTCCCTAGGCTGAGGATACAGCGCCGCTTAACACGTGAGCCTCATGTGACAGAGGTAGGTCAGGCTGAGCGGAGAGTCAGAGGGTTTATTTAACTCGTCGCTCTGTCCTCCCCCACTTTCCCAACGCGCCACCAGGAGGGTTACCATCCTACAGCGGCGGCACCGCAGCGTGGACATCTAGGACTAACTAGATCCAAAACAACGTAGGTTCAAGTGTTAAACCATCATAAATGTCTTAACAAATTAAGCTTTTTAAAAGATTTTTAGTGCGTTGCGCAGACTGTTTCTGAAATCAGAACGCAGATAAATGCGTAATTCTTTGTGATCGTACTGGAAAAAGTGCCGTGACTCTGAGTGCGTAATTGGACTAAAGAGAATGGAGCGAATTCCGAGCGCGCAACCACCTCCTCTGTCCAAACACCAGACTGATCTGACAGACGCACAGGGGTAAGTTACACTTTATCACTAAAGCATCGGACGCACTTCTGTTACTTATTTAGTGTGTTTACTTCACCAAACCGTTACCCCACATCTGATTTTCTCCCTGTTTCTTCATATTTTTTATAGAATGGATTTCCCGATGTATGTTTATAAACCAAGGCGAGGAATGAAAAGAGGAGAGGAGAGCAAGGTCAGTTGGTATTTTGTTGATTTATGTTTATTCCCAGCTGCTGTAGTTAATGTGGCTGTGAAGGGTGTGAACCACACGGGGTCGTTTAGGCTGGTCGTGCTTCTGCAAACCCATAAATGGTTGACCTAATTTCTGCTATGACATAACACCTGGAGTTCTCCCTATGTGGCTGCCTCTGAACATAAGGAATATGAGGATGGGCTGAACTTACTCAACAGTTGTTTTTATTGTTACAGGAGACCTACAAGTTGCCGCACAGGCTTATCGAGAAGAAAAGGCGTGACCGGATAAACGAGTGCATCGCACAGTTGAAAGATTTATTACCGGAGCACCTGAAACTCACGGTAAGTTCTTACTGTAGCGGCGAGGGATCATGGGATTCACTGTATTTAGTGGCATGCACCATCGAGTGGTTGGACTGTGGAATTACATCCTCTGTGGTGTGTGCGTCAGCAGTCAGTGGAAGACAGCTCATATACTAAAGGGAGTCTTCTCCCTGTGCTCTGACTGGGGATTTCTCAACTAAGTTTAATATAATAGTATATATTTATGCATCTAACTATGACAATTAAAATATGATACATACCAAAGCAAATTATAGTTGCATACATATAAAAACTTGAGTTTGTAATCCTGATCCATGTGTTGCTAAGCTTACAGTGTGTGTTATATAATGGGAAAGATGTGCTGATGGTGTGTATCTTCCACAGACTCTGGGCCATCTGGAGAAGGCTGTGGTTTTAGAGCTCACACTGAAGCATGTGAAAGCCCTCACTTCACTTCTGGAGCAACAGCAGCAGAAGATCCTCGCTCTGCAGAATGGCATGCAAATTGGTGAGTTGCACTTTTACACATATACAATATTAGTACAGAAAACATAGTACAAGGTGGTTTTGTTGAATAAAATGCAAATCATCAAAATGATTACACAAACAGAATTATGCTGGACTTCATGCAAATGTGTGACTTTGAGTGTAGCCATAGTAGGAAAAAAAGACTATAAGTCAACACTGCTGCATCTGTGTTGAAAGGCAGATTTTGTGACTCTGTGGTGCCTCACTGTGTTTACAGAGCAGCCTTCTGTCAGCCAGGAAAAGTCAGAGGAAATGTTTCGCTCTGGCTTCCACATGTGTGCCAAGGAGATTCTTCAGTATCTGGCCAGTCATGAAACTGATGAAGATTTCACGCCGTCCCATGTGATTAATCACCTTCACAAAGTAGCTGCAGAGGTTCTTCAAAGTCCAGTCCGACCCCACACTCCCCTCAGCCCACAGCCAGAGGAAACCCATGCCTACCACCAACGCCAGCCTCACAAAGAGATGCCTGGACCAACCTCCCAAGGAGATGCCCACCAGCGGCTGAGCACGAGCCCACCCCCTAAACCCAGCGAGGGTTATGGGAGGAACTGTGTACCTGTCATCCAGCGTGCATACGCTCCACCAAATGGTGAGCAGAGTGGCAGTGATACAGATACAGACAGTGGCTATGGAGGAGAGTTGGAGAAGAATGAATCCGGGGCACCACAGGGACGTCCAGGTTACTACACTCAGGAGAGCCAGCTGAAGCGAGCCCTAAGCGAGAGGCAGAGCTCTGGCATCAAGCAGGAGGACGACATGCCGCGCAACAAACGGCCCAGGGTGGAGTCATCCGAGGATGAGCTGCTGTCAGGCGGAGAGTCATCCACGTCATCCTCTAGTGGTTATGGTAGTTACACAAGTGTCTCTCCCAACCATCCACCACCTCCTCCACACCCCCTCTGTATGCCTTTCTACCTCATTCCACCCTCTGCTGCAGCCTACCTGCCAATGCTGGACAAATGCTGGTACCCCGGAGCCGTGCCCATGCTCTACCCCGGCATGGGAGGCTCTTCACCCACCATGCCGAGTGAAAGGCCACCTCCACCTCAGCTAGTGTTGTCTCCCAGGGGAGGCTCTCCAGCCCCGGTCATATCTCACACCCCCATGGACTCTCCTGCCCTTCTGCAGGCACTAAAGCAGGTACCACCCCTCAACCTAGAAACCAAAGACTAACAGAGAGGAGAATGGGTAAACAAATGATCCTGTTCAGGTATACAGAAGCAGAGACAGTATTAAGAGGGAGAACCTGACTGAGCCGTTTCATAATCCATCCTCATTCCTCACCTCTGTCCCTCAGCCTGGAGGTCACACAGCAAACAAGAGGACATGTAGAAATGATGGAGAAAGAAGGGAGCAGCATCCGTCCTCACCCGGAGGTTGCAATGCTCTAGTTGAATGTTTAAAACTCAGTGGGTTTTTTTCTCAGAGTAAATGTATAATATAAAGTGGACCTGCCCTACACACACACACACACACACACACACACACACACACACACATACATGCACACACGTGGTTGAATGTAAAGAAAGACATGTTTAGATGCTGCTGTTCAAGTATAAACGCAGATGACACTGTTGCATCTCACTTGTAGCTAATGCGAAAGAGACACGCCCTCTTTGACTCTAGAATTTGTTGCACCAAATGTTAGTAGTAAAGATTCACCCAAAGTTCGTTGCCTATGTCCTGTAGGTCATCGTCAACACTGAAAGCACCCTTTGCACCAGACAATGTGAGGGGCACCATACAGTAAAGGTTTTCCTCAAGCGTGTACAAACAAGATAAAAGGTACACCTACACAGGGATAAAGGAATAGGCCGCCACATGACCACACTGAATGACAAAACTTGTTATCCATTTACAGACAAATGAAACCAATTTTCTGTAATTATTGTTCATAGTCTTGTTGTACATTTCTATTTTTGATACCTGTTCTTGCACTCTGTCCGGAGAGATAGAAGGAGGGCAGAGTGTGGACAATGTACGTCGTGTACTCAGAAACTGTGTACATACTGTAGCACTGTGCTGGACCTGGTCTGCATACTCAACATCTGTTTCTGCTCAAGTCAAACCTGGTGTTTGTTCTTGCTGTTGCCTTTTACTTGTGAAAAGCTGATAACTCTCAGATGTTTATTCTCTGTACTATGTATGAATACTGGAGTCAAAGGAGTGAGGAGTATAGAAGTGAATGTCAAAGTTTTACCAGAAGACTAGTTTTCTATAGAAAGAGGTACTTGAGATTTTATATTTTGGGACCTACATGAAAGATGTTTGATGTACATACTGTATTTTGTCTATAAATGTTGATATACATTATATAAGTGTATTAATAAAGTATTTTTTCCCGTGGAAAATGGCTGTGACTGTATGTTTAAGTAATGTAAGCAGTTTGTGAGAACATCCAGCAGTGAAACACAATCCGTCCAGATTAGTTCTTCAACAGGACCACTACATGCATGTCACAGGGAACACTTATGTAATGATGGAGCTGCAGCTCAGCTCGCCTGCTGGTTAACCGTCTGTGCATAGTAATACAAGTGAACACATGATTTTAAACAGTATCAGTCTCCTGAGGCAATAAACAGAATCCATCTGTATCTTGTCAACAGACAAACAGGAAGATTTTTTACATCATTTCTTATTCAGTTTATGATTCTCTATAAACACGCTGCACTTAAGGAAGGAGTAAATCAAAACACGTAGCAACAGATCACTTGAAATGTAAGTTATGCAATCAATTATATGACTGTTTTTACCAAATATATGTTTATCTAATGCTAATAATGATTCAACCGTATTAATTTGCCACCATCACTTTCATTTTGCAGTAGTTGTTTTGCTTTAATAATAACTGTTGATCCAAAATGAAACACGTGACATCATTAGTTTAGTCTAAAAACAAATATTTGTGAAGTGGATTTCCATTCATTCAAGTGGGAGTTGCATGTTTTATTGCCATCAGGAGGTAATAAGAGGTGTAGCCAACACATTATTCAGATGTTTTAAAGTGTTTATTTAGTCCTTCAGTAAAATGTTTTTAATAAACACAGGCATCTGCATCAGCAAGGAAAATGTTTTAGGCTACTTTCCTTTTTTAAATTAAACAGGCTGGAAAATTTTGATGAATCTGGTGTTGAAGATATTGTAATATTGATAAGGACTGTCAGCTTCTGTCCACTGCTGTTCACCTCCTCACACAGTCAAACACAGACATACTGTTAGATTATTATGCTTTTACTGCCACCTGGTGGAGAACTAAAATAACAACACCCTGCTGGTAAAAGTAATGAGACTATGGTTTCATTCATTCATTCGTTCATCTTTATCCTCACTAGAGTCAGGGGGTGCTGGAGCCAATCCCAGCTACCCATGGGCAAAGGCGGGGAACACCCTGGACGAGTCACCAGTTCACAAGATGGTTTCATATCTCATAATACGGAACAAGTGACAACTTTATTAACTTACCAGCCAAAATAAGACAAGATACGAATATAAAAAGGTCAAATTACACACAATTATGTATCTTGATGTTTATCTTTAGTTTCAATCTGTAAATGTAGAATTGTAAAAGTTTCAAATGTAATAGTCACAAACAGATGAACGCTGACCAGTTGCTTCATTTCATTTGTACTATTTTAATATTGACGTTTAATTTACCACTTTTTGCTATTACTTGATTATATTCAGTGGTATTATTTAAAATACAATCAGAAGATATAGATGCCATTTATTAACTCAAAGTGTTTTTGGGGCCATTTAATATACATGCACCCCAACTTTTTTTTTTTTTTTTTCCAAAATCATCTCCAGTGATCTATTTGTGGCAAGAAGTATTTGATTTGCAGTATTATTTAAACTGTGAGTCATTACGGTCTGAATCATGTTATAATCATCACAAAATGTCAACACATTTGGACTTATAATATTTAACCTGCACTATATGGGGTGGTGATTTGTTTGATTAGTCCGAGCTTAATAAAAAATGTAAAAAAAAAAAAAAAAAAATACAGTGTGCAAAAAACTATCTTTCCTTCTTTGTAACACAGACACACTAGTGTTTTTGTTCAACTCTGCAGTCAACTTTACTTTTGGCGGTGCTTTGTCGATATGGAAGGACAAATAACCAATTCCTGTGGGAGCTGGAATGAGAGGAAAAAGTCGGATTGTGACGGGGTGCGGTACCCGCCACAATGTTTGGCCTCAGACTAAAAACCTCCAGCGAAGGAAGCGGACCCTGGAGTGAAGGAACTACTCGAGCAGAGGTCTTTTGCTGAGGCTCAGAAGCTGAATGTGGAAGGAAGGATTTGGAGATGTGAGATCCATGGCTTGGTTTTGACTTGGCTTTACTGTCTGACATGCTGTTTGGGGGGCCCAGAGAAAAGGACAGGCTTCGGGGTACAACACTTGCCCCGTTGCTACTGAGGCTTAACCCCAAACGTCGTGCTTTTCTCTGAGGTTCAGTTTGTAACACCGAGGGTTGTTCAGGTATCTGACTGTGACGGGGCCTGCAGACACAGGAGCTCATCTGAAACCCTGCTCTCCCTTCAGGCTCCCTCTTAGGAGATGTGGATTTCAGCTGCCTCTTTTTCTCTCCAATAGCTCTGTTCTCCTTATCTGAATGGCAATAAGCAGACCGTGAGCAGGCCTTCTGACCGGACGGTTTACGAGTTGCTTCCACCTCTTCTGTAGACGACTGGTCTGAGGAGAACTGGATGGTGAGAGGTAGACTGGAAATGAGAGACTGTTTGAGTAGAGGTCTAGCTCGCCTTATAGGAGCCCCTTCTATCAGCAGGTTCACCCCCACATACTGAGGAACTTCAACTGCAGCCTGTAATGTGAGAAATAAGCAAACAATGCATTTGGTAGATATTAGGATTTGTTTAGAATCAAATATTTGAATGATCACCTTTGCAAAGATTTGATTCTTCTACTACCACAATTTTTTCAGGTATAAATATGTACACCTACCCTACCTGTACATCAGGAGTTGCCTTGCACTAGTATTTCTTACTCTTTTCCAACTTCCATATTGCTTTCTTTATGGGAGGATGTGCCTCAATCGATGTTTCTAGATGTACAGTATGGTTAATACAGAAAACACCTAAAAATGTCAGTAAAAATGTCTGTTTTTAGCAAAGTTTTACATTGATGTACACATCTCTCTGTCCTATTCTCTTCCTTTACCCTCTCTCTTTAACCCCAACTGGTCAAGGCAGATGACCATCCTCCAGGAGTCAGAGTCTGCTTGAGGTTTCTGCCTGTTAAAATGACATTTTTCTTCGCCACTGTCACCAGTCACAAGTGTTTGTTCCTGGAGGATTCTGTTGGGTTTCTGTAAATTGACTTGAGAGTCTGGTTTTGACCAGCTCTACATGTAAAGTGTCATGAAATAACTTTTGTTATGATTTGGCACAATATAAATAAAATTTGATTGATTGATTGACATATTTATATAAATGCGTCTCAACTTGTTAACCTATACTTCTATATAAACTGTGTATTTACATCTGTTTCTCTATTTGTTATGAGCTATGTCATTTTAGTTTTTGTCTTATTAAGTATGTTTTTTATGTTTATATAGGTGCTGTATCCTTGTATTATGTGTATGTGCAAATATAGTATCTATTGTTCATTCACCTGTAAATAAATTCCTTTCCCCTCTAGGTTGTAAAGATATTCCCACCTGTTTGTAGATAAGCTCAAAGCCTCCTGTGTAAGCATTCGGATCAGCCCGCCGGTCCAGCACCACTCTCAGTGTATCCAGCTGCACAGCAGGACAGAGTCGAGCGGTCACAGGGCTGGAACAGGCCATCGTTGGACTGGCATTGATCTCTAGAAGCCAAGGCCTCAGGTCCCTGCCCAACATAAAGTCCGCCCCATAAAGCTCAAAGCTGGCCTTTCGGGGCTCCACCAGGTCCTGTGCTGTCTGCAGGGCACGGACCACCGCTTGCTGCATGCCAGGGACCACCACAGACTCCCAGTCTCCTTCACGGCCCTGGCGTTGCAAAAAAGACCTAAACTGAGAGCTGGACCACATGTTGTCCTCAGGCACCTCTGGATGGCGATCACGAGACGGCTGGAAGTGTTTCTGGATAGAGTTGTTGCACAGGTGGACTGAGCTGAGGCATACAACAAACAAGATAAGGTCAGTTTTCAATCTCTGAAGGTATTTCCTTTGTTTTCCTGGTTGTTTGACCCCTTTTCCCATCTGTCTAACCTGTCCAGGATTTTTGTTGAGTATGGTTGAGTGGAGAACCGCAGGTAACACTCTCTATAGAACCAGACTGTAAGAGGATTCCAGTCGGTGACGAGGAACCACTGACGGAGGTCAAACTTGGTGCCATGGATCAGCAGAGGTCGTTCAAGGTATTTCTGAACCACCCACTTACTCTCCTTCATCAGTGCTCTGTCATTGTCCACAAGCGCTAAAATCTCATCCAGTTGATTCATGCACATAATCCCTAGATGTTGATAGTTCATATGGAAAAAGCAGACAATTAGCCCAGTAAAGCCAGAACCATTAAGTCACTGACAGAAAATTGTAGTTCTTTGAATGTGGAGCTTTAATTGGTCCTTCTGAACGACCAAAAAAATGTTTTTTTCAAATATCAATTTCCATGTATGAGTTTGAATTTTGGCTCATATTTGATACATCAGGTCTCAATGCTCACATATTATTATTTTTGAACAAACAAAAACATTATATAACACAAAAATGTTTAATAAATTGGTAATTCCTTTTCAAAATTGGCAAAGTTCTGCCTCCTTCCTCATTAATGACAATCTTGTAATGTCACTGGAGAGGCCTCTGGTGAATGAATTATTTCCCCCTCTGTGTATTGCATGCGTCTAATTATAAGAAAAAAAAATCACTCTGATCATGTAGATGGCTTCAAAACTCATGTATCAAATATGATACGTTTAGCGTTATAGGGTTAAAACTCAACAAAATAATTTAAATTCTCATTACACACTCTAAATGAACAGTTCATAATGCAATCACAATATCCTTATGTGAATGTAAACCTCACCTCGGCCTCTTGACATGGCCCCTGGTTTGATGATCCAGATGTTATTTACTCCGTCTGTGTTTAGTTGAGGACAAACCTCTTCCAATCTTGTTAGCATGGTCTGGCATCGATCCACATAAGCGCTGCTACCCCTGATCAACGCACCCTCACTACACACAAACAGGAACGTATTCCAGATGAGGAATGGCACTTATCAACTCAGTGGAAACAAATAAAAAGGAATTTATGTCCTGTTGGTTCCAATTTGCAGTAATTCCTTATGTGCAGAGCAAATGCCATTAGTAAACACTGCACCATTATTCTCTATTAGCAAAACACAGAACAGTCAGCTATATCAGTGTCTAGTGCACTGCCTCGCCAAAATAAAGTTCTCAGCAAGTAGGTAAGATCAGTGCAGTGATGACTGTTTCATCTACAACAAGTTTTTTTTTTTTTTTTTTAACTCTTATTGATGCAGTGAGGAGCTTCTCATTTCTTAAACAACCATAAGATTTAATAGAGAGACTAAAGATTGGAATGTGTTTCAATAGAAAAAGGTCATGTGGTCTGATGAGTCCAGACTGACCCTGTTCCAGAGTGATGGATGTAGATAAGAGAAGAGAAGTGGATAAAATGATTACCCATCATGCTTAGTGCCTACAGTATCGGCCTTATGATCTAGGGTTGGATCAGTTGGTCAGGTCTAGGTTCAGTAATGTTATGCGTCCAAAAAATTGTGGAAATAAATGTTGTGCAATTACATAAGCTTATTGAAACAATGCCACTGCAAATGCCTTCTGTAAACACAACTAAAGGCTAAATACAGCTATGATTAAATATTTGAGTGTTTGAACTGTGTGCATTGCTAAATGGTGCAGTTAGGAATTAGACTTTAAAATGTATAAATAATAATGTATGTACTAAATAAATGTAGAAATGGTTAATAAGGCCATTCTCCTACACTCAGGAAGCTGTAAGAAACGATACTCACTGTACAACCGTGTAGTATTCTTGCAGAAACTCTGCCCACTGTTGTTCCTCCACAGAAGCGGAAGTTTCCAAATCGATATCACCATGCTCTAAAACGGTGAGAAACTCTTGGCACACATGTAAAGCTGTGTCAATTATCCCTGGACCCACAGTTCGATGCTCTACATTTTCCAACTCTGTCAAAAGAAGTTTTTTTTTTACAATTGTTATTTTCTCACTGTGTCATCCTTCACATTATGACTAATAGTGGGTTGAAATATCATTACCCTCGGACACACTATTTTTGGCTTTTTGCTCTTCGTCCTCAGCTCTGTCTTTCCTCTGTCTACTTGTTTCAACCACATGCTGCAGTAGGCTGGTGCATGCTGTTCTCCTGAAGTCCTCTGCAGAGCAAGACAACAGGAGGAGTCACAAAGGGCAGGGAGGTTTTTTTTGAGGGTGTTATGTTATGTTCAGGTTTACATTTGCAATATCAAGTCTTCCCTTATTTTTTTAGATAGAACATTTTAGCTATGTGTTAACAGAGTCATGCAGCAGACCTATGAATGCATGCTTTTCATCCTCCGCCCCGAGTCTGTAGCATCTTGGGAAGAATGTGTCAGGATCTGCTGAATCAAACCACTGAAGGTTCCGCAGATTCACACAGAGTCCAACCTGCAAGAAAGAAATGACATACAGTACGAGACAAACTAATGGTCAGAGTTGATTCACCTGCATTTTACTAAGAAAGAGCTTGTACATTTTAGAAGTAAGTAACACTGCTCCACAATTTTTTAGATAAAAAATGTCTACTTCAGACAATAAATGTGCTAAATCTTGCATACTTCAATAAGATGAATCAAAAAACTAATTACAAAAGTGCTGGTTAGCACCGCCAAGGAGGTTATGTTTTCATCTGGGTTTGTTTGTTTGTCTGTCTGTCTGTTGGCAAGATAACTCAAAAAGTTATGGACGGATTTTGATGAAATTTTCAGGAAATGTTGATACTGGCACAAGGAACAAGGGATTAAATTTTGGTGCTGATTGGGGGGGGTGATCTGCCTTGCCTCCAAGTGCTTTTCTAGTTAGTTCATGTTTTCAATATATATGATGGTGTGTTTTTTATTACATATACGTGTTGGTTTATGTACATTTATACAATGGATTTATAAATGTTCCACTAGAAAGAACCTGAAAAGTGAATGTAATGTAATGTGCAGACACTGTTTTGAAGTAGATCTGGTAGCTCCGGGACAAACATTCCTTTTGAATAAAACACATTCGCTCATTAATGCTCAGAATTTCCCATTTTGGCCCAAGACTGTATCTTAGAAACAAGGATCTTACAACCAACTAGCACTTTTGGCTTAATTTTTCTATATTAGTGACTCAAATTTGGTAAAGTTTAACTACTTTTATCCTGGAAGTATTTTACTTGCAGACCAGCGTAACCTTAGTGGTAAATGTTCCGGCATTAGCGTAGTGATTGGTCATTTGTTCTTTCCGTAGAGACTGACAGTCGATGAGGTCCCGTCTTGTCGTCCAGTAGAAGTAGGTTGTTTCATTTCGTACAAGGCGAGACTGGAAAAGGACGGATATAGGTAATATTACAGTGAGTCTGAAAGTAAAGTAGTGAAAAAACACACGTGCAAATGGTACAATACTGGAATGACAGAAGCACACTGAGAAAGATGTCAGTGTCAGGTTGGTCAGTTCACTTGAATGTTATCTTACCATGAGGTCATACATGTCATCAAGGTTCTCCTCTTTCTCACCTTCATCTACCCCCTCTGAAAAGAGATAAGAAAAGAGGTGTGTGTGTGTGTGTGCGTGTGTGTGTGTGTGCGTACATACAGGCTCTCATGTAAACTGATGGGTGTAAAAGAGAACAGGGGTCTATGTTATGATATAGCTTGTTTCTTGTAATGTAGAGCACAATGTATCATTCATTAGGTGGGATAATAGGGGGTAATGAGGTAAGGGTAATAGTGTAATTAGTGCTCCAGTTACCTTTAGGCTAAACCTTCTGCACTGGAACTGTCACTGGATGGACTAACCAGTTTGCTGTTTTTTTTTTTTTTTTTTTTTTTAGGTTTTTATTAAAAAATTTTATAATTTATAAAATTATTTTC
>JAPTMW010000023.1:23536098-23548874 GCA_029822955.1 Ostorhinchus angustatus | reverse complement strand
GATTTCTTCCGGATCATTTCCAAAATCTAATCGATTGTTCCGTGTGACATTTCCAACATGCTGTGAAAGTTTCATCAGAATCCGTCCAGAACTTTTTGCGTAATGTTGCTAACAGACAAACAGACAAACAAACAGACAAACAGACAAACAAACAGATAAACGCTGGCAAAAACATAACCTCCGCGTTGGCGGAGGTAAAAATCCCAAGTAACATTTCAGTTTGTTATGTAAACAAATGGAATGTGTTTATGATGAGTCATTTTCAAAGTTGTTTACCATGAGGGAAGTGATTCAGGCGCATAAGCACAGAAAGACTAACGGATTAGTGATAATTAGGCTAAAACAGACTTCAAGTCATTTTACAGTAAATGTCTACAGTCGCAATTGGAATCTGCACGTTCAAGTATAAATTAATCCCAAAAATCTGAGATCAGTGTTGTATTTATTGACATTTCAAAAGCTTTCCACTATGAATAACATTTAGTTGTTGATTCCACCATTACATCTGGTCCCACATACTGAAAATGAACGTGGCCACAGAGACTGACCAGGACAAACAACCTATAACCTGTAACAGATAAAACTGCTGTGTCCTTCCTTTAGGCCTGTTTTAACTCACAGAAACAAACAAACTCATTTTTTACTGGACCCTACGTCCCTCATTCTGAGACAACCTTTTGAGGATTTACTGGACAGACCTGCGTACCTGGACTGCAGTTACCCAGACAGGATGTGGAGTCAAAAACAGCATATAAACACATTATTTAAATGCTGGTCTTCATAAGTACATCAGACCATGCATGGTCTGTCTGTTATCTGAAATCACCTCCATATGTTTTAGCTGCAGGCAGACACTCCTGCCCATAAAAAAAACCCCACCACCTCCTTTTCAGAGCTAAACAGGATGAACATGGACAACCATCTCTGAGTTTCAGCTTTATCACTACTGCTACCATAACATATTCTGACAATTCAGGTTTTGAAGCTGCTTAATTTTTTCACTGCATGACTAAATTCACACCTTGTAACAATGGTTTGAAGGTAGGACTCTACCTGACTCAGATATTAGTCAGTCTAATCTGATTTGGCTGTTCAATATGAAGGTACAACTATTTGATTCAACATCATCTGGAGCCTCATCTACAGTGTGTCTTTACTCTGCCCGAGCCAGGATGCTCTTTCCCTTTGGGTCTGTGTCCAGTGCCCACGTAAAAAGTCACACACAATGCAAACTATAATTGATTCACTTCTTCACTTCACAAACTCTCCACTTTTGTGCACAAAGGACTGGTTGACACTTTTATATGTGATGCAAAACCTTGAAAAGCATTGACCTTGATGTGAAAAAAGTAGTGTCACTTTTTTGTTGCAAAACAAAGTACTCATGATTTCAACTGCTGTTCCAAAAAAAAAAAAAAAAACACTGAACATGTGAAAAAAAAACATCCCCATTGTATTTTTAGACCTTAAAATGCACCTTGCTAATACCCACATCTACAACAGTATATGATCTGTCATCTATGCTGGTATGGCTGTCTGCTTCTGATAAAACTGCATGCATGCTGATTTCTGATTGAGGTGTTCTGTGGGTAAATAAAGATAAGCACCACATACAACCATGCTTCCAAAAAACAAAACAAACCCTGTCAACATATTGAACATATTCGCCATCTTTACTTCAGATGGCTTGCAACACCAAATTAATATACCATCTGCGAACCCAGAATGACAGTCTATTCATTTAAGGATGGGTCAACAATAGTGGATCAACTGATGTGGACTGGCGCAATAGAGCTAACTTTTAAGAGGAACACACTGAACTGTAGCCGCTGTGAACCAAACTGTTTATCCAGGTTCCCATTAAGAGTTCCACTGTCAGTAAATGGTGTTACATCAGAGAGATTCCTGAGACAAAAACAGCAGACGAACACGGACATCATGAAAACTGTTTACATCCCCACAGATGAGATCATTTATCTGTGGCCTGTTAGCAATAAGGAGGAATCACCAGTCATGTTGAGGACAAGGAAATGAGGGCAGAGTCCAGAATCATGTGGAGATGTGCTTGGTACCAGACCATGACCAAAGAATTTCTGGGTAAAAGGACACCACAGAGTTTCTTAATATGAACACACCGCGACTCCTCGTGAGACCAAATGAGATCAAGGCTAAAAATGACAAGAGTCTGGAAGTAATGGAAAGACTAATTTTGTCCTGTGGGGCTTTTATCTGCTAACCTCAGTATTTTGACAACCTTCAGAGACCTTGGACGAGATGTACTTGAAGATGCCCTCTTAGGGTTTGAACACTTGCACCACCATGGATCAAAGGTTTTAAGAACTACTTGTATTTCACAGTTTTGTGCATTATCCCTCCATCGTGCACAAGATGCATGTGAATGCAAACGCAAATGAAAACACCTTCCTCTGATGATGGTCATTATGGTTAATAAAAATCAACTGTTAAGCTAAAACTAGCAGTAAGTTAATTGAAATAAAACTTTTCAAAAATGTAAAACGTAAATCAGTTTGAGCTTCATTTTCCATCAGTGTTAATGATTAATGGTGCACAAGAATAAAATGGCTTTGCATAATATGGGAGCTTTTGACATTATATATATATAAACACCTCAAAATGACACATGCACTCTTAAAATAAAACTCTGAAAATAATAACAAAAATGAGAGATGGAATAAAAAATAATAATGTTTATGATATAATTTCATACTTCAGCAGCGTCTGACAGTAGCAGCAGAATGTAAGTTAAAATGTCTACCCTACATTTTCTTGTCTTCTTCCTCTAGACTTATGTGACCAATATCGGCCGTGCCACTGATACAGCTCTAATAATTTTACTACATACTATTGTTCCATTTACAAGAAACTGTGGGATAGTAAAAATAAAGTCAATGCCAGGTGCTGACCAAAACCATCTCTGTTAAGAAGCACAGATAAAATTAGAGGTCAGTCGATATGATGAAGTGTTAATTGTCTTGCTTTAACAGCCAGCTCTTACCCAGAACAGCCATGGTACATATCTAAGATTAACTCTACATCTGTTTATTTATAACATACTAGCGTGTTGACGCGTGGGGGTCCACAAGTTCTAGATGTGGTAGTTTTTATGCTGTTGCGTATTCGTGCATGCTGTACTGCATTTGTCCAGAAGTCACCGCCAAAGGGTTCTAGCCATAGAAATGTGATTGTACTGCTATTACAGTATATTCCAAAAGTACTAATATCTCCCAAAATATTGGTCCTATCAACTTGCCATTTTCACAAGTCTCTTCCTTGACCAAAAATGCATAAGCATGCCACACTACAGCAGTCAGCTCTTTCTGGATTTTGTGTGAATCCCTGGACACACACACACAAAGGCCACTTGACTTCTATAATAGTCATTGCAGAAACAAAAATTTTAATGCTGTAATTTTATGTGTACATGTTCATTAAATACTTTGTGCACTTCCCCAAATGTTGAATTAGAGAAGGGATGCTCCTTCCCTACATTTTCTTATCAACTTCATCACTTGCTATCTCTTCAGTTCCAAATTATATTGTCCGACTTTGCAATTGCATAAACAACAAAATATTCAACTGGAGCTTGATTTAATGATTGTTCCTTCATGTTCGGATGGCTGTGGCTCAGTTGGTAGACCGGGTTGTCCCTTGGTTTCATCAGTTCGAATCCTGGCTCCGACTGTCCACATGTCAAAGTGTCCTTGGGTAAGACACTGAACTCAAAACTGTTCCAAGTAGGGACTGGCAGCGCCTTGCATGGCAGCAGCCACCTACTGGTGTATGAGTGTGTGTGTGTGTGTGTGTGTGTGCGTGTAAATGAGTGAATGTGAGGAATTGTAAAGTGCTTTGGGCACCATCAAGGTGCGTAAAATGCACTATATAAGTTCAGTCCATTTACCATTTTACCATGTTCTTATGTAAAGACATGTACTGGACTTCCATACTTCCACACATGCTGTAGGCTTAAATAAAAACACAAAGACTCCTGGTCTGGTTATAATTGTGGTTGTTTTATGTGTCTAACAGCCTTAACTTAACTACACACAAAACTGTAAAGTGTGTAATTAAGTATGGAGCATATAGTTAAGACCTTTGTTGCATTACAGTTATTTATCTTAATGGTGCTGCAGCCCATACATTAAACCAATGACAGTGAATTCCTACTTTTTAAGGAACATGTAATTTTTTTAATCAGTACTTTTATTAGATTTAACTAGATGAGTTGCTTTATTAAGAGACTGACAATTTGTTTACATTCATATATTGAGGTCCATATTTGAAAGTGGCTCATTATATTTTCAAATATGAAATGCATGCATATGCAATGCATATGGTTACAATAAACAGACAAATGTGTAGGCAGTGACAGCAGCTACACATTGCTGGTCGTAGACAGTACACAAACAGCTTTAGAAGAGAGTAAGCAGGTGGATGGAGGGGCATGTTTAGACCACAAAGAAAAACCTTTAACAGTGAAAAACTGAATACAGTCAAAGATATTTGAGTTTCTACAAAGAGATAAATAAAAGTGGCAGAAAATAGCAAAATACTTTCACTTTTCACGTATGTCAAAATTTGAGGTACTTGTACCAAAACAACTCCCCAGGGCGTCCGGGAGGCATCCTTACTAGATGCCTGAACCACCTTAACTGGCTCCTCTTGATGTGGAGGAGCAGCGGCTCTACTCTGAGCTCCTCACCCTATCTATAAGGCTGAGCCCAGCCACCCTGCAGAGGAAACTCATTTCAGCCACTTGTACTTGCGATCTCGTTCTTTTGGTAGCTACCCAGATCTTGTAACCATAGGTAAGGTCGGAACATAGATCGAACGGCAAATCAGACCAGTTTATCACCTACATCATTGCAGACACTGCCCCAATCCACCTTTCAATCTCCTGCTCCAACCTACCCTCACTTGTGAACAAGATCCCGAGATACTTAAACTCCTCCACCTGAGGTAGGACTTCCCCCCCGACCCAGAGTGGGCACTCCACCCTTTTCCAGCTGAGGACCATGACCTCAGAGTTGAAGGTGGTGATCTTCAACCCAGCCGCTTCACACTCGGCTGCGAACTGCACCAGCGAGAGCCAGAGGTCACTACTTAATGGAGCTAAGGGGACCACATCACCCTCAAAAAGCAGAGACAGGATCCTCCTGCCACCAAACTCAACTCCCTCTGCTGCCCGGCTGCACCTAGAAATTCTGCCCATAAAAGTTGTGAACAAAACTAGTGACAAAGGGCAGCCCTGGCAGAGTCCAACCCTTACCAGGAACAAGTCTGACTTACTGCTGGCTACGCAGTGGTGAAAACCGCATATCTCTAAATCTATTGATGAAGGATAAAGTGTATCTGTCTGACCTTTGGACTGAACTATTCTTCTCCCTCTTAAATTAAATAAACTCTAAAGCCTCATGGATTTTCTGGGAAATGCACTAAGCTAAAGGTGAAAACCTGTCTTTCTGAACTCAAAAGTTTACTTTTTAGAGAAACAAGATTCTAACACAACTGTGATCCTACAAACATATATTGATCTTATAGGATAACAAATTGCTGTAGATTAAACCACCAAGAGTTTCTAAAATACTTCAATTTTTTTTATTTAACCAGAAAATATCCCATTGAGATTAAGAACCTCTTTTACAAAGGAGTCCTGGCCAAAATAGGCAGCAGCACTGCAACATATAGTTACAAGAATACATGGTAAAAATACAAACAACACACAAATTCGGCAAAATATTTGGTAAAAATCACATTTACAGGCAGATTAAGAAAAGCAAGTGCAAGGTATGGAATTGGCCTCAGGAACTCTCAGTTTGGACTTAAATGTGCTCAAGGAAATCAACTCAGTAAGTTTCCAGTCTTTCTGCAACTGGTTCCATACATGAGGTGCAGAACAACTAAAAGCCTTTTGACCCATTTCTGTACAGGCAAATGGAGAAGACAACAGACTGGAATCATTTGTTCGAAGAGAATAATTTTCAGAATTTCTCTTGTCAATTAAGGAACAGATGTAGCCTGGCAAGAGGCCAAGTATCACCTTGTATATAAACAAGTACCAGTGGTTGGTACTTCTGATGGTCAGAGCAGGCCATCCTACCCGTGAATACAGCTCACAGTGGTGAGTCGATGCTTTACAGTTGGTGGTAAACCTCAAAGAAGCATGGTAGATACTGTAAACCTTCTGTAGACACTGAGCAGAAGCACAAATGTGTAAAACATTTCCATAGTCCAGTACTGATAAAAAAGTCACAGCCAACCAGTTGCAGTCAATGAGCTCAACATTAGATATGCACAGGAATGAAATGTAATATACAGCAGTAAAATTAATGCAAAAACATCATACAAAAGTAAAACACTGACTTCAATCTTATTGTGTATTTGTGACTCTTTTGTTACTTTGACTTTGTCATACTTGAAGTAAATTTTATGAATAAAACTTCCAGACTTTACTCAAGTACTGTTATGGATATGGAACTTTTACTTGCAATGGAGTATTCCCAGACTGTAGTGTTTTCTATTAAGCAGGGGATCTGAACACATGACCACTGACAAGACAAAAGACTATGTTGCATGTCTTCATGTTGTCACAGTGCAGAAAGACCCATAGACTTAAAACGTCCTCTTCTCTAATAGATGTGAGCTCCACTAATACTACAGAGAAACCACTTGTTTTCACCTCACAGTGTGACGTGTCTGCTCCCACTGAGGCACATGCCTCAGTCCACACTTTTCACCCACAGCTCATCACATCACCGCCTCCCATCAGGCCATGGTGCCATCTTTCAGCTTGCGCCTGCTTAAGGTCAGCTCCGTTTCTCAGTACGTGTTTGAGCGTGTGTGCGTACGTGCTGGGCCTCGGTTTTATTGGGACTGTCGTGGCGCCTCATTCCCCATGGCTGGTCAAAACACAGACATGTGACGTTCCAGCTCTGAGCCAAGCGTTAATCACATGTGGCCCAAAGAGGATTATGTTGACACTGACTTTGTTAAGTTTATGTCATATCAATAGTGACACAAGAGCACAGAACAAACACAAAAATACTCTAGCATTAAACACACATTCACACACACGCACACACGCACTCAGGTCAAGGTCTCTGTCTCTGCTACAAAAACATCCATCGAACTTAGTCTTTCCTGTCATCACCATTGCAGCCTTATGGCAATCACCGATGAGATTACTTTTCCCTTTGGCGCATGTAACCACACACAAATTTAGACTTTGCAAAAGCACACACACTCACACACACAGTGTTGGGTGCTTTCAACCAATTAGGGCTGACAAATGCCAAGTAATTCTATATGAGAGATTGTGGTCTGGTAGAGTCTTAGCTAGTACAGTATTATTGCTACCATGAAAACCACCACAGTTGTTTTCCAGCTCTTTTCTCGCACAGAAATATTTTTCATGCTGAGAAAATTAAGACAGAGCTCAGTCAGTGTTTTTCCTCTGCTTGTGGATTTAGTTTGGATTTAATTTAGCAAAACACAGAGTGACTGTATGCACAAAGTGTGAATTACAAAACACCCCCCCATGCCTGGCAAATCAGAAAGAGACAAGCATCTTAAAGCAGAGAGTCAAATTAATCATAGATAGCTGTGTGGACAAATGTAGTGGATGGTTATAGCTGACCCAAGACCAGCTGGGTGACAAACACTACTTGCATGAGAGTGTAGGGAACCAGCCAGCAATGCTCTCTGAACGGATTCCTCCAACACTTTTGTTTGATCTTCAGGGACAAAGATGCAGTACAAGTGACAAACTACAATCCAAAGAAGACGATCCACTGGAGCCGCTGCCTTTACAAGTGTACTAAAGTAGCAGGCACACAAAGCAGAACATGATATATGAAAAGTGTCTTACAAAGCATCTTTACACAAGGGTCTTGCCACACATTTTACTCATCAAGACTGAATGGAAACTATCAGCCTCCTTAATCCACACATCCTCACTCCTCACCAGGCTTGTGTTGACAACTCAAGAGCAAACACTGGGGTGAATGACAAGATCAAATGTAATTTCACTGTTAAGGCATGTTTTAAAGTCGGTGTAAAGGAGAAACCAAAGAACAATGAGTTATTAACCAACCAACCAGCTTTGGAAAAAATGACAAGCATATAAAATTGTGTTCCCAAATCATTCAACATCATTGTTCATCGATCGGTGCTCTCTGCTAGAGGCCGTGCTTTAGTAATCTATAAAATATTTTTTACATTTAATTCTAAACTTCATTCCTGAAAACATTACTCATATCAATGAATTGATTATCAGATTACCAAAAGATTAATTTAATACTTGACAACTAATTCTTCAGTTGTACTTAAGTTAATTTTATCTGCAGAGCAAAATATTTTGGCAGTATTTGTATTTTCATGTTTTCTTTGCAAAAACCATTGAAGGATAAAGTGTTTGGCACTTGGAGCAACAGAACCTACTGTGATACCCATTGTGAAAAGAAAATTGAAAGCAGTGTCAAAAGCTCATACTGTGTATTCAGAGCATCTCTCCCTTAAGGCATTCAGAGCTCAGTAGGACTTTATAGTGAGAGCAGTGAAGCATTCAGATGTTTAGAGTGGTATTCACACAGTAATAAACACAGTGCTTTGTCTGCTGTCAGCCGCTGTTGTTGATAAAATGTCTGTTCAGAGTCTGACATGAGAGCAGATACAGTATTTATGACTCTATGAGACTGTTTACATAAACAAAATAACAAAAAACATACATTACAGCAGGATTTTTTTCAGCCATAACACAACAGAGATATAAATATCAGCTACTAATGTTTTCAGAAACATTAGTACCACTGTTGTCCATAGAAAATGGTGTAATTTCTTTCTACACTCGATGTTAGGGTCCAAATTGTCACTAGATAGTGATTACATTTTGCCATTACATTTTATTTTTATAATTGCAAATGTGGTTTTCATGGTCTGTGTTGACAGGTCCATGCAAAGTGGATTTTAGACCTTGACCAGTACAACGAGTGGATGAACGAGGAGGACTACGAAGTGGGAGAGGGATGCCCAAAGAGGAAGAGGATCTCAGCCAAGACCCTAACAGATGAGGTGACCACGCCTGATGAGCGCAGGGACAAAAAGCCTGGCAGTGCCAAGAAGAGGAAGCGCTCCCCGTCGCCCTCTCCCACCCCTCCCCCACAGGAGAGCAAGAAAAAAAACACCAAAAAAGGGTCAGTGAGCACTCGTCTTAATACGTGACTCCTCAGCTGCTGAGTAATTGCTGAACTGTATGTGCCGCATGTGTCACTTCAAGTGTTTGTTGTAGAAGAACTAGTGATTCTGCTGGTAATTAAATCATGTCCTTTGTGTTTATGTGAACAGGCCAACAACACCATACACCAAGTCTAAACGGGGCCAGAGGGAGGAGGAGCAAGAAGATCTATCAAAGGACATGGATGAAGCATCTCCAGTTCCTGCGTCTGAGGAGGGAAACCCAACAAAGACAAGTACATGAGTCCATATCCGTGCACAATTTGACTACAAATGTTTATACAGTCAACATTAAATGACTTTTACTTTAAATTAACATCTGGTGTCTTCCTATAAGACAGTACATTTAGTGACACGTTTGATGGATGTTACACTGAAATCTCTTTTTATGACTTTTTTAAAGATAACACCAAGAAGGACTCAGATTCAACCCCTGTTAAGGGAGGAACAGATATGGGTGAGGCCCTTTGAACAGTTTGTCTAATTGTGTCTGAAGTAGTATCTTGATTTATGTTGTACCTGCTTTATAATGTTCAGGAGTGCAATCAGTTTATTACTTTACATGGTCTAATTTTTTTTGTTTTTCAGTGTGTTTTTATTGTGCTCAGAATTATCATTTGTGTTTTGTCTCCGCTCCTTCATTCACTTACATTTTTGCTTTTATTTTATTGTGACAGATGAGCAAGAAGATGAGTCAATGGAAACAACAGGAAAGGTACAGAAATGTACTAATGAGGATAAACATAAATAAAATAAACAAACAGAAACCGATCCTGTATGTATATGTATAGTTATATGAGTCATTGTGTTTTAAATCAGGAGGAGGAAGAAGGCTCTCCAAGTGTAAAGGGTGAACCTGTGAAAGGCTCAGACCTTCACGAGGACAATGTGACTGAGCAAACACACCACATTATTATACCAAGCTATGCTGCATGGTTTGACTACAACAGGTAAAAACATACTATATTTACATGCCCCTTTGTAATGGAGTTATTAACCACTTTTTCAGAAATGAGTTTTCTTTTTATGTATAATATTCTTAAATTTGTGGTAAAAATAAAAACTAGGAATGTTCAGCAATATTTAACAAATGTGTGAAGGTGAGTCATTTAGATGTGAACCCTTAATGTTTCCCCACAGTGTTCATGCTATTGAGCGCAGAGCTCTGCCAGAGTTTTTCAATGGGAAGAACAAATCCAAAACCCCTGAGATGTGAGTATTTGATGAGTGGTATCTTTCCTAAATATCTTTTGTTTTGCCATTTGGAAAAGTGAAATACATGTCAATGCAATGATGTGTGGTTTCATTTTTCTGATTCCAGTAGATGAAGTAGCTATTCTTTATACTGTACTCATCTATTGTGTTCAGGTGAAGTTAATGTTAATGTTTCTCTTTGTTCCTCAAAAGTTATCTGGCATATAGGAACTTTATGATTGACACGTACAGACTGAACCCTCAGGAGTACCTGACGTCCACTGCCTGCCGCAGGAACCTGGCAGGGGATGTGTGTGCAATCATGAGGTAGGATGAAGCACTGAATATGAACGTCAGCTTCATGATCCACTATGCCTCTCAGTTGTCTCTCAATGATATGCTATTTTTACTTTTATCCCACAGAGTCCATGCTTTCCTGGAGCAGTGGGGACTGATCAACTACCAGGTGGACTCTGAGAGCCGGCCCACACCCATGGGTCCCCCACCTACCTCTCATTTCCATGTTCTGGCAGATACTCCATCAAGCCTGGTTCCGCTCCAGCCCAAGACCGCTCAGGTCCAGATTCACTCATTCACAACAATACTCGCAACAATACACAGAAATTCTGACACATATTTCCCGTTACTTAATATTCAACTTTCTGTTGTTGTGGATGTACAGACTCCTGCTTCCCAGCAAATGATGTCCTTCCCGGACAAAGTGAAAGACAAGCCAGCTGACCTGCAAAACTTTGGTCTGCGAACAGACATGTACAGCAAGAAGACTGGCTCTGCAAAGGTACAAGTTCCAGAACAAGCATAATGAACGCTACATTTGTGATTTCTTTTATTGTCAAAGACTTATTGCATTAACAAATTGATAATATTGTTTTTTGTGCACAGAGCAAGAGTGCAGCAAGCTCCATGAGGGAATGGACCGAACAGGAAACACTACTACTACTTGAGGTACAAAATATGTTTAAAATCTATTTCCTGATAAGTCCTTACATGAACTAAAAAATAAAACCCTGGGAACATGAAGCTAAATGTAGCCGTCACTCTCCTTAGGGCTTGGAGATGTACAAGGACGACTGGAACAAGGTGTCAGAACACGTGGGTAGCCGCACACAGGATGAGTGCATCCTTCATTTCCTGCGGCTGCCCATTGAAGACCCCTACCTGGAGGACACCTCCTCGTCTCTTGGCCCACTGGCCTATCAGCCGGTACCTTTCAGCCAGGCAGGAAACCCTGTAATGAGTACGGTGGCCTTCCTTGCCTCCGTAGTCGACCCCCGCGTGGCCTCAGCTGCAGCTAAATCTGCTCTGGGTGAGTTCGGTTTCAGTTTTCACTCAAAGCACAGTACAAGTCTGAGCTAAGAGGTAATGTTTCTGAGGACAGGCCTGAAAGTGATTTTCAGTCAAGATTTATGCAAATTTCTCTGATAGCAAAGCAATTAATGGTAGACTCAAAATATATAAACAAAACAAACCTCACTTACCAATTAATATGAAAGTATCTGAGAGCCTTTTTCTGATTGGTTTAATGAGGTAAATATATGGCTCAGGCTTTCAACTGATTGGTCAAATATTCACATACAGAGTATGAATGCATGGCCTTTGTAAATTACTTGTTTGTCCTATTCATTCATTCATTCATTCATTCATTCATTCATCTTCTGAACCCGCTTTATTCTTGTCCTATTTATATTCTTCAGTAATTGTCAATTGCATTGTGTTTTGTTTCACATGTTCATTTTACAGTGATGATAAAAAAAAACTGTTTATTGGTCGCTAATCATTGAACACAAAAAATTCCTTGAAAAAAAATTATTTTTTTCATTATGAGAGGATAATATGAACAATTGTCATCATGTTCTGGCACTAAACAATCTATTTGAACTTTATCCTAGTTATATTTATTCACACAGGTAAGGTGACATAAAAGTAGAAAAATCAGTATGATAATGGAACATATAACAGCTAATTATTTGAGTCATAATGCTTTTCGTAGGAAGTGGTATTATTTAAAAATACTCAATACTGGTACCAGTGCTCATACTGCACATTCAGTACCAGTTCCTAATCAATACTTTTTTTGAGTATGAAAAGAAAATTGCACATACATGTCACAATATTATATTATGGGATATTACATCTTATTTTTCAACTCATTTACATTTGTATATTTTCAAACTGGTGTTGCTACATAAAAAAAATGCACCCATTCTCCACAATTTGAAGCAGACTGTTAACACCAGCAATGAAAATACATGAAAGCTGTTATCCTGCATACACACATACATGCAGATAACAATTACTCTTCAGGCATCAAA
>JAPTMW010000023.1:23268380-23280332 GCA_029822955.1 Ostorhinchus angustatus | reverse complement strand
TATTGTAATAAAATGAAAATTACTCATCATAGATCATGAGAGAAATCACAATAGATAGGCCTTTTTGTTTGTACATAAAAATAACAAAGTGCACTAACATTTTCATGGTATGAACATATATAGTAGTGTTTATGACTGGTAAAACATCAGCTTATCAGAAAACAACAGAGGCAATGTGTTTACTGATGGAGCATTACTTAAATCAAATATAATTGTAAAGTTTACATATAATCCCATATTGAAACCCTCATTTGAAGCTCTTCCTCACTGATTTTGTAACACATTTGTTGTCAGATTATATCACTCAAGGCCACACAAGGCACCTCTTTATGTTTGCTCTCCTGGCTGTATAGCCAACTCCATTAAAGTGGAGCTGTACAGTGATGAAGACCCGGGTCGCAGTACTGAGGATGAAAGAGGTGAGCGAGTAGAGGAAGGAGGTCCAGAGCAGGGATCTGAGGCTGTTGGATGCTACAGGGAGCTTCCCAATCCTGAAACCATGCCAACAGGAGCCACCAGACTGCCAAATGGAAAGCTCAAGTGTGACGTCTGTGGAATGATCTGCATTGGGCCTAATGTTCTCATGGTGCACAAACGCAGTCATACAGGTGACTGATTAGTAAAGTGTAGAGAAATCCTCTCTGTAGGGACACATATCCTGGATTTTGGCTTGTTATTGGAATAGGACTTTTGTGTAAAATACAAATGAACCAAGAATATATACATTCCTATAATGATTTCTGAAAATACTTTAAAAAATACTCAAACTCTTAAATTATCTACTTTCAGCCCCTGAAGCAACATTTTCTGCAGACCTTGTGCTAAACATCTGATAGTGGTTATTAATCAGAACATGTAGCATGTATAATTCAGGACATACTCTGGATATTCAAGGCAGTAAGATGCCTGTTGAGCAATGTTGTTGAAGTGTGTTCCTATTTTGTTTGTTCCATACACAGTGACAGAGGTGTGTCCTGGTGTCTCAGGTTATATTTTGGTGTTACACTAATTGACACTGGGTGATACTAGTGTGCCAGCAGTCATACCAATGCAGCAACAAGGGCTTTGAGGAAGAGACATGTTCACCATGCATGAACACGGCATGGATGCACAATAAATACTTAAAAATTATTGTGCATGTGATTGGAAAAATACTTAAATAGTTTTTATGAGTTAATTCAGAGGAAGCTTTTATTTACAGTAATAAAGCTACTGTTACAAATAACATTTACAAAGGAAGTAGTGAATCAACAGTTAAATGGATGCTTTTGAGTGAAGGAAATGCACCAGACACTGAAGGTACTGTGAAGGAAGTTTGGTTGACATGTTTAATATATTCACAGGTGAGCGACCGTTCCAGTGTAATCAGTGTGGTGCCTCATTCACTCAGAAGGGTAATCTTCTTCGCCACATCAAGTTGCACTCAGGGGAGAAGCCCTTTAAATGTCCTTTCTGTAGTTATGCCTGCCGAAGACGAGATGCACTTACTGGCCACCTTCGAACTCATGCTGGTAGGAGACCTTGAACATTGATTTTGTTTTTTAAATGTGCATTAATTGAGCCAGGTTTTAAGATCTGTGATGATGTCTGTCACTATCTCCAGTGTCATCTCCAACTGTGGGGAAGCCGTATAAATGCAGTTATTGTGGACGTAGCTATAAGCAGCAGAGCACCCTGGAGGAGCACCGTGAGCGCTGCCACAGCTACTTACAGAGCCTCGAGTCACAGCAAGCAACCAATGCTCCGAGTCAAGGTATGTTAATTATGACATTTGTGAAGACTCAATGTCAGAGACAGAAATCTTTTATCACAGTATGGTATCGTAAATGATCGTCTCCACAGGGATCATAGCGTCATCACAAGTGGAGATGTAGTATACCTTCATTGATAATGGAGATATTTAGGTTTTCCCTATTCTAGGTATTCCCTAATGTGTTTCAGGTTTGGAATAAAAATAAAACATAAATGCTGTCCTTTGACACAAGTATATAACTCTTATGATGTGTGCCCTGTGCAGGAGAGGAGATGAGAGAGCTAGAGTTTATACCAGACTCTCTACTGCAACCCTCCTCAGATAAGATGGCATTTATTGATCGGCTCGCCAACAGCATCACCAAACGCAAAAGATCCACACCTCAAAAATTTGTAGGTGAGCATTTGGTCTTAATGTGGACAGATTGAGGAAACTGAAAGCAGCATCACCAATTAAACAACACTGCATACAATATTTTTATCACAGTAATTAAGTGAGCAGCTTTCATAGTTCTACCTATTCAAAGTGTTATGATTTGCTATAGCTGCAAACTAAATGTAAAAGTGAATCATAAATGTATTTGTAGTTTCCTTTTTGGCTTAGAGAAAATTGTATACAATAATGAATATCTAATAATTAATGGTCTCCAAAGGACTGTTGATCATTCATCAACCTTTTTATACAAAAGGCCACCATTAAATCAGGTGAAGTAATTTTACTCCAGCTTGTATAGAATGCGTTTCTTTTCACCATACTGTTTCTTAGAGAAGAAGATTTGCTCACCCTCAACCAACAAGTATAAGGTAATAAATTTTATGACAATAGTTGTATACTTGACAATGCTACCTATGTATTTGTTGGAAGTACAAGATACTTGTTCATTAATTGCTTTTTTTAGTTCCAATTGAAGCACTGGCCTCTAGTATTTCAGAAAAAAATGATAATTAGGCAACTTGGGCAAAGAGTAAACATGATGCTCCTTTCAAGCACAAGCCTTCATTTTACTTTATGCCAAAATACTTTCACATTGGCCATCAGCTTTGATAGTACAGGATGATAAAATATTTTTTTCCTATCACAGGACAGAAGCACATTCGCCTCAACCTTGCAGATGCACCTTATGAGCTCAGTGCTGGTTTAGACAAAGATGGCGAGATGCACCCTGGGGACCTTGAAGCCCCACATTTTACTGGTCTGGGAGGAGAATATACCAGTGTAGCAGGTAATGGAGGAGGGATATCAGACACATTGAGGCCTCTTCACCTTCCCTCCACTCACCCTTCATGTTTAACTGAACTCAGACCAGTCCACAGCTCCGCTCACACCCCTGTTGCTCTCGGCCCAAGGCTGGATTGCACAGGGATGGGAGCTGGAGGCGTTGGGGGACGTGAAGCGGCAGAAGGTCATGAAGACCTGCCTGCCGGTCGATGTCATGCGCCTTCACCTAGCAATGGTTGCCAGGACTCGACGGACACAGAAAGTATGCCAGATGAGCCGTGCAACAGTACTGCTCCAACTGTAGCAGTACACAGTAACAATAACAACGGCCATCATCTCCTCCACTCCAACAACAACCCAGCGCCTCCTCCCATTGCACACCACAGGAGTCGAGACCGACATAGCCCAAGCCACGCCAAAGATAGGGAGGTGGAGAGAGAGGATGGAGGCCACCCAGCACCGCCGCCTGCTGCACATGCTCCGACTCCAAGCTCACCCACAGCACCCTCCTCCACCTCCAGGGAGGCTCTTCGTGTGGTGGATGGGGAGGGGCGAGCTGTGCGTTCTTTCCGTTGTGAGCATTGTCGGGTGCTTTTCCTGGACCACGTCATGTTTACCATCCACATGGGCTGCCACGGTTTTCGCCAGCCTTTTGAGTGTAACATCTGTGGCCACCGCAGCCAGGACCGTTATGAATTTTCTTCACACATCGTTCGCGGAGAGCACATCATTGACTGAGGATAGAGGTGGAGGACTCACTTCACCTCCAGTTACTTTGACACTGAGATGAGGACCTGGCTGGGTTTGGTCTGCACAGGAGCTAGAGGTACTGGTACGGTTAGTTTGTACCGGTGTAAAAGAAGAGCTATTATTTATGTTCCTAAAATTATCATCATACAGTACTTTTGAAAGCACTTTGAAAAATGAGACGATTTGAAAATGCACTTTAAGTTAAATGTATCCACATAGATGAAGAGCCAATGCACTTTTTCATCCCTAAATGTGCCTTGCTCTAAAATACAGAATTTGCACCTGATGAACAAGTATTTTAGACAATTCTGACTGTTGTCCATTACCCAAACGCTTACTCTCTTGTGCACTTTATGCCGTGTTGAAAAAAACAAACTTGTGCAGAGGATGTAATAGGATATGTAAATATTTTACTGCCTTCTAAAAGCACCTTTACAAATTAATTATTCCCCTGACAAATACTAAATTTCTCAAAGTTACTCTGTCATGTGGGTTATTGTTTGCAATGGATGGCTTTTTATAAAGCTTAGGGGAATCCAGACCAAACTCAGAAGCCAGGTCCAAGTCAAGCAAGTGTGTTTAAGTTTTCCATGAATTAGAAATGCACTTTTTGTTTTCAATCGGGATGGGTTGACAGATCTGATTGAGTTTATCTATGTGAGAATGTTAGTGATCCTTCATCATTTTCTTTCTTTCTTTCTTTTTTGTCTTTAGTGGAAGTTGGTTAAATAAGTAAAAATGAAGGCCTTTATTTGTGTGAATGCTGTGTGGAGCAGCGTATGAAATGTTTTTCCTTTTCTATGATGGCTTTTGTTGCACTGATAACCTGCCAGAATATTATGATTATTATATTAAAATATTTTGTAGAATACATAAATGATCTGCACATTTCTCTCAAAGTTTGGGAAAAGGTGATGTTTCTCTCACTAGAAAGAAGTGTGAGTATCACTGCCACAATTTTAGAGATTACTGAAGAGATTTGGGTCTTTTGTAAGTCCTTTCATAACGACACTGAAGTGCAAACCATCAACTATCTATTTATTCTCTAGTTCAACATGGTTTTGATGTTCTGATGTCATTGTATTGTACGTTTAACTCCCCGTTCTCACCTTGTTGACTGAAGGGCATGAGCTACCTGTTTGTCAGGTCTTAAAACAGCAGATCTTTATTGGGAGATTTACATTATACAATACGTTATATTGCAAATTCTTTTATGTGGTTGACTTGTAATTTTGCTAAATAATTATTTTCCTACTCAACCAAAATGTCAGATTGATATTTATAAACTTCTGTGCAAAGAAACAATTCCGCTAATTTATCAAAGACTAAATGTGTATGGTATTTAACCCAATGCTGCTAGGATATTAATGAGTGCAGTGTTGAGTGGCAGGTGTCGACAGTCTTGAAATTTGTGTTATTCAGATATTCGGGTTGTCTTGAATTATTCTTGGTGATTATGTGGAGAAATGTTGTGGCTCAAACAATAGGCAACCTCTGATCTTCATTTAAATATTGAAAGAAGGACAAACTGTAATTATTTTAGACGCTCTTTGTTAATATTTGACTTGACACACTCTAAGCACATAAGACAATGAGACACACTGACCAGTCGGCTAACCCATTGTTATGTCTCATTTATAGACATGGGCAGAAAACTGAGCACTACATTTATGATGATTAAGTCAGTTTGTAGACATACTCTGTCTACAACCTCTTAAAGATGTTTTAGATTAATTGAAATACATGAAGCCTAAAAAATACAAGTCAGAGTGATCAGCTGACTTGACCCCCGAATATGTGTGGTGCTCATGAACACGATTTTTCCTTTTTTGTCAGATTTGCTATTTTGATATATTTTAGTGACTATTTGTAAGCTGTTTCATAAAATGTTAGATCCTTTTGGTTCTGGTAAATGTTGCTTTTCGTAGGTCCTGTCAGGACAAATGGAAACATCATCAATTCTATAAATGTTGCTGTTGATAGACATTTTAGTAATGTGAAAGCTCCCCTGTCCACATAGGCAGACTAAATGTGTGAGAAACTTCAATTATTGTTCCCTACAAAGAGAAATAAACCAGTATCTTATTCCACAATAGATCACAGTAACTGTGGTTCTAAAAGCACCGATTTACCCCCATAACTGAGCCAAAGAACCATTGTTTCTTAAGTGGTAAAATAAGAAACTAAAGTAATTTTATATATGCATTTGTTTATATAATGTGGATATAAGGAGGCAAAATGTATCTATTTTCATGGTCCCGTCAATTAAACCTTGTAGGTGGTTTAAAAAAAAAATGGCCTTGTTTTTACATATTTTACAAAAGACAAAGATGAGCATTTGAGATTTCCCACTTGAAAATAAATGTCATTTAACCTGTATAAAGCATTTACACTTGTTAAGTGAAGCTTTGTTTTTGGCTTTGAGTACTGCAGTGTTCTTTTACCACTATAGAAACAAATATAAACATGTTAAAAATTTCTCTTCAAAAGACATCATTGAATATTTAAGTAATTTCACTCAATTTCCAAAAGATCTTGCCTTAATACAAGACTGTTAGGTCATGTTGAGACAGTTTTACAACAGCTTAATTGAGAAGCGTTTACAATGTGACTTGAAAGGTTTTCCTTAGGTTTGTAGAAGGCTTAGGTGCTGATGATGTTTTATCATTAAAAACTGATGCATTTGCAAAACAGCTCAAAGACGCATACCTTGTTTTTAACTTGTCAGCAAACAATTCCGGTTCCACATAATAATCCTTTCTTTGTTTGGATATTTACAGGAAAAAAAAGTCATCTAGCCCATATGGTATCTTTTCTCTCCAGAGCAGTTGTAATCCAGTTTAGTTTTTTAGCTTAGGTTCGTACCTCAGCCTTATGGTAGGAAATCCTTGGACTTTGATAGAAACTGTCTGACACCAAAGTTGTCATTAGAAATCAAAAGTGTGTTTTTAGTTTGCATGAGCAGAACATTTGAAACCGCTGTATCTTACACTTTACTTTGACAACCTAAATGTGTAAAAAGGCCCCGGTGTGACTTGCATAGTAATTGTTTTTGTGCCTTCGGCCGGACTTTGTTTCGGACGTTGCTTTCTCCTCATTTCAAAGTATCACAAGTAAGGCTTGTTAATTCTACGGCACGACGACAACACATTACAAAACATACAAGGACTTCACTAACACCTGTTTTTGAAAATATTCACCATGGCGTAGTGTTTTTAGACAGTTATTCAGTAACACCGTCCACAGATCCATCATAACTTTGAGGACTTTGGTAATGCTGACTGCTAAAAGCCAAAGAAATAACTACAGGAGACATGAAATTAAACTTTAAGACCTAAACCCTCAGCCTGTTTGTTGAACTTGTGTAACAACAAATCTACAAAAAAACATAAAAAAAAAAAAAAAAAGCTCTGCAATTATTGTACGTTTGAGTACACATCCGGCATCATTGACAGAACTAATCTGAAGGGTCCTGTTTGTCCTCCACACATTTGACGTCTTGGTTTAGATTTTTCTACATGTGCTTCAAAATTTGATGCATGAACTTCATTAAATAGTGACATTTCTTCAACCTTCAGCCACCCTTCTATTTAAGTCTTAACCAAATGAAAACTGTCAGCTCTAATTCATGGCAGTTATTTTTCTCTAGCTTTGTGGAATTTTGTGTTTAGATGTTTTCCTCGTTGCAGTTTGTCCCTTTGGGTTTTACCATCTGTTAACCCCTCCAGTCTTCATGCCTGTAAAGGGTCGGATATCGCTTTAAATTACTGCAGAGCCTTTTCAAATGTATCATATGTAATTATGCATTTGTGTAATTTGATCTGAAACTACTGTAAGTTTTGTACTGTAATAAAGTCTATTCCAAATTAAATGTTTCTCTGGCTACACAGCACACAATTATTAACAAGGTGCCTTCAGGTATCTCGCACTTCATGTTTTGGACCTTGGAGATTTTTTTTTTTGGCAATTTTTCTTGATATTTTTCTCATCAAAGGACTAGTTAAATATAAATAGTAATACTGTGTAAATGGTCCACAGATTTAGGTCTTATGATTGAATTAGGAGTTATGTATAAAGTAGCTTTTGTCTTAAATCTTAACTCAACATGGACTTTAAACAAAGGCTTAACCTCAAAAATGTTTTATAAGTCAAATTCACTGTTAAGAGGTACACAGTAATTAGGGGCTAAAAGTTTCAGGTCTAAAATATACAATGAAATGTTAGTTTGGATGTTAGTGAAATTCACCAAAGCACAGATGTGTATTTAGAGCAGCATTTGAAACAAAACCTGAACCCTATTTGATGACTTTCAGGGGGTTAATATGAATGAAAAACATTTTAGACCTGATGAAGAATAAGCTTCACACATTCAAAGTTTTCTTAAAGACTGTTTATTCTTGTTTACACCATCCTCAAATTCTGCATTACACGGGCTTTGGAGCTGCTCTTGGTGCACCGGCCTGTAAAACAAAACAGTCTCAGATTAGACATATTGAAAGTGACCACTGTGCATTTAAGCCAAATGGATAGTTCTAGCCACACTCAAAGTGTGAAAAATAACTTCAATGTGAATATATGAACAGGTGTAACTATTAGTAATTACAGTGAAGCGTGCTCAAGTTAAAGCTCAAATTGTATTTATTACAATAAGACACATTTGACAAATTAAGTTAACAGTGACCATACTGATGCACAAGATACTCACAGTGGGCCTGAATCTGGGTGGTGGGGTGCGGTCCTTCCTGGCCTCACAGGAGCGGTTCCTCACCACTTTACTGTGAATGGCACAGCTGACACAGTAGTGCAGCTTCACGTAGAGTTTGGGCAGAGGGTACACTGCAGAGGAGACACATTGGACAAAACACACAATGAGAACTTGCAAAGAGGCTCAAATTCCAAAGGAGAAACCTCTGATTATATGGCATAAATAAGCAGCCAGACTCACCCTCATAGGTACAGGCCTCTGTGATGTCTCTGACAGCAGCCGCCTCCACTATGTTCCTGATGACAAACTTCTTGATGGCCTTGTCCTTGGGAACACAACGGGCACAGTTGGTGCAGCGAATGGGCTGCACATGCCCACGGCCCTTCTTAGCACGACCGTTATTCCTCCTCTTCTTGGTCTGGAAAACAAATACCAGTTAGAGCTGTTCCATAATGCCTGAACAAAGAGAAACCTTACAGGTAAGAGTCCATTGTTTAGCAAAGCAATCAATGGAATTAAATACGACATTTACAATCTAAACTTTGTAAGGATGTATATACATGACCTGTCAGCATCACCACTAATAACATGTATATAATTAACCACGAGGTGAACAAGAGGTTAATGACATCAAGTTAAATTCGCCTCTTAATTAACGTGTTTGGCCACTTTATTAAGATTTCACGAGTTAGTTATATGGCATTGACTTCAAATGAAATGCTACCGCTGCCAGAGGAGGTGAGAACTTGATAAAACACAATTCGAAAATTCGGGGGAAACTACTGTTAATAGATTTTGGAGGTGGATTACAATTACTTCCGGTAAACTTTGAACATAATTCTGTTTCCAGTTCTTAGTGAATTACACAAACGCGTGTCATGGCAGCCGTGTTTAAACCAAGCGCGACACAAAAAAACAAACCCTACACCACCATATCTTCGCCTATTAAGGATTATAGTAGCAAATGTAAGGTTTACAATCGATGCTCCATTTTACTCCAAATGACTCCATTTTCTTTCTTTTTATCCGTCGCTGCCTCACAGGAACACATGCACAAACCGACTAGCCATGCTAACCGCTAGCTTTAGGCCCAAACTCATTTTTAATCACTTCGACTGACATTTATTAACTATTTCATGTATTACGGATTTGCTATTTATTTAATATATCTAATGGGGGCCAATAGCAGGTGCTTTTCTACTTAAAAAGTCAATATTTTATGTTTTTGTGAATCGAGCAGCGCCGTAACATACTCACCATGTTGCACGGGAAGCTGGAAAGAGGACCGGAAGAGGTTGTACCGTAAGAAGTAGTGCAATTCCGCTCCGCCCTCGAAGCCGTTTTAATAAAAAATAAAAGAATCTCGATGTCATGTTTTACTATTACAGCACTATGCATCATTGATCTATATTACTGTAAAATAATTACAATAAATCACAAAGGTTGCTCCAAATTTCTTATTAAATATTTTTTTTTATGGCGGAAGGATATTAATACACTCGATTTGTTACGCAGTGTTGCCCGAGTGAGCGGAGTTTCACTTACGTCAGTAGTTTGAATGTAAAATGTACTTGGTCGGGAAAAGCTTTGCCTAAAAACAAGCGCATCTCTGCTCATCAGCAAATTAAGTAGGTGGAGTGTACAGTTTACTATTCAATAAGCACTGCAGCAAACGAACATTGAGCCCCCCAAAGCTGATGCCCTGAAAGCAAGAAAATGGGAAAAAGTAAGGATCTGAGCGACATTGTCAAGGGTCAGATTGTGATGTTTCGACTGCTAGGTCACAGCATCTCCAAAACTGCAGGTCTTGTTGGGTGTTCCCGGTCGTCAGTGGTTGGTACCTTTCAAAGGTGGTCTAAGGATGGACAGGCTGTGAGCCGGCGGCAGGGTCACGGGCGCCCACGGCTCATTGATGTGCGTGGGGAGCGAAGGATAGCCCGTGTTGTCCAATCCCACAGAGGAGCTACTGTAGCACAAATCACTGGAAAACTTAATGCTGGTTCTGATAGGAAGGTGTCGGAACACACAGTGCACCGTGTATTGCTGCGTATGGGGCTGCGCAGGCGCAGATTAGTCAAAGTACCCATTCTGACCCCTGTGCACCTCCAGAAACGCCTGCAATGGGCAGAAGATCATCAGGGCTGGACCATTGACCAATGGAAGAAGGTAGCCTGGTCTGAAGGGTCACGATTTGTTTTACATCATGTGGATGGCCAGGTGCATGTCCGACGTTCACCTAAAATAGATCCTTCAGGTGAAGGCAGTGTGATGCTCTGGGCAGTGTTCTGCTGGGAAACCCTAGGTCCTGCCATACATGTGGATGACAATTTAACACCGACCACTTACTTAAATATTGTTGCTGACCAAGTGCACCCTTTCATGGAGACAGTTTTTCCTAATGGCTGTGGTCTCCTTCAGCAGAATAATGCCCCATGTGTAAAAATGGTTCAGGATTGGTTTGAGGAACACAGCAATGAGTTCAATCTGTTGACTTGGCCTCCAAATTCCGCAGATATCAGTCCAATGGAGCGACTGTGGGATGTACTAGACAAACAAGTGCAATCCATAGTGGTCCCACCTGAGAACTTAGAGGATTTAAAGGATCTGCTGCTAACGTCATGGTGCCAGATACCACAGAAGACCTTCAGAGGCCTAGTGGAGGACATGCCTCAAAGGGTCACAGCTGTTCTGGAAGCAAAAGGGGGATCTATTCCATATTAGACAGTAATCATAATGTTATGGCTGATCAGTGTATCAGTAATACCTGTGTCTCTGTATCTATTTTTCATTAACATGATCTCCAACTTAAAGTTAACATTTCAACATCATATTATATCTGTTTATTGTAATATTTAGTTTAAAAGATTATTTGCACTACAGCTGATTATTTTCAATGAATGTATGTCCTTCATTCATTTCAGTTATTTTCAACATGAAATTCAATTTGCAGGATTTAAACTAGAGGATATGGTCAAAAATGTTTTGATAAAAATGCTAAGGTCCCTCCCTACTCATCACAGTAAATGTCAAAGTCAGTATAACATCAGAATTTAAAAGCTGATTTTTGCTCTTGAGTGAAATCTGTGGGAACCAGATAATTCTTTGTTTTAAAATATGTAAAAAATGCAAGAAAAGATGAAAACAGTGTTAAAACAATTGTTTTGTTTGTTTTTTCAGAAATCTGCAGGGTATTCAGACTACTACAATAAAATACAAAAAATAAAATGAGTAAAAAATAAAGGTCAGATTTAATTTTTGGAAGTCAAAATATAGCTCAAATAAATGAACAAATAAGACATTCAAAAACACTAGTAACAACCTTAAACAACTTAATTTAAACTGTATCTTTCCCATTTACCTTTTATTTACCAGGAGGCAGAGAAGCCAGTACGAAGCCATACACTGTTCACGCAGAGTTCAAGTTATACAGGTGCTTGTGTGTGTGGTGCTTTTCATCTAAATATGGTCATCTGTCCTAATCCACATCCTTTGAACTATTTGGTGGCTTTGCATCAAAGAGATAAAA
>JAPTMW010000023.1:23244437-23255988 GCA_029822955.1 Ostorhinchus angustatus | reverse complement strand
CATACAGCTCATACACAAAAAAAGAGTGCCTATTTTTGGGTTTATTATCATTAATTTAGTAACCAATAAAAGAAAACAGTTCAGTCCATATACAGATTTCTTGTTTCTAAAATTGGAGATGTTCTATAAAGCAGCCAATGACGGCATGCTTTTCCTCACCTATGACTCACCCCCATCACACATTTTGTTTTACAGAAACATAAGCCCTCAGTAGGATGTAACAAGGTCACAAAATGCCATCAACCCTGATAGCTGTCACCACAAAACAAAAAATAGACCTTCATTAGCACAAGGGATATTCCATGATATTGCTTAATCTGCCAGCAAGCCATAATAAATCTCCAGGAACCTGACAGGTGTCTATCCGCCTCCCCCACTGAATAAATCAATACAGTTTTAACAATCTCCTCCACAAATTACATCCAACTGTCTTAAAACCCACAAGGATGTCATGGAATGAACACCAGCACAGATTGCAGTATTTGGGCACATGCTCATATATTAGACAATAAAGGACAGTGTTTCATGCACATAACTTGGTATTAAGTTCCCTCTGGGTACTCCAGCTTCCTTCCATCATCCAAAGACATGCAATGATGGGTGAATTGGATGATCTAAACTGCCTATAGGTGTGAGAGTGAGTGGTTGTTCGTCTGTAAGCCCTGTGATAAACTGGTGACTCGTCCAGGGTGTACCCCGCCTTCGCTCATAGGCAGCTGGGATAGGCTCCGGCACCCCCTGTGACCCTAAGGATAAAGCGGGTACAGAAGATGAATTTGGTAGTAAACTAACTTATGTCATACTACCTTTTTAAAATGACGGGTCAGATAACATGGTTACTGATTACAGGCCCTGTGGTTTATATTACAAATATAACTATCTCAAAGTAACTACAAATTCTTTGTATGAAATAGTTGAAAGATCTGGAACTGACACAAAAATAACATTGTCACTGTGCAATGACTCGTTTGCCTGCAAAGTAAGTGCAAAACTCACTCCTTGAGACCAACAGTGTATGCTGGTAAAACAGTACTAACAGTACTTTTTAATATATAAATGTGAGCAGTTCTGGTCATTATTTAATCTTTAATTCTAATTAAGATAAAGCCTTCATCATTAATCTGACATGTTTCTGTGTTTGATCTGTGGTCCACATGATATCTTTGATTGATGCACTTTTTATAGTATTATTCAATACCAATTCATCTGATGAAACTTCAATATAGAAACTCCTTGTTTCACTTACAAGTGAAAATAACGGACCAAGTATCATGCAATAACAATTTAGTTTCCTGAAAACTTTATTTCAAAATCGGCAAATCTAATCAGTGGCAATTAGATTTGTTGCTTTTCAGATTCACAATTTCATTTTATTTCCTTGTTTAACATCATTGCTGGAGTTTCTTTAAATAAACTTAAATGAATTCAGTAATAGCTCTTATTATAAACTTGCTGAACTTTTTTACAAGGAGAACTGGTGTCCTTGGCATTCATCCTTGTGCTTGCTGTGTGATGCAGTCTGACAAATGTACTAATTTATTTTTATTTATTTTACACCATTACATTAGCTGTCACATTCTTTTGGTAAAAAGACTTTGTAGTAATTCATTTTGATTATCCAGTCTACTTATACTGATCCTTGGTGGTAACTAAGCTAAATTTAAGATTAAAGATAAAATGTACTTTATACAGTAATTATCTAATATGCTGCCTAACTGAAAGTATTTTGTTCACTTATTGATTATTTACTATTAATCACTGTAAGCTACATTTGACATAAAATTAAGAGAATATAAATGAAGGCAGATTTGATTCACTTCTCTCATTAAAGCTCTGCATCCTGTTAAAATAGTTTAGTTCTCCCGCACTGGATTGTTTCAAAAAATAATATACAAAAATTTATTTCATAAGGAAAAACAAACAACCTATTTTTCTTCAAAAGGACCCAAAATTTGCTTAGGTTTTTAAATATGATCTCGCGAGATTTCACCTCCGTTACTGCTGAGTTGTACCCCTGAAAAATATCGTGAGACGTTTAGTGGGGGACTAGTCGGCTAAGGTAAGAAACTGACACCACCTTCAACTTGATAATATACACATAGGTCTCAGAATATACAGATGTTTTTAATGTGTGTTGTGTGTGGGTTGTGTGGCCGTGTTGTTGTCCGGGCTGTGGCGGTGGAAGGATGCCCGCTGCAGGGATGAGAGTGGCTGGATGGATGGATGGATGAATGGGGTGTATCAGGACGGAGATACTCGCTAGCTACGGTTATGCCCCACCAATTTAAAGCTAAACCACATTCACTAACTGGTTTCTGCCAGGATAAAGAAATAGGAGATAGTTGTAGACGACGGTTAGGTCGTTGGCTAAAGCGGAATAAATGTGTCGGACTGATGCTAACGGCTAGTGACGGCCGGGGAACTGTAACCTTACCTCGCGTAGCATCCTTGGCTAACGTCACCTGAGTCACCCGGAGCTGAAATAACATTATCAGACCGGCATATCACGGCCCTTCTGCCTACTAGGTCTCCATCTTAAACCATCATACTTAACCTATAACCTTCAAAAACCCGTTTATGAGAAGAAAACCTAGTGTTCATGATGTTGTTCAGTTGTGTTTTACGGGTTGCTCTTCAGCACCATGGACAGGGCTGCATCTTCATCAAATCAACTCGTGTGTTTGATTCCAGTGTCACTTTTTCAAAACTGTCTGTTATTGTCAGCTTTCATTGTTGTTGTATTCTGTTGTAATATGATTAAATCAGCATCTTTCATTATGAGGAAACACCGATAATGTAAATAGGACTACCAAGCTACACTTTTTGTCTTAGGTCCAATCTGAATGTAAAAATACATGTAAAAAATAAAGCTGGATCGGATGCAGTTGAAGGCTGTAAAATGCTGAAAATAGTACATAAAGTTTGAATAAAATATTTTTACCTCTTCTCGTAAAATGGTTGAGAAATTATTTTTATTTTGTTCAGTTTCTATATTAGTCTAGTAGGAGTGTAACTGGGACTCAGTATGTAGTCATTGCACCTGGTGAAAGGTGATTACTGATCATATAAATAGAAATAAAAAGAGGAATGTGTCTGAAAACAAATTATTCCAGTTTTATGGGTGACTGTGTATTTTGGACTCTAAAATGTGCTTTCCCTGTATGCTTTGATGAAGTGTACTATGCAAATATTTTCAGACTGTTAATTGCAGACTGATTGGCTGCAAATTTTACCTACAGACAGAGTAGCTTTGATGTTTTAATTAATTGTTTTTTCTGCAAAGGTTAATAGTAAAAAATAAAATGTAAAAAAAAAAAAAAAGCCCAGTATATTCTCCTGTAGCTCAAATGCTGAAATTTTTTTTTCAGCAACTAAAAGCCCACAACCTAAATATACTTTACAGACTGTTGTGTAACACAAAAACGGAGACTGAAAACTCACACAGTTCTCATTCATTCTTGAAAATTCACAAAACAAACTATTTTCTTTTGCAAGCAGCTAATCAATTGCAGTCTTGTGGTAGGTTTTTGATGAATGGTAAAAGTCACACAGGCCTGGTAATGTAGGACATTTTGCATGTGCCCTGAGGCCTTGGCATTGTTTCAGACTAACATTTGAAGGAGAAAAAATGAGAAAGGCCTGAACAGATTGTGCTGTAGCCTGGAGTCATGACACTGACATACATCTCCTTCATCCTCTCTTTGATGAAGGCTCAGGGGGATTAGTAACTGTTGCACCTTTTGGGGGGTACATGTATAGAAGACAGTTGTTTATGTTTGTTGTTGTTTATTTTTGAGGTAGGTGAGGGAAAGTGAACATGAGCATCCCTTTACTGTGTCTGATAACATGATGAGAGCATTTATAATATCATTCCACTGGATAATCAGTCATTTGCCCTTTATTCCATTTGATGTTTACCTTACACAGATGAGTGGTATTATATTTGTATTTTTCCTGGCAGTAAAAAAAAACAAACAAAAAAAACAATGTTAGAATTGTCACAGCTAAATAATCTGTTTTAAAAATGCATTATGTAATGCAAATTTTTTATTTTATTTTTTAATAAGACACTTTGTCCACATGTTTTAACTGTAAAAAAATAACTGCCACAATTTAGCCTTAGTCACACTCTAAACAGGCTGAATACAAGTTGATTATATTATAATAGCTATATGTGTATTACTGCTGCTGTCAAAGACAGCAGTTTCAACTATAGGTAAACTTATTGTGTTTTTTTTTTCAGATTCAACATTGTTGGAAATGCACTATTTTTTACAATTTATTTTTGTATCACAATCTACATAACAATTGAATCAAATATCTAAGTTGATCTAATAAATCCCTATTGATTAAATGAATCAATCAGTAATTAAATCTGAAACTTGACATGAACTAACCATCAAATATCCAGGCCATTCTAGGTATAATTTATATATTTTTTTTTTTGCAGGTATAAATTCCTACCCAAAAGCAGTAATTCCACTTTGCAACCTTGATGTTAGCCATATCGACATCAAATTCTACTGATACTGACAATATTTCCTAACATGATTAATTGTTATTTTTTAACTTGACATTAAATTAGCAAAGTGGTGTTCTACATAGGATTTGGTTTAGGAAGCATTGTTGTAATTTCAAAATTACATGTATATTAACTAAATACATTTTCCAATTGTATTAGTAATGTATTTTGTAGTTTATTTTGATACATTTCATGAGTATTTGTACTTTGTAACAAGGAACCTTTTGATATAGTAGTATTAATTTGTTTTGTTTTCTTTCAGGTTGTATTATTCATCTCTGCTTGACAACTGAGACATCAAGCGTCAGGATTGTAGTCACCCACTGAATCTTAAAAACCTCATTTGAATCATGGGGAACATTTTTGGAAATTTGCTGAAGAGTCTTATAGGGAAGAAGGAGATGAGGATCTTGATGGTGGGGCTCGACGCTGCAGGAAAAACGACAATCCTCTACAAGCTTAAACTGGGCGAAATTGTCACCACAATCCCAACCATCGGTGTGTGCAGATTCTGTAGATGTTACTCAGTATGAAGAGTCGCTGAATGCTTTTGTGAAGAGAAGCAGTATTTGATTCACAGCTTGTGTAACGTAACTGTTTCTTCCAGGGTTCAATGTGGAGACGGTGGAGTACAAGAACATCAGCTTCACTGTGTGGGACGTGGGTGGGCAGGACAAGATCCGCCCCCTCTGGAGACACTACTTTCAAAACACACAGGGTGAGCTAAGCTAATCAAAGGGTAACACTGAGCTAAAACTGAACATTTACCTCTTCTTAACAGGATCTTTTGTGAAATCGTAATTATTTCCTCACTCTGTGTCTTTTCAGGTCTAATTTTTGTGGTGGATAGTAATGACAGAGAGCGCGTGAACGAAGCACGAGAGGAGCTGATGAGGATGCTGGCTGAAGATGAACTCAGAGATGCTGTGCTTCTTGTGTTTGCCAATAAACAGGCAAGTAGCCGTTACTTTTATACAGCTCAAATATGTAGAATGCCATTGAAAAGTTTCGCATTACACCAAGTAAAATATTTTAAGCCTTTTTCGTATAAATTTTGATGGCTAAGCTTTAGAACTCAAAAATGCAGTATCTCAAAATATTCATAAATGTCAGAAATTGATCTGGAAAAGGATGACATGTTGAACTTTTGGTATAAAAATTATATTCATTTATCTACTGAACACATGGTTATGGCTCCTTTTGGACAAATTACTGCATCAATGTGTCATGGAGGTGATCAGCCACAGCACCGATGTTATGGAAGCCCTGGCTGCGTTGGTAGTGGTCTTCAGATTATCTGTATTTTAAGTGTTGTGTCTCATCTTCCTCTTGACAATACCAAATAGATTCTTTATGGGGCTCAGGTCATGTGAGTTGCTAGGTCATTTAAGCACAATAACACGATGGTCAGCAAACCATTTCTGAGTAGTTTTGACACTGGGCACGAGCTAAGTCCAGCTGGAAAAGGAAATCGACATCTCCATAAACGATGCAAATATGAAGTGCTCTAAATTCTCTCGTAGACAATTGTATTGACTTTGGACTTGATAGAATACTGTGGACAAACATCAGAAAATGACATTGAACCCCAAGTAATCACTCAACTGAGAAGGAACTGAAATCACTGATCTTTGCCTTTTATCCTCTTTATTCTTGCCTCTGACAGGATTTACCAAACGCCATGAACGCTGCTGAGATCACAGATAAGTTGGGCTTACACTCTCTGCGTCACCGCAACTGGTACATCCAGGCCACCTGCGCCACCAGCGGGGACGGCCTCTATGAGGGCCTTGATTGGCTGGCCAATCAGCTCAAGAACAAGAAATAAGAGGAAAACCAGCAGCCACTACCACCCACCTTTAGCTTTGGTTTGGGAATGGGGATGCAGGTTAGGAACAGGGCTTTTGGTTGAAACTTACAAAGTAAGATTTGATCTTCTGGGGACATTTAGGGCTTTCATTTCCAGTCTGTTGAGATTCCTAGTAGTTTTGAGCGCAAGGTGAAAACAAATTCTCATGTATACCATATATAACCACCCTCACAAACACACAAACAATGCACACAAACCACAAGCAATCACAGCAGACACTTGCTTTTTCATGTTTCCACATCTTGTCCTTAGGTGCAATGTATTGTATGTTAGTCTGTAGATGCTGTACTGAGTCATGTGTGACTCCACTGGGTCGACATTGAGTCAGATATGACTTTTGTTGATGTACGTTTTTAAATTGTCAGTTGTTTGTCTTTTCTGTGGGGTAACCGAGCCATTTTTGAGAACAATCACAGCTGGCGCATTCATGTTACCATAAACCCTATTTGGTTTAATGGTTAGCGCTCTTGTTTCAATTTGTGGGCAATGCTGAGGCAATTTGACACTCAGACGAAGTGTGTACATGTGTGCGAGCCGGTCGTCGGTGTTAATCATGAACAACTCTCTGATCTGGGAAACGATAACGGGACTAACATCCCCTGCCACATGTCCTCTTACTGCCTCAGTCTTTTGATATCCATGGCGTGTTTCTACTCCCTGAGTACAACCAGACGCACTGAAGCCGTCCTTTTTAAATGTTTTAAAATGCACAATGGATTCTTGACTGCCTGAACTGAATGCATCTTAGTAGAGCTTATCGACCTGGTTGCGTGCTTTTCCATCCTCTGACCTGCATGGACGCTGACACCGTTTGTAAGTCCTCTCTAACTGCCCGACCACAGAAACTAACAGTAAGAATTAGCATTTTTCTAACATTAACTAACATTTTTCTGCAGTAGCTGTCAACATATATCTTAATAGTACAAATTTAGTAGATGAACTTTAATAACAAAGTATACTTTAACATCTACAATGCTCAGCTTGCCTGCCTTCTTGTCAATATGAGTGATCAAACTGCATCAGGTTGCTCTTGCTAATGTGTGTTTTTGTCTCAGATTTGCGTATTGGGGGTTGATTACGTTGCTGTAACCCAATAAGTCTGTGTTAATGAATGTGAATATTGTTGATGAATCTTAATGGCTATAATGATATTTATTTGACATGCATATTCCTTTATTTATGTGTTTTTGTCAGGGTAATTGTGTGAAAGAAAGCAGGGTAGAAAGCAGATCAGTACGCCGGTGTTTTAGTTTGCAAAGACTCATCAGCACATCCACGACAGACGAGTCACCGCGTCACCACTGATACCAGCACAATCTGTCGAAGAAGTGATTTCTTTGTGCCATACATGGGTACTATCAGTCATATAGTACAATGCAAGTAACAATACAACATTATGTACAGTATATCCACTCCAACAACTTATCCGTGCATTCATATTCAGCATCTCTTGTTTGTTAAATCATGAGTTTGATGATTTGGGTTTTGTGGCCTTATATTTAGTGTTGTAAAAACAGACTTTAAATTGGTTTAAGCTGGTTTGGTTGTAGTTTTGAGTTGCATATATTTATCTATAAAGAAATAATTTACAGATTTATTTCTCTATGCCCTGATAAGGCAGGTCTTGCACCACAGTTCAGGATAAGACAATAGTTTCATCCAACAGTATCCTCTGTTTTGCCAGTACACTTGATTCATATTTGGTGGTCGATTTCTTTTTCTTGGGGTGTAAAGAAACTTTGATGTAGACTGTGTCTGTGAAACAATGATAATCAGTGCAAAAAAAATGAAAATAAAAAATTCTGATTCATTCTGTACCGTTATAGTTACACAAGTAGATTTAAACTGAACAGTGAAGACCATGTTTCAATGCTGAATGCATGGAGACTTCTGTATGTGATGTAAGACGACAAAATCCTGCTGTATTACAAATAAACCCATTTTCTGTATGACCTGTCTCTTCAAACTGAAATGTGTTTGTGGTGCGCTTTATGTTTTCATTTTTACACTGAACCTTTTATATGCTCATATATACATGATGGATAACTGAAGAAAGGAACTACACAATTATCCTGCTTTAATGAGCTTCCACCAGCAGAGGGCAGTGTTTAGCAGCACAATATACTGCCCACAGTGACCTTCATATGAAAGATTCTTGTTTATTTCAACCGACTTGTTTTTTTTGTTTTTATTTGTACTGCTTTTAGTGGGGGGTCATCTGTTTGGACTTTAGACTATCATGTTCACTCATTTCACCATGTACTGTTTGTCAACCAGTAACTTCAATTAGGTTTTATAAGTCCGTTAGATAACATTTTAATGATGTAGTAGAGGCACAAAACACAAATTATAGAATACTTTTACCAGCCTATCATGTTAACCGTTTGCAGATGAAGGTGCTAATTTATGAGACTTTGATTAGAAATATATTTTGATATGCATGCATTCCCAAAACTTCTCTGTGTCCAGGTCACATTGGAGTTTCTGTACTGTTCATCTGCCACACAGGTGCTCGCAGCAGCTGCAGATCTTACACTCCCTCTACCCTTGAACTTCGTCTGTTCTTTGGCAGACTGTAGGGATAACAGGAAATAAAAACTTCTGGATACATTTGGAAACACATATTCCTGAGAGCAGTGGTAGAGGAGTATTCAGATATTTAATTCAAGGAAATGTGCCATGCAATGTAAATACTCCATTATAAGACAAAGTTAATTGAATTAAGTACATTATGTTGTACTTGTTGTCAAAATGCACATGTTTTTGGATTCAACTTACTGCTGAATTAATGCATATGTTGCACTTTTATAACTGGAGATGGTTAAGGTTGAGCTCATTTGACCAACTTTATTGTCAAATTCAATAAGATCATATGTTTTTCATTCGTGTGCTCAGAAAAACAGGTCTGTTTCCAACTCCATGTGCATTTCTAGTAAATCAAAAAGGGGTCATTAACTTAGAAATGTCAAGACGGCCAATCCTCCAGTTCATCACAAACATTCAATATCAGCACAACTGGAGACACATGCTTTAAACTGGACGGAAACATGCAGATGAGTAAAAAAAAAAAAAGTACAAAATGTGCCTCTGAGAAGCAGTGGAGTAGAAGCGTAGAGTAAAATGGACTGGTTCAAGTCAAGTACAAGTCCATAACTTGAGTAAAAGTACTTAGTTACATCAGAGTTTCTTGCTGTGCATCTGCCATACAGTTGCTTCACAGCTGCTGCAGATGTTGCACTCCATGTTTCCCTGAACTTTTATATTCTGTATCTGATTATGAGGATAACAGGGAAGAAAAATGTCTGAGATTGACTTCCTGGTACCAGTGGTGAAAGATTAACCATTGGTTTTGTGTCCAACTCTTAGACTTGAACTGACTCTGACAGACAGGAAAGATCAGTCTGTAGAGAAAGAAGACTGTTTAGATGAAATGAAACCTGCTCAGATTTAAGCAGAGGAGGTTTTCTTGTATGTCATTCTGATTTTCCCCACTCTGTCACCATTGTGAGTACAACTTGGCAGCTGTGTTTGTGCATGTATGTGCATCTGTACATGTGTGAGTGGGAGGGGGACTGGAGCTGCCGGGTGAGCCAGTTTCCACAGAGTAGTCCTTCTGGTTCACCCACTCCTCTGAGCAGACAATGTTTGCACGGAGCTTGAGTGACAACCAAGATGACAAGAGAGAACATTTTCTAACCAAACAAGACGTTACTCAAGGCTGAGGAAGAGAACATCCTGCTGTTTGCTGCCTTATCTGTTTTCCTTCCTAAAACTGACTGACTCACTGTATAAAATGCACATTTACATTAGCTGTTATGTACAAGTCAAACACAGATCATTTTACTGCCGTGGCCTATTCAGCAGTAAAGTAATTCAGCAGTAAAACTATATGGCAATAATATGATCTTACACTTCTTGGCCACCAATATAAGGAGTGGAGGGGTCAAAGTCCAGTTGTTAAGACTCTAGATATGAGAATATGACAGTGACATGCAATGCAAAGAGTTATTTTTTGAGTTTGCAAGCGAACAAAAATGTTATGTAGGAAAAGTTTTTGGTAAAGTAAATATCCTATTGTTTTTGTGTCTTGTCTCTCGGAAGAAAATGTGAGGAAGAAAAAGGAAGTGGCTGATCTTAATGATAAGGCCATGTTGACTCTAAGCAATCATAAAAGAAAAAAAACTGGCTTGGAATTTTCATAATCACCTAACCAAATGCACCTGAAGTGTCCAAAGTTAAAGAACTGAACCAGGTATACTGAAATAAAATATATATTGGTGGTGACAGGCAGAAACATCTTCATGTCATCTTTTACAATTTGGACATTTGCAGTGACTCATCTGGATCCCAGGTTTATGTTTTCATTAATATGTTTGACATGTCATTCATTTTCATTAAACTGACTCTTTTTTAAATTACCTTTTTCAATATATCAAACAATACAAACAAACATAGGCCCATCCCAAACTAACAACAATAACACAATCTGACTTAAAGATTATATCTACACCCATACATGACTCACATTAGTACTGATATAAAACAGATATTAGGGCAAATCCATAGCTCCATCAGCCTTTACTGTCCTGGGACTAGGAATCAAAGCTTTGGCATAAAAAGAGTGTAGAGGTTTCCAGAGACTCCTGAATTGATCAGATTTAAAATTAAGTTTGTGACTTAGCTGAGGTTTGTGAAATCAACATTTTTAGCAAGAAATGAGACAATCGTTACAATACCAAGAATAAATAAACACGAACAAATCAAATAAGGAATATTAAAGGGTTTAAAAAGCCTCAAAGATCTGGATTTATTTATGTGAAAGCTTGGTCGTTGTTGCAGCTCTTTTGTATAATTTTTCTTTTTTTTTACATTTAGGATGATTAAACCCTAAAATCAAAACTGTATTGCAGATCACAGATATTCCTTATGGATGACTTAAATTCAGTCAGCCCATATTGATAAATATGTAATTATTGATGAATACATTTAATCAGTTAAGAGAAAACACATTTCATGACGGTGAATACTGAACAGACTGAGGTTTTTAATCCCAAGGTGCAGGACCAAGTGATATAAAAAATAGGAATATTTGCACATATGATTTATTTATTTTATATACCTTTTTACAATAGTTTTTTTTCAATATGTTATTTATTTGA
>JAPTMW010000023.1:23155380-23165445 GCA_029822955.1 Ostorhinchus angustatus | reverse complement strand
TGGTTTTATGAAAAGACCTGTTCAGACTTTCGCTGTGCTTTCCAAGTGGGTAAACCACTTTCCCACCTTGTTTCGGCTGATCTCTGAATATCTGGTTTGAGTGAATATACTGAATTAGCTAAACGTTCTAACTTGATTAACATTCCGTCTGGTGTGGATGAAATGGGTGAATGAAGCACATTATCCAAGGTCATGTTAGGTTTATCCCTGTGGCTCCCTCTAATTGACTATTCCCTGGGGACCCTCATAACTGCATTAAACACTATCATAAATAGGTTTTTCCTGCAAAAATCCATAATACCTTTTCAGCTCTGCTCAAACTACCAAAAATTCAGTAATTTGCTGGATTTTAACCTTTTTAATGCCAGTTTGAATGGCACATGTTTTATTAAAATGAAAAAAAAACCCCAAAAAAACAGGGATGTGGAGTTGTTTTATATGAAATGACTTGTCCGAGGTTACCAATAACATTGATTTAATTGCATTACCTAGTTGTTTTTTTTGCAGTGCAGGACCCGCATGGCATAACGTGTCATTGCCTTACAATGAAACCTTTACTTATGTTGACATTTAATTTTATATAAAAAGTACTAATGCAGTGACATTAGTGTATCTGACATGTCTAAGACTAATGCAAAACAATGCCACATCCTTCGACCATGTATAATATGAAAAATATCTCATATTTTTTGTGTGTGTGTGAGAGAGAGAGAGCAAGTGAGAGAAATCTATTCATCACTGAAGTCAAAATGTGTCCAATTTTATGGATCATACAAACCCTACACTTCTAAAAAGCTTGTTTCCAGAAAGCACTATCTGTTCAGGCTAATGTGGTACCTTTTCTCTCCAGGCTGCTAGAAATTGCAAAAACTCTTCAAAGTGTTTTGTTTTCTTAAGCCTCTGCCCTGCACCATCTTATACTGATAGGGAAAACCCTGTAACAAAGCATCTTGGGTGGAAGCATAAAAACTAAAATTTATAGGGAATATACTACAGCTCATTAGAAATATGTCCGAGTTGTTGTATGTAGAAGGAATTCAGTTTTCACAGGGAAACGCTGCATTTTTTAAAGGTTTAAACAGTAATATTTTCTTCTTGTTGTTCAAAGTGTGTTTTAACTAGTTTGAGGTAAATGTTTGTGCACTGTTTATTTGATTTAGATGTCACACAAAATCAACAGCCCAAAAAAGGTGAAGTTCAAGTGGCGGCACACTGCAGCCTCCCCACCATCATGTCAGAAGTCATCAGAAGATGATTTGTCCACTTCCCCCATTACCAGTTTGTCTCCATCTACTGGATTTAAAGCCTTAAGTCTGGATACTCCCAAGAGAAAAGCAGTGGTGTTAAATGAACACAAGTCGCCAGACACATCCAAGCTTAGGAAACTATCTAGGAAGTGTTTTCAAGCACTCTCATCCTCTGAGGTAAATGGTTACAATTTAACCTGTATATTTTGTGAAAACATCTTAAGTAAAGGTATTTATTGGATTTATTTTTTTTTCCACTGTTAGAAGGCCAAGGCTGTGGAAGAAATACCCAAACAGCCGAAGTCTACAGATGACCAGCAACAGTCATCTCACTCTTTCATCTTTAAAAAGAATGAGAGGAGTTCTGAGGAGGGCTCAAGGGCCATCTACAGGATGGCTTTGAATGCAGCCATTGGAAACTCAGAAGCAATGGTGTTTGTACATGAAGGTGATGGCACAGAGGGAAAGACAGATGTAAGGGTAAGTTTCTCTTACACCTGAGGAGTTTTTTTGTTTCATATACAGCAGTGGTTCTCAACCTTTCTATTGCCAAGGCATCCCTGTGTCGAATAAAAAATTCCAGGGCCCCTTACATACTATATGTCAGACACACATACGTGCACTGTGGAGAAATATGTGTGATCTTGGTTTAAAGTCTTTGCTGCATCAGAGTTAAGTCATTCTAAACCGTTCACTACATTTATTTATGTGCACATATAGAAAAAATTGTGGACAATGGGGACATCAGTGATGCGTACGGTCATGCTACAGCCTGATACTGCATTTTTATTCTATTTGTTTGTTATTATTGGATTAGACAGTCATTTTATACAAAGAAAACATTACAGATTGATCCTTTGTTTAGTTAGATAAATGCTCCTCTTGTTATCTGTCATTAGAGTATTTGAGAAACATTTGTGCCCCCCCCTGTTTAGAACTACTGATGTAGAGCCATCTTTCTCCTACTGTTAGCTCACAGGCTTCTTCTCAGTAGTTAAATAGGGGAAAAAAAACTCATCTTTTTTTATATGCTTCTGTATGTAATGTCAGATTTTTAATTAAACAGATGCTTTCATACATCTTTCAAGAGAAAGTTCAACAGATCAATAGAATCAGCAGCACTCATTTGTGATGTTTACTCAGTTATCAGAGTAAAGTACTTTGAATGAAAATTAGGGTATTTGCTGATTTTTGAGAAATATATTGATTTGTTTTGAATTCTATGAAAGTGAACCGTGACTTGACCTGACCAGAGGAAAATGTGTTTCAAGATCGGAAAAGTTGAGAATTACTCATTAATTTATTAGTCAACAACTTTATATTTTTATCAGACCTCATATTCACGGTTAATATTCACACTCTTATTGTGTGAATGAACTTTGGGTGAGTTCAGAAAATTAAATTTGTGGATTGATCCTGATTTCCTGTCACACCTTCCATTTGTCTTGGTGTGATCTCCACCAGTTTTTTACATTTCTATTGGTGGTTTGTGCCAGACCAAAAATAACCATTATTGATCCTCTGGTTGATCACTTTGGAGAGGTTTTTAATGTGGTTCAGGTCAGGAAATTAGCAGTGGACTTCATCTGTGCATCATGTATGAGTGTGTTTTATTGTTTGGATGATTTTTCAGTTAATCAGTTAATTATAGGCTATAAAGTAGTCTTAAACTTAAACATAACATAAATAGTAAAAATGCTTTTTTATATTTTCCCACACTCCAAGTTATGTTTCTAAAAAGCTTTTATCTATTTAACAAGTAAAACTAAATGTAATAAATGGAAATTATTAAAGAATCAAGTCATTGTATTTTAGAGGATGTGAGTGTTTTGCTTGAAAAACGATGTAATGTTTAAGAAATATCAACTTGTTTCATCTAAAAATATGGACCATTGCAGAGTAGCTTACCTATTACTTGTGTTTAAAGATGCTACTATGTCCCTTTAACTGAAGGTGCTCATTATTAGCTTTTATTTGTCATGTGCTGCATATGCCAGGTCTTTTGTTATTCTTAGTGAATGGCGAATGCATTAGTCATCAGCAGGTGTTTGCATCTGATGAACACTATGTGGGTTGTTTATGTCTCTTCATGAATAGCCTCTGGCACCTTAGAGGAGTCATCCTACTACAGAAAATGAGGAGCTAAATGAGGACGACAGATATTTTTGTAATTTGTTCTTTGTGTTTATCTTATTCAGAATGTTGTGCTGGAGGATTCACGCAAGATGTTTATGCCGATATCTACTCCACAAAATGAATTACCGGCTCAGGACTGTGACTCGCCCATTCCAGCTCTGGACTATATTCCAGATTCTGTTTTGTGTTATTCTACTCCCATGCCTAGCCATGACAGCCGGGAACACCCGAGTCCTGTAGTGTATCAAGAAGACACATCTTCATTCTCCTTTTTGTCCCCTGAACAGTCTCCTGAAAAAATAGAGATGCCTTTTGTACCGTCACAGAGAACAGTTTTTGTATCCTCCAAGCAGCATCACACCTCAAAGACCTGCCGCGTTGTCGCTGAGAGTATACAGTCCTCCAACGTTATGGGCTGTTTATCAGATCCATTTGCTCTGCCAGTACACTCAAGCACAGAAGCACTGAGCTCCACCGCACGCAGACAGTCAGATATTGGCTGTTCCATGCATTACCCTCCCTACTCCATAACTCATCCTAGCACTCCAAAAAGAAGATGGTCAGTGGGGGCAGAGTCTACATGGACTAGCTACCCCCATCTTGACAGTCAGGTTGGTTTCTTGGATACACATTGCCATCTGGACATGCTCTATGGAAAGCTGGGCTTCCGCGGGACGTTCACCAGTTTTCGACGTTTGTACCAGAGCAGTTTTCCTTCAGATTTTCGAGGATGTATTACAGATTTTTGCAATCCAAGGCTCATGGTGAAGGAGGCCTTGTGGGAAGGGTTGCTGGCTGAGGACATGGTATGGGGAGCATTTGGGTGCCACCCGCACTTCGCCAACGACTATTCACGAAACCAGGAGCACAACATACTTATGGCCATGCGGCACCCGAAAGCTGTGGCGTTTGGAGAGATGGGCCTGGACTACTCACATAAAAACTCCACCAACTCCTTCAAGCAGAAACAGGTGAGGTCTAATTAAAGATGTGGTAGGTAGAAATCAGGAGGTAGGCCCACGATGATGTCCACAAATGTCCCATCTGGTCCATTGCAGTTTTTCTGTTACAGAGGATTAAAGAACATTCAATTTTCAACTTTAAGATTAAAATATTCACTTTTTCACTTCTACAGTGTGATAACAAAAGCCATTGATGTCTTTCTCAAGCCAGGTTTAATTTGAGTGATTGGATCATCCTTTCAGTCACCCTTTGTTGAATCAGGTCATCATCAGGCTGGTTCCACTCATGGTGTCACAGCTCCACTATTCTAAACATACTGCATCAGTAGAGCAGTTAATAGGAACATCCCTCTCTGAAAAGATCTGATTAGTTAAAGTCTCCAGTCACATGCTAGATTATTTAAAACCTAAAGTCAGGATGAGATACAGAAATCGATTTCTCTGATGTGTTTAATTGCAATATACTGAAATGTTTTTATGGGATTTTTGTCCAGCAACACCGAAAAATATCTGAATAACTGTTGAGACGCATGATGTTACTCCTACAATGGTGGCATATTTAGATGAGGATGTTTTGTTCTTTTCTTTGTGAAGGTGTTTGAGCGTCAGTTGCATTTGGCCGTGGCCATGCAGAAGCCCCTGGTGATCCACTGCAGAGATGCAGACGATGACCTCCTGGCAATTATGAAGAAGTGTGTCCCAAGGGACTACAAAATTCACCGGTGTGTGATGCATTTTACCCGCTTATGCTTATCATAGCTTTGCAGTCTCATATTCTCTGATATATGTTACTATTAAAATAATATGGACGGGGTTTTAGCAGGTCCTGAAAAAAAAATCTGAACCTGAAATTATACTGAAAGAAACCATGATGATAACTTGTACACTCTCTACTAAATAGTTGTTGCTGAAATCAAATGATGAAAAATGATTCCAAATGAATCCTTCATTTTCATAAACAATAATTCAACCATTTATATGATGAAGTTGATTACTGCACCTACATTTCATTGTTGATTTCCTTTGTGGGCTTTAGGCACTGTTTCACTAACAGTTACCCAGTGATAGAGCCACTCCTGACAGAGTTTCCCAACCTTTATGTGGGTTTCACGGCTCTGATCACCTACTCCGGCGCCACTGATGCCCGAAATGCTGTTCGCAAAATCCCTCTGAACCGCATTCTGTTGGAGACTGATGCACCATACTTCCTACCAAGACAGGTACATTTAACTGGAAGCACAGGAAAATCTGAATACAGACAGTGGGTCTGTTTAGATACAAACTAATATGTTCTGAATTTTAAAAGTATCGTGTAAACAGTATATTCTGTGGTGATTTTATGAATTAGGCTTTTATCAAATGATGCACTTACCAGCTGTGACATAGCGTAGACCAGTATTAATCTGGTTTTATGAGTCTGGACATCCGATCCAATCCAACTTTATTAATAAAGCACTTTAAAACAACCACATTGGAGCAAAGTGCTGTATAGAAGACTAAAAGCACAATAAAAAAATCAATAAAAGCATTAATAAACAATTAAATCAAATAAAACAAGTTGAAATATAAAAACAGAAACAAAATGTCAACATTGCAAGAGTGTTAAAAAGCCAAGGAGAACAGGTGGGTTTTAAGAAGAGATTTAAAAACAGGTAAGTTGGAGGCCTGTCTGATGTACAGAGGCAGGTTGTTCCACAGTCTGGGACCAGCAGCAGTAAAGGCCCCGTCTCCTCAGAGCTTACAAGTTGTTCTCGGCACCATCAAGAGCAGCTGATCAACTGATATGAGTGAGCATGTATGTGTGAAGGAGCTCCGAGAGGAAGGGTGGCGCAAGACCTTGGATGGATTTAAAAACAAATACAGTTATTTTCAACTGGATTCTAAAATGGACAGGCAGCCAACGGAGAAATGTGCTCATATTTACAAGTGCCAGTTAAAAGACGTGCAGCAGCATTTGGACATGTACACAGTATATTTAAAACATGCATCTCATCTGTGGGTTTTACCACAGAAAAGTGGTAAAATTATGATAATTGATTAAGTTGATAATTGATATCGAAACACACCTACTTTTAAACGGTATGAGCGAGGCTATCTGTGGGTTTTTGGATATGTACAGATATCCAAAAAACTGACCTTCAGGAATGAGTTTGAAGGAAAAGGACAGCTTAGTTTACACAGTGAAAGATTTGCCATAAGGGGGCTTTTAAAAAATCTATATTTTTATACCCTTTGCTCCACATAAACTTCAGGCTATTCATTTAATTAGCCATGTATTCATATATTAGGGATCATGATTTTCAGAAAAATTACAACAATATTTTGTGCATGTAAATGGTGTCGGTGTTGGGCTGTTTTGTCTCAAGTTTAGCTGCAAATAAATGTGACTGAAACATCTGCTATAATCCCATTTATCATACCTGCTTTTAGTTATTTAACTGGATGTTGAGATAGTTATGTTGTAAGTTTCCCTCAGTCACTAATGTCTATAAAGCTGCTTTTACAAGACATTTCTGCTCTTGTCATTCTTAATGGAAGCCTCGTTTCCAAGAGATTTAAGCTCATTCTTGGATGTAGGTCAGCATTAAGGACTTCAACATACAAGGTGTTTCTAAGTGTTGTAGATTTGAAGTGCAGAAGAACCAGTAAAGGACAATATACTTTGTGGATTGTTGATTGTTGTGAAGGACATGCACTGTGCAGCAGAGCACTACTCCTGATGATGACTCTCTCATGTTCTCAGGTGAGTAAAGACGTCTGCCGGTTTTCTCACCCTGGAATGGCCATCCACACTCTGCAGGAAATCAGTCTGCTGAAGGGTGAGGACATGTCCACCGTCCTCAACACCATTCGTAACAACACTGTTCAGCTCTATGGCATATGAGCTCCAGAAGTCTCAGGGGAAAAGCCAGTAAGAAAAAAAAAAAAGAATGAACATTTTCAGGCTTGTTTGTGATATTGTTTTAAATGTGTAAATCTTCAAGTTTAACGTAAGAGTTCAAGGGACCAGAAATGAAGAGCTCTATCTCTTCCTCTGCATTCTCATTTTAAGTATGTGTTCTCTTGTTTTTGATAGAAATTCTAACTATCATTGTGTTACTGTTTATTGTAGAAATTATTTTCAAAGCATTGTTGGTTAAATAGGTTTTTATGCTTCTGAGCCATAATTCTGACTTTGTGCATATGTTCTCGTTTGTCTGCATGTTTCTGTGTGGCCACTAAAATGTCTGGTTTGGATTTATTCACTGAAGAAGAATTAAAAGCCTTTAAGTTTGCCTTTCTGCTCTGGAAGTATACCTTTCTAAATGAAGAAGACTGACATAAAGTGTAAGGCATAGTGCTCAAATGAAGCACATGGTGTTTTCCCTCCACAAAACAGATTCGGTATTCAAGAGTGGAACAGAGCTGTGAGACGGCTCCATTAGCCTGCTTGGATGGCACAATGTTTGTCACACATTTGGGTTGAGTGCTTTTTATTTTGACACTGATTAGTTCAGTCTCCTGTGACGGTTCCTAGTGGATGGACCATGACATTGACAGATTAATGATAGATGTACAGACGTGCCTCTTGTCTATCAGGTCTCATAAGAAATGTACCATTATATATGTTTTTCTGTTCTTGTCAGAGTCTTAATGGAAACCTTGATTCTAACAGATTTAGTTCTGGCCTTGAAAGTAGGTCGACACACTATGTTCGTTGTGGCTTTTCTTAATAAGGACTTCGAAGTGCAGCACAGGAGAGGAACATGTATCAAAGTAATGTGAATCACAATGTACCTGTTCCTGGTGGAGTTTGGCCTAGTTCTGCTGATATGAACAGGAAGTCTTGTTGTGGATGTCATTTATTCAATGTTCCCCTGTGACTAAAAAAAATGTGAAAAAAATAGTCTTTTTCTAAAATATATTATTATAATAATAATTATTATAGCTCATCGATTTTCATGATTCCACTCAAACAGCCAGTTTTTCTGATGATATGAAAACGCCGTATAAAATTTTCTCTCATCTTTACTTTCAAAATACAATAATAGTTCATATAAAACTCAAACGGCGAGAGATGGAAGGTGCTCTTACTGTGTCTTTAAGCTTTACTGACATTTGGTGTGTGTTTCAGATATATAAGTAGCTTTCAGTTTTGAAACTATTAGGAGTGAAAAAGACTGTTCATTAAAAACTCACTAATTTGGCAAATCCTTCAGATTTATAAATGTCAGAAACTAAATGTTATGAATTAAAGGATGCAAAAAACAAACAAAGGAGACTATCATATCACAGGCTACTGACATTTTAATCACTACTGCCACAGCAAATTTTTAAATATTTTTCCATGATCTTCAATGTTGAGAGGGTTTCTCTGAAATGATGAACATTTATTTAAGAAAAACTCATTTCAAAGCACATTTATATCCTGTAGATGTTTTTTTTTAATCAGGCAGAGCTGGATGAACCTCCTGTCTCTGTTTTTCCCATCAGGCGTTGAATTATGTCCTGCAGCACCACACCATACTCCTCAAATTCCTCGCCTTTCATGGTGACGCCAATGTCAAAAGGAGCACTTATCTACTCAAAGGACAAGAAGAAAAAACTACATTAAGTAATAGTCATTTTTTCAGTTGCTGGCATGTAGTTACAGTTTGTACCCACTGTGATGTGTTTGTCCTCAGTGGGTTGACCGGGCTCGTCCATCAATTGCCGACCGACCCTGGGTGACTTCCCTTTGCTCTGAAATCAGTCAGAACACATAAATGTCACATAGGAACCCAGTTCAGCTTTAAATTAAAGTTTCAGTTGTATCTTATTGTAAATCAAATGTACTATACAATGGGCCTCATGCAAGAGAAACCCATGTAAACAGATTTATTTGTAAATGTGATGTACAAGGGATTTAAAAGAATTTGTAGCATGCAACAATTTTCTCATACTTTTAATGAAATATTTCAGGACCTGTTGTACGAGTCTACATTTATACACCAAAGGAATAACACTTTGATTTAAGAATGTCTAATGCTGAATGAATGACTGGGATAAGCAACATCGATTCATGTTCTGTGAACTACATTAACATGTAAATTCACGATATACAAATGTGTACGTACACTTGGGTAAGGTTTCTCTGAATACATCTGAACGTTCCTGGTATAATTAGGGTGTGAATTATGCTAATGTACAGTTCTTAGGTCTGTTCATTACACACAAGTGGTCCTTAACACGTTTTTACAGATAATTTATACTGTGATCTGAATATACAAGTGCTTGTTGAATCATTACTAAAAGTGGAAGAATGTTAACAGTCTGTGAATGATGCGCGACATATTTAATGCCTTTTACGTAAGTGTTCACGGTGATTGATTGAACAATCTTACACCAAGTCACATATATGAAAAGTCACATTAGTAGCACTTCCTTTATTGGACATTTAGAAGTGTTTCCTTTTATTTCCTTTATTTGAGTTAAGAAATTTCTATGATATAAAAGAAATCATATCCACACAGATGACACACAGAAGACTCAGAGGACCAATTTATTACAAAACCACAAGGTGAAAAAAAGACTATTTTGGTTCATTAGCACAACATCATACTGAAGGAGAATAGAAGGACCTGAGAATTATTTTATCTCCTAATACTGAAGACAAATATTTCACATCAGGATATTTATATGTTCTTGTATTTAAACTGATTCATATGTTTAGGTTCTAATTGAAGTAGGTTGCACTAAAT
>JAPTMW010000023.1:23063710-23079041 GCA_029822955.1 Ostorhinchus angustatus | reverse complement strand
CACACAGGAGTTAGTACTTGATTGCATAACCATTGTTTTTGATGACTTTTGATGGTCTAATATTTTTTTCCGTGACTATGCAGAGAGCTTTTAGCCTGTCGTGTAACACAAGGAAGGGGCATACAGCAAGTGTAGGAGGAAGCCTGTCCTTCATTAGTCTTCCTTTAACAATACTTTCTTCTTGTTCTAAATAACAACAATGAAACTTTTGAAATTGAAATAGTGATCTTCTTTTCTTTCCTCTCAGGTTCTCTTGGCAGAGCTCAAGGGTCGCGGAGAGTACTTTGCAGTGAAGGCTCTGAAAAAAGATGTGGTGTTGATGGATGACGACGTGGAGTGCACTATGGTAGAGAAGCGAGTCTTGGCTTTAGCTTGGGAAAACCCCTTCCTCACACACCTTTACTCAACCTTCCAAACCAAGGTAGTCTCCCTCCACTTTTCCCATTTTAATCCACTGTTATTTGATTCTGTGATGCTTAAAGTGAAACTTGTCAATAGGAACATCTATTCTTTGTGATGGAGTATCTGAATGGAGGAGACCTGATGTTTCACATTCAGGAGAAAGGCCGCTTTGAACTCTACAGGACCACGTGAGTCACATCAGTCACACAGATATAAAGAAATGCAGACCTGCTGGAACAAATCACACAAGCTGCCATCATTGTTCTGCACTCACATACTCTTCTACTTACACTGAGTTCACAAATGTAGCATTAATGTCCGGATTGAAAGCAGATACTAATAATGTTTACTGTCTCTATATAACTCTCTTTGTGCCTTTCCAGTAATGTTTTTTTAATTTCACATAACATACTGGACCCAGATGGGTTGTGGCTGTGGTTGTTTCCATTAGCTGCTGCTCAGTTGCAAACTGCCTTGTAAGGAGTGAACAGCTCTTAGTGGCTGTGTACTGTTTGTAATGGGAGATATCAGTTACTACCACCCACCTCTTCACTGATCACTCTGTGGGAATCCCTCCAGAAAAGAAAAAAAACAATGGCACACACACTGAAAAAAGTCAGATTTAGTTGCACCTGTTTATCTGGCAAATTAAGTTTTAAGAGTTCTCACATTTACAAACTGAGACAAAAGTGAAACATTTTTTAGTGTGAGTTGTGAAACTCAAAGGAACAAACAAAACATTATGAAAATGCTAAAATGTATTATGTAGTAAACCTTTCGTGATTCCTCCTTAAAAGACAGTAGTATGCAGTCGGGTTAAAAGAATTTTTTGAAATATTAGTGGAGTATGATTTAGAAATGAAGATGAACAATATAGTAGAAAAACAACATCACAGTAAATGAAACACTGGTGCTACAGGCTACAAGTCGTATCTATCACATACAAATGAACGTAATTTTTTTTCCAGTAGACTCATTCCTCATCACAAAGTCTATCAGATAATTGTAATATGATTTGTTCTGCTGATTGTTCAGCTCTGTTATCCCAAGTATTTGTACTTTGTGAAATGCTGCAACTTTTGAATTACACTTTGAGTAGCCTAATAACCTTTGAGTGAATGCAAGGTGTGCACCTATAAATCTTTTAAAGATAATACACCAGTAAAATCCTGTATGTGGAGCATTTTTCCTTTGAAACTATCTGTGGGGTTCAATAGACTCATGTTAAGTCTCCTGTAGTTAACATTGGCTCTGTGTTGTACCCATCACATGACAGGAGTAATTCTCTTTGCACACACTGACACTTGATATAGTGTTGGCATCCACTAAAATCCTCCTCACTCAGTGACTGTATTCAGCTCGGAAAATTTACCCTTCATGAGTAAGGAAGAACAGTACACTGTATTCATCATATTCGAATGCATTTGATTGAAAATAAATGTTTTTGCATGTATGTTTACATATGAGTAAAATATAATAAATATCTGGGTTTGTTACTGTACCAGCTGTCAGAACATAATGGAAAGTATTTCCTGAATTTTGGTTATGCAATGTACACCCTAAGGCAGTGGCAGAGCTTCAGAGTTTCCGGTGACCTCCGGTGATCTTCACAAAGGCCCTGTTCTCCCAGAAGCTATAGCTAACCTGTTGACCCAGTGCTTTACAGAGTTCAGTCTGTCGGCTCAGCTTTCCTCACATACTGAGGCACAGCACAAACCTTAATGTGCAGGACTTAGTCTGCACTTCTTTTTTTTTATAAAACAGCACTAGAGCCTGACAGTTGCTAGAATGTTGGGCCTAACGTTGATATTAGGGAGTGAAAAATTTCTGATATTGTTATTTGGTCTATATGTATAAAACTTAAGGCAAACGTGGTTATGAAACATTTCTGATGAAGGTCAGTGTTAAATTTTATAGCAAATTTTAATTTAGTTTTAATTATAGTCTTTTGACTAAAATGTAATTTATTTTTAGTCATATTTTAGTCACCTGAAATGAGTTTAGTCAAGTAAAAGTAATAAGCTTTTACTCTAAATCTATGGTAGATTAAGGTGACTTAAGTGAAACAGATTGGTTAATGTGTAATGCATTATTTGTGTATTTCTCTATTGAACCCAAACTCATTATATGGTCCTTGAGAGAACACGTGTACTAGTTAACGTCTCTATTACACAAAGAGAAGCTTTCTAACTGGATCTCTTCTCAAATCATCCAGATTGGTCAGTCGTTATATTTTCATTTTTATTCATTATATTTTCATTTTTATTCATTGAAAAAAAAGGGGGAAAAATTGTATTATTTTTGTCATCAGAAATTTGCATTTATTCAGTTATTGTGTGATTTTTGTGAATGAAAGAAATTGTACTCCTTTACATCTCTTTTACATAGTACTATGTAAGGGAGGTGAGGATATTTTACAGTTTAAATGTAAACTTAATTTTCCCAAATAAGTGATAACAGTGCACTGAATATTGAACTCAACTTCGTATCAATAACTTGAATAACCTTTGATCAAAAACTACTGCACATACTGTATCTATAACATGACAAAAAATTTCGCTTTATTTATTGTGTAATATGATTTTGGTTGAATTAGACATATACTGATATAGCTGTGATTACCCTATATCAACCCGTAAGCAGCAGCACAATATATGTGAATTAATCTATTAAAAAAAAAAACAGCTAATCGTGTTTAATTAGACCTGCACAAAAAATTATTTTCAGTGCGATGGAGCAAATAAATCCTTACAGTCTGTGCAGCCTGTGTCATGTAGTCATTTTTAGTGAGAGACCAGTTACTGCGTTAGTACAGAGTCAACTCTATCTTCTCTCCGGACTCTGTTGTTTCACCTGATACACATGACAAGAGAAGCAGGTCAGAGAAAGGCTAATCTTTCAGCTCGCAGCGGCGCTCAGGTATCACATTATGAGAGCATTATTCACCTGTCTCCTACTCCATACAAATGTCCTCCTCAATTATTTAAATCTTCACTGAAATGAGTCTGCAGTGACACCCATGTTCAGCTGCCAAATCAGCAACAAGACAGCGACAGCACAAACCTGCAGCCTTCTATCACAGATGACTGGTTGATATGCCTGTCTGTCTCCTTTTTTTTTCTTCTCAGGTTCTACTCTGCTGAGATCATTTGTGGTCTTCAGTTCTTGCACTCCAAAGGGATCATCTACAGGTCAGAGTAAAAATCAATTTTAAAACAACAATTACAGTGTAGACATTTAAATCACCACCACCACCACCACTGTAATGTCTTTCACATTTGTCACATTTTTTTAACATCTAAGTAGTGTTTTGCTCTTATTAAAATGTTGACTGGCTTCCAATCCTTCAGAAGACTGATCTAAGTTAAATTGCAAGTGTAATGTGAGAATAAAACTGCAGAGGCTTTAAAGTTGTTTGGTTAGGTAATCCCACACATTTTGACACCTTTTTTTTTTTTTCTTGAAAGTTTTAATATTATTGTGTGGTAATGCTGTTGTGAGAATGGACTGTTTCGAATACTGTCCCTGTGGGTGCAGTCCAAGAATGCAGAGGAAGTATAGATACTCTGAAAAGGAAAACATGCATCTTGCATTTGATGCAGTAACAAAAGCTGGGTTACAAATAACAAATAATCTATTGCACTTATGTGACTGAACCTTATTTATAAGCAAAACAAACACATTTACAAATCAGAATAAACAAATAGTTAATCATAAAACTTCAATGTGATGGATTAAAATCAAAATCTTCTAGCATTTACAGTGTTTTATTCATCTACAATCCAAATGGCAAAATATTTTCAAAACCTTATGTCTGGATTTACATGTTAAATTTATTTACCTTTATACTGTGCATTTTGTTTGCAGAGATCTTAAATTGGACAATGTGATGCTGGATCATGAGGGACACATTAAGATTGCTGACTTTGGCATGTGTAAGGAGAATGTGTTTGGAGAGAATCGTGCAACGACTTTCTGTGGTACTCCTGACTACATCGCTCCAGAGGTAAAATGCTTCAGATCGTACACAAATACTGAAATATATGTGCATTTATCACTCTGCATACAGGTAAATATTAATAGGTCTGTCATTAATTTGTCTGGGCTTTTTGTTTGTTGTTTTTTGTTGTTTCTTTTTTTCTTTCAGATCCTGCTGGGACAGAAGTACTCGTTCTCAGTTGACTGGTGGTCTTTTGGGGTCTTGCTGTATGAGATGCTGGTTGGACAGTCACCTTTCCATGGGGATGATGAGGACGAGTTGTTTGAATCAATCCGAATGGATACTCCGCACTATCCTCGCTGGATCAACAAGGAGGCGAAGGACCTGCTGGAACGGGTCTGTACCGTTAATTTGATCTGGAATGATGATTCATGTTTGATTTACAGTTTAGTGAGGATTCCATCACATGGTCCTGTATGAAAAAGGAAAACACTAAAGGTTGTTTGAATGATACCTCCTGCTATTTTACAGCTGCTTGTTCCTTTCTTACATTTACTTTGTCTTCCTGCAGTTGTTCGAGAGAGACCCCACACGCAGGCTAGGAATTGTGGGTAATATTCGCTTACACCCCTTCTTCAAGAGCATTAACTGGCAGATCCTGGAGAGGAGGGAGGTTGAACCACCTTTTAAACCCAAAGTGGTACGTTCCACACACTCGGGTCGACCTGTGTTAAACCATTTACACAAATGAAGTGCAGATGAAAAGTGTCATGACATCAGGTCCACTGCACAGTTGTTCTCTCACAAATGTTCAGTTAAGTTCTATTCATTTTTAGTGTTGCATTTCAGAGACTTCACTAAAGTACATAATGAATATATTAAATATAAAACTATTCTCTCAATTTTTTCCTTTATTTCACAGTCGGAAATGTGTATAAATTAGCATTTTCCTTTGGTGATTTTATGAAAATTGGGTCAAAATTTAGGATTGAGGAGATGATGTAACGACCAGCGTCCCCAAATCATTTTGAACTCACAGGAGCCATCAGTCCCATAGCAGCGCGTTCATTGTTTTTGTAAATTATCTGTAAAATCCATGCAATCGAAGATGCCTGGGAGACACTGCTGCGTTAAAAACTGTTCCAGTTACTCCCATGATTGACACAGTAAACGCAGAGTCCCGGAAATACGTTATTTTGGGTTTCTGAATAGTTTAATGCATTTACAACTCCCACACACTAACCAGACCATCACTAAACTAGAATCAAACCCCAGACACTTCACAGATACATGGAACAAGAATGTAGTGAGGAAATAAAAACATAAACGATACTGTCTGTTGACTATGAAACAATGTAGATGTATTTCACCATTACTACCCCTTTGATTACAAGACGTAAACATTTCACTATCCACAGGCTGACCTTTGACTGCACCACAGTGTTTTCACAGTCATCGGGCTTGTAGATCAACAAACCTTGAACCCAGCCACAGCAAAACTGTTCATAGCTGTCAGGGGACTCCAGGCTTTTGAATTGTTCCATTGTGTAGTAACTGATGCCAAAAACAAGATAGTAAACTAACTGCATGTAAACACAGGGTGGCAGAGTCCAGATCCCTGCACCATTCAGATGCCGGTGAACCCTGGTAGTTCGTAGGGGTCTATATCCTTCATATCTCTGATCTTCTCCAAATACCTTTACTTAGCAGTTGCGTTGAGCTTCTCTCGATAGGGACCCCTTGCTTTCGCCGCCGCCTTATCCTTTTTTTTTTTTTTTTACATCTTGATTTATACGGCCCTTTCCTGTATGTCTCTACAATGCTGTTGCCCATAGCAACCAATAGCTCGTAAGTTCAAAATGGCGTAGCCTTCTAGATATGTCACATGATAAGACGTATGTCCTCATTCCTATATTATTTGAATGTCAACCTGAGTAACAACTTCCTGCTTCACACATGGGCTCAAACTGTAAACCATCAGTGTTTATTCTGTTTAAAGGTTGATTCAAACATTTCCATTCACACATGCAGGACCTCCAGGTAAAGTCTATGAAAATTTCAGGGTCACAGTCCGTGAGTGACTGATTAGATGCAGATAAGTGTCTATATGCCTCTGTTTATCATTTTGTTGAGACATGTTTGCTTTTAATTACAGAAAGCACCTAATGACTACAGCAACTTTGATCGGGAATTCCTCAGTGAGAAGCCCCGCCTCTCCTACAGTGACAAAAACTTCATAGACTCCATGGACCAATCAGCATTCACTGGTTTTTCATTCATAAACCCCAAGATGGAGCACCTTTTAGAAAAATAACTGTTTTTACAGTATTCACATGTACTGTGGGTTACATCCTTGCTGCTTGTGGGACAGTTCAGTTATTCTGTCTTGTAATTAAAACAGTCAAGTGAGCTGTTCCACAATCAGTGTCTGTGTGACCTTTTGTAAGCACAAACTATTACCTTTGGTACACGTAGAACTGATACAAGTAGAAACAGGCTCTCTTACTGTACATATTGATGTGACCGTGTTTGTGTGCATGCCTATTTGTCTAGGATGTAAAGGCCTGTATGAGTAATAATATAAGGGTGTGATGCTGAAAATACTCACATCCACTTGACGTCACTGCTGCCATCTGCAGTCATTTTGTGTCCCACTTAGTAACATTCAGTTCAGCCCAGTTCGGGTTAAAGATTCATGAAAAGGGAAAGAAACATACTTAAACATGTACTGTAAACTTCAAATGTAGACTGTATGAACCAGTCAACTGCATGTATAGGTATGTCACGACAAACACCTATTCATCTCCTTCACCTTATTAATGAATGTAATCTCTTTCTTAAATGTCTGAATCCTTTCCTGTGACTGGATAAATCATGTCTTGCTGAAAATTAATAACTTGTATTTGTGAAGTTGACTAAACAGTGCCATGTAAAGAACAAATTTAAGAGGAACAGTTTATCTATCTGCAGTTAAACGGTCCTCTGAAAGGACAGAGAATAATGGATGTAGACGGGTGCAAAAGTAAAAAAAAAAAAAGGTACACCACTTTAAAATAATGAGTGATAAAGTTACAGAGATGCTGTATATAGATATTGTATATGGTTATTGTTGTATTATGTATATTGGTTAGCTAAGGATGTACTTTTTTACTGTCTCCATCTTTTACATCTGATTAAAAAACCATCAACTCCCAAGAATGACTTGACTGATTGTGGAATTTTCTTGATGTTTTCCTATAATAAGAGCATAGTTATATTTATGAACCAATATAACAATAAAAGATAGAAGTGAAATGCTAATGTATTTAAGTGCATTAATTAATATAATAGAAAAACTCATCAGATGGTCATCCAAATTGCACTGTAGGTGTTAAAAATGTTTACTTTTTTTCTGAAAACCCTTGGACTGATCTGTCATGTTGGCTACGAATTGTGTTAGCTCATTTTTGACAACAGCAGCTGACAACAGTTTCACTTTGAGGTTCAATTATTAACTGTTCTAGAGAATTCAGTGGTGGACCTCTATTTACTTATGGGCTGAAAAAATACTCCTTATACTTAAATCCACTCTGTAATATTCAATGAACTCTTAGATGTATAATCACAAAGCCTTAACTAGGGCTAATTTTTGTAACTTGGGATGTAAAGCTCTGTATCAGCCTTTCTGACAGTATAAAGCTTTGGTATTAATTATTAGACTACTGGGTTTTTGCCGTAGATATGACTTTAAAGATGCCAGATTTTCCAGTCTGAAAATGTGAAATATAAATATGGGAATCAGAATAGCTTCATTGTTAACTGTAGAATTAGTAATAAAAATGCAATGAAATTTGCACTGTGCCATATCCAAGTTAAAATGAATAAATTCTTAAAACAACATAATCACGCAAAATAAATATAGAGGCATATAAGCAAGGAACCTGGAAATGTTTATTCAATGAATAAGCATTTACATTAATAACATCAATCCCACAATTTTCTGAATAAAAAAAATACACAAATTAAGTCTTAATTTGTGTATTTTTTTTATTCATTTTTTTAAATTCTTAATTTAAGACCATATAATGTTGAACAAACAATCCTGAAACAATTAATATTTCAACCAATAGAATATCAAATGGTCATCCCGAATGGATTTTGTACTAAAATTCTACAGAAAATCACAGTTGGTAAATGTAAATAAATAAATAAATGAAATGTAACATTCATGAACGTGTTGCGCGCTCTAGCGGTACCATGGAGACACGACGCTCCGCTCTGGTGACGTCACCACGTAACGTCAGTCCGCAAAGTGTGTACGGAAGTAGCTCTGTAGCTGTTTCTACCTTCTTAATGTTCTCCTACAAGAGCCACCTCACGCTTCACAATGGTAGCGACACCGTTTATTTTATAGTGATATACCCTATCATTCTGTGAAACACAGTAGTCTACTTCAGTAAAATAACTCTCTCAAACTCCAACGAGTCGAAGAAAGTTTAGAATGAAGTCTCAGGATGTTCTGAAGGATGCGTCCACTCTGGCGTCCTATAATGTGTTACTGCAGGTAACAGAATCCTACCTATAACACAATAACACTGTGTTTCAATGGAAGATTTTCAGTAACTTTAATGCACTGCTGGTCTTACTTTAGGTGATGTTCCGTGTGCTCACCTTCTTACTGAATGCCTTCACACTGAGGTTTGTGTCCAAAGAGTTGATCGGAGTGGTCAATGTAAGGTAAGATTGAAGATCCGAGAGAAGCACAGTTTTACTACATGTCATTGCATTTGATGCTGGAATAACGCCTGTATCCTTGTGTTTACATGTAGGCTCACACTACTGTACTCTACATTAGTATTTCTGTCCAGAGAGGCTTTCCGGAGAGCCTGCCTGAGTGGAGGATCTGGAACCACCCACAACTGGAGACAAGTTGTCAATTTACTGTGGCTGACGTGAGTGGATTTGTGCAAAATTACTAATGTATGAGGTTGCATTTATACTTTGAAATCAACAATAGATAATACGATTGTCTGTATATATAAATATATGTTTTGAAATCACAATGTGATGTAGGTGAAAATCTTGCAGCAGTAAAAGTTCCAGCGAGTGCTTGGAGAGAACATGATCCTAAATGTGATACATTAAACTTGGAATGTCCAACTTCTGGCAAAATCAGCTGCTGAATTTATACTTCCTTTAACGCCATCCTTTGTTGTTTGGGAAGGTGGCCCTAGCAAACAACCAGAATCATATTACTAAAGGATGTGAAATCCATCTCAGTCTTACAATCATTATCCACTATTAAATCAACATTTGGACACGAAAATTTAATATGTCATTAAATTTAAATATCTGTTACCTGTAGACAGAGATTGAAACCACAGGGAGTGAAAGACCACAGTACAGTTAGAAGCTGAATAGTCTCAAAGAAATGTTTTTCACATTTTCATTTGACATAGACCATTTACAACATGAATGAACATAATGTTGGCACAAATGGAATGTAATACTGAAGCACAGTTTTATGTGATCCAGTCTGTCTATATTGTCCCTCTTTCACCCGTCAGGTTACCTCTGGGTGTATTATGGTCCATCCTTTTGGTCTGTGTGTGGCTGTGGCTCCTGGAGGCCCCAGACCCCCAGACTGTACCCTACTACGGCCCTGCTGTGGTGTTATTTGCCTTTGGGGGGGTGCAGGAGCTTCTGGCTGAACCACTGTGGGTCCTGGCTCAGGCTCACATGTTTGTGCGACTGAAGGTGGTCGCTGAGAGCCTAGCAATGATCGCTAAGTGCAGTATAACTGTGGTGCTGGTGGTATTTGCTCGTCAATGGGGCCTTTACATCTTTTCTGCTGCTCATGTAAGAAAATGTCCTCTGTTCTGCATATTTACCATTATTTCCTTCATATATACTGACTTTAACTTACGGCCCTCTCTTAGATTGTTTACACAGGATTCCTGGTGCTGTGTTACACTGTTTACTTCCTTCACTTTTTGGGGTCTAAAGAGGCAACTAAGAAGAGTTTTCCACTGCGTAATGTTGGAGATCTGCTTCCCTGCATAGTTAATGGAGAGGTAAAAGGGCTCTGCAACTTAATAATCAATCAATCAATAAATCCATCAGTGGCTTTATTTGTCCCCACTTGGCTGTACAACAGTGGGGTGGATACATTTGGCACATGTAAAGTATGTGGTATATATGGAGTCACACTGTGAAAATAAGTATCTTTTCCTCATAGTTTACACATCAGAGCTATAAATGAGTGTTTAAATCTGTTTATTTTAGTTAGTGAAAGTCTACAAGCATACCAGATGAGAGAAACAGAACTGTAGATGTAAACGATTATTTATTGAACAATTGCAATGTTGTCAACTAAGTTTAAAACAATATGAATCAAAAAATAAGTCAAATAAATGTTAATTGTTTATAAAAATAAAGGCAACAAGATTTAAAAATGGTGATGTAGGATGGCAATTTTCCATGTATATGGGATGGAGTCTGTGCTCTTACTGCTTGTTATAACGAGCTTATACTTATTTTTCTGGAGATATACCTTATTGGGTACATTTTTGTCATAATAGATTGAAACAGAAAAAGAATGTAACAACATTGTCATTAGAGACCTATTAACTAGTTTCAGTATTTATGACCTGTTGTTCATGCCCACATTTTATCTATTGAGAGATAATGTGTTATTTCTGTTTAGCGACTAATATTCCTCATTGGTTGGTGTTTGTAGCCTCTGATTGACTGGAACCTAGCGCAGCTCACATGGAGCTTCTTCAAGCAGTCGTTCCTGAAACAGATCCTCACAGAGGGAGAGCGTTACGTCATGACCTTCTTGAACGTCCTGAGCTTTGGAGACCAGGGAGTTTATGATATCGTCAACAACCTGGGCTCCATGGTGGCACGCTTTATCTTCTTACCTATTGAGGAGAGCTTCTACATATTCTTTGCCAAAGTTTTGGAGAGAGGCCGTGATGTCGAAAGTCAGAAACGGGTCTGAACCTCAAAACATGCACAAACGTATTTATAAATGTTTAGGTAGGAATAAGTAGTTTGTCATTATTTATGGGTTTTTGTCTGCAGGAAGAAGTTGCCATTGCTGCTGAGGTGCTGGAGTGTCTGCTGAAGCTGGTGCTCGTGATCGGTCTGATTATCACAGTGTTCGGCTATGCCTTCTCTCACCTGGCTCTGGACATGTATGGTGGTTCTCTCCTGAGCAGCGGAGCAGGTGAATGAACGGACAGTTAAACCACAAGGTCAACACAGGCTGAATAATACATAGGAAAGAAATCCCACTGACAGGTATTGGGTCTGTGCTAAACAAACATGTTCTCTTTATTCAGAGAGCCAAGTATGTCATCATTTTTTAATCAGATTGAAAGAATAGGTGTTGTTTCCCTGCAATAGAACCCAATAACAATTAGATAAATTGTCCACTCCTAATCAAAACTAACATAAAATATAAGACCTCGCATACCAGTTTGCTCTGACTAATCTTATATACTTTTGATGAAGGACCCACTTTGCTGAGATGCTACAGCTGCTACGTCCTCCTGTTGGCTATAAATGGTGTAACAGAGTGCTTTGTCTTTGCTGCAATGAGTCAAAAGGAGGTTGACAAGTAAGAATGTTGATGTAAGAACAGACTCTATTCATCCAACAGGATAAACCTGTCTGTTAATGTGGTGTTTGTGTTGCATCCTTAGGTATAATCTGGTCATGCTCGGCCTATCGGTGTCATTCCTCTTCTTGTCCTATGTGCTGACATGGTGGGCTGGTGGTGTTGGCTTCATAATGGCCAACTGCCTTAACATGGGCCTCCGCATTCTGCACAGTCTGCTTTACATACATCGATACTTCCAGTCCAGTCAGTGGAGGCCTCTGCAAGGTCTGCTGCCCTCTCCACTCACACTGCTGGCTCTGGTAGTCAGTGCAGTCGTCACAGCGTTGTCTGAGGTAACACATCATATCATGTGTAATTTTTATTTAACTATCCTGCATGACAAATGTGTACAGTGTGTTTACATTCATGTCCATCTGAATCTACCCCTTTTCCACCAAAAAGAACCTGCTGCTAGTTCAGTGCTGGTGTTAGAGCTGGTGCTTAACTGGTTCCAACCTGATGCCTCCAAAGAACAAGTTTGCTTTTCCATAGGCCATGAGCCCAGAGCCCTATAAAGAGAGTTACGACACACTTTGATGTCGTTGCTCCGGTGATGATGTGGTTCATGTAAGTCTGAATAGGTCCAAACAAGCCAAGCACTGTCATGTTCTTCTATGGGACAAACAGCAGTGAACATGGTAAATCTCAAAATAAACCTTCACACAACTGTTGTTGCCCTACGGTATGTATTGTTGTGTCAGTTATACTTTTGAGTTGTGGGGTTGACCACTAAAAGGACTGCATTTATTACTTTGAAAACTTAATTTTGGTGGGAAAGGTTGGTGTTAGCTTGGGTAGGCTGCTCACGTGAGTGATGCTAACTTTACAAGACCATTCATTCTGCAATTGAACTGCACTCATAAGGAGAATTTACAAATTTTAAGATATACTATTATGGGACTGTGGCACAAGCAGAAAACAGTGGTTGGCTGTGTGAAAACTGTGCAGCTACCAAGCTCTACTCTCCTGATAACACTCAATAATGGCATTAACCAGTGGACAGCATAGTGGCTAACTTGGCATGCTAGCATTAGCACAGACGCTAAACATTAAAAACTCAACATTAGCAAACTCAAAGCTCAACAGAATTCTTAAAGCATGAGTCGGATCTTACAAACGCTAAATTACAGAAGTTTTGCTTCCTATAGGTCTTGAATAATAACTTTTATGAAATTTTATTGTCAGAGCTCCGCTCTACAGCAACTCTCCTCCTAATTAGTATGTCATGCCAGTTCTTGACATTTGGCGTGTTGTTCACTGCCATTTGATCACATCCCAATGTATGACAAGATCTCCATGTAACCGCTAACCCCTACCCGCTAATCGTGCGGTATTTGACGTGGCATGAACATACATGCGGGAAGCTTATCTTGCATGTATGTATACAGATAACACACCACCTTTAATTGGCGTTTAATTGGTTATCTCTACGCCATTCATGACGTTGTGTTTTAACGTCTATAATGTTTGTAGCTCGCTTTAATCTCTAAAGGCGACTTATTGTGAGCCATTAAGCTAGCATTTGAGAAACAAAACTTACCAGTATCATTTGCCTCTGAACAACAGACTTGTCCACAATCAAAAGCTGCATGTCCGTGTCTGCTGTGTCCGAGTGCAGGGCACTGGTAGTCTGATTCACCAGCTTGTCCCCTAAAACTGAGTCCAACAGGTCAAAATGTGGGATTCTTTTCGCTCGACTGCTGTGTCCAAGCTGTCTCTTCTGGTTCCTGTAGTCCGTCTTTAGTTTTAGAAGCTGAATCGCTGAACATGCAACATTTCCTTACATTGTGAACCTTTCATACAGATCAGACTAACATTTTAACCTCATGTTTATCAGAAAAGTCTATCAAAACAACTGGGAACTTGAAGCTGTGTGTTTGACTTCATGTGGCTTTTCAAGTGTAATTCTGATAATACTGACAGAACTATTTCAGAAAATTGGACGTGAGCTGCCTGTGACCAGCTTAACTCATGGTTCACTAAGATATGTTTGAAACTTCATATGTGTATTGAACTAAACATAAGTATTAACTACAGAAATCCACACAGAGAAATCACATGATTTAAATACATAAATAAGCAAAATGACACATTGATTACATTAACTAACTAGTTAGTGAAGAAGCCTTTGTTTACAGTCACTGTTCCCTGCATGAAGAAACTAAAACTGTCTTTTCTCATCCTTTAAACACATTGTCTGCACATTTGGGGAGATCTGTTTGGTGGTTAGTCTTACATTTCCAGTGAATGACTGGACCATATCAACAGCTTTATTTTACGTCATGTTCTGCTGCTACTGCTTGGCTTTCTTCCTCTAGAACTCAGCAAGAGTTTCCTTTTCATGTAAATTTTTCATGTGTTAATACTCATGTTAGGTCAAAATATCATGTAAACTGTCGAACTACAACATTGGTAAATGAAATACAACATGACAAATGTTGGACTTATTTCTCCCACTTTGTTTTCTCTATAAAATTTTTTCTATTCTTATTTTGATGAATCCGGTTCTGTCATCTGATTGAATAACTTCAACATATGTATTCTCTTGTTTCAGGGTGTTTTCTGCTGTGACAGCGGCTGGTTTTTCAGATTCGTCCATATCGGCGTGGGAGCTGTGTGTCTGCTCATTGTGCTTATTACAGTGTTTTTCACAGAGACACGACTTATTCAGTTCATCAGGACTCAGCTCTTGCCCCTGTACAGAAAGAAACACCATTAAATCCGAAAGGAAATGGTTGTACTGGACCAGAAGAAACCATCTGCTTAAGACCAAACCGGAATGACAAGAAGGAACGACTTTTCCCAAAAGAGACCTCAATTTTTTATCTGAATGTATTTTTATGTTTTCAGTGGATCATTCTTCCTTTGGAGAACAGAAGTATTGGGATACTATTGGGCTGTTTTGGGATTGGATTGTGGGTGAAAAAAGGTGAATATATTTACATTTCAGTTTACAAGTTGTTTGACATAAGTAAACAACTTCATTTTTATGTGACACGAAATAAAATGTTAAAAGTACCTGAAAGAAGCCTAATTTAATTCTCAAATGTAAAAAAAAACCCAAAAAACTATTTTTTAAATTGTACATGAGAAAGAAAAGCAAATTTATTTGGTGACTCAAATAAAATCTGCAACACCCGATCAGCTGGTCTTTTGCTATGCATGCTAGTTAGAAGTGATAGCCAAATAACCTTTTCTTAACGACATAAAGAGGTCTGGATTCGTGACTGGACTCCCTAAAGGCTAAATAATGATGCAATTACAGAAAATGAACAGGAAGGGGAGGGAACTGCATTCTTTGGCTAAACAGTGTGTTTGCTTTTAACATGCGAAGCTGAATG
>JAPTMW010000023.1:22780285-22794606 GCA_029822955.1 Ostorhinchus angustatus | reverse complement strand
ACATAAGCAGCACAGATCAATACAAGCAGTCACCAGATGGCTGAAGATCAGCTGATTATAGTGTTTAAAATTGCTGCAGCCTTCTTCCATTGTTAGAGATAATGCTGTGTTATCAGTGCACACACGTTCAGCCTGTCAGAACCAACCAGCTAGACTCTGACCTGCTTTGGAAAAAAAAAAAACAGCTGACTGATAATCTAAGACCACTATGGGGTGGGTCTAGGTCAAGGTAAGGGGCCATATGGCATCTGTTTGTAAACATACATATCACACTGTAATGTGAGGTATGGCATTTTAGAAAGAGAAATGATTGATTGAGTGTGGACAAACACGTCTATGGTAGTGTCACAGCTTATGTTTCCATCTAATGCACAGATCATCACTCCACATGCCTGTGTTCAATGCAATGAGATGTGTTTGCTTGCCTCAGTGTTGTGGCCCAGTTTCTGCATAAAGTCGATCAATTCTAGTTCTGCTCTCACACATCACCATGGGAACGGTCTTGATACGATTGTATGTATGTGAGTGGTGTGGGAAGAGATATCTGAGGTTTACTGGGTTGTGGTAAGTCAGAATAAGATGCATAGTGATTGGGAGAGCAGGTTTAACATTTGCACATATTTTTTAACAAATTGTGCACATGCTGAATATGAATTTTGTGCCAAATTATAACCATTTCAATTTATAACTACCTTTTAGTATCTGTTATATAACCATTCATATAAAGATGCACAGGGAACCTCTCACCCATCCATCCTCGTCATTTTATTTATAGACCAGTGGCTCATGTCTAATGAACTTTTATTACTCTGCTTGATAAATGACCCATTAGGGGTGTAACAAAATACTCAAAACACCTGCGAGTTCTGCAATATTTCATTTTATGATACTGTATAAAAGCACTTGAATCTGCACTTGAATTGTTGAATTTTATTCAGCAGTTTTCATGCAAACATCAGTTGGAGACATTGGTTTAGTTTGTGTTGTGTTTAAACTCCTGACGACTTTTCTTCCCGGGTATCAACATAAATAACTTACTGTATTGCAGTATATTGCAAAACAGTGAATTATAACCCTTGCATCATGGTATACATTGTATTGCCAGATATCTGCCAGCATTCAGACTCACTGGTCATCCTCGTCCTAACGTTCAGCCTTGACTCCTCATCTCCACTCCAGAACTAATAATGACATGTTATGTAATATCTACACTACGTCTCCAAGACATGGATGAAAATTGCTGCAGATTAAATATCACCACTAGTCTAGGCTGTGATGGTTTTGACTCCACGTCGCCTTTGGGCACAGTCCAGGCCAGCACACCAAGTCCTCTCCATGTGTGCACCCTTAAGACAGCCTGGCCCCTGTCTCACTTCCTGTCTGGCCCACCATCATACCCCATAAAGTCAGACGATGGTGGGTTTCACTCTCAGACATGTGAGTGTGAATCACTCTTGGCAGGGACAAATATCTATAGATAGTGCAACCTTCCACACGTTTCACACGTTGTCCCTTTATCAAGCCTTAAAATCATTCTGTTATCTTTGAATTAAAAGTAGAAAATATTTTGAAATCATGTAATATTTTTTTTTACCTGAGTGTACACTCATTGTTTTTGTGAAATTTCTACATGAGCAAAGCAACCACTACTAAATTATTGTAAAGATTTGTGAATATTTCTATGTAGTTAAAAAAATGCATCTGAGAGGGAATATATTTTTCAATAGAGTGAAGAAAGTCACTCATTTGCATAACAAGTTTAGTTTTACTATTGTACATTTAGAGACAGTACTGAATGTGAACTCGTCTACTCAAGGATGTCAACACCCCTACTATTTAAGTCCTCGACTATTTAGCCAGAAGGGAACAGATACACACTTAGCACATAAAGTACATCCAAAACAAATGCTTTAGATACAAATTACAGATACTTTATACCTGAAGACACAGAAAACACCAGTGTTCACACTTTTGGATCACAAATACATGCTTATAAACAATCAGCACTCGGAGCCAAGCAGTCACTATCAATCACCACAGCAAAAATAATCAGGATGATGAGTCAAAACAAGGACAATGCAAAAATCATGCAACATGGCACAAACCAATTAAAAGTCTGTTTCAGTTTGGTATGCTCTGATGAATCTCAGTAACAAAATCCACAATACTAATCTGTTTACAGGACACACTGCTTGAATCTTCAGAAAATTTGGATCCGGCCCAGTACAGATAAAGGGCATACAGCAGAGTTTTGCATGCCTCGAAAGCAGCGGGTGGAGGCTGTTGACAAAAAGAAGACCTTTAAATGCCCATGGCCTAGATGAGACATTTTTTTTCTTCAGGGAAATTACTGTATGAGCGTGTTTATCTCTGGTATGTTCGCTTTGGCTTTCTGAAAACCTGGCATTAACCAAATACAATGTGGAGTTCTAAATATCAACCACTGTCTACTTTTACCAAACAATTCTAGTCTAATGAAAGCAGCCTGTGATGTTTACACTGTTATTTACTAGTGTTTTAAAAGACAAAGATTAGCCAATATGAGATGATCTGAGGAAGTTTTAACAGTGAGAGTCTTGCAGGTCTGCCTTACCGCCTGCAGCTTAACTGTACATTAATGAGTTCCATATGACAGGAACAGGCAGAGAGTAAGTGAAAGAGTCAGATTTATATAAACACCACCACTCCTTCTGCTCCCCACGTGTCACACAGGATGTCACGTGGAGCCTAAGACTGCCAAAAATGAGAACCATAATATTTTGATTTTCATGCTCACACACTCTATATATTCTTTCTGAGCTCTGACACCAACACTGAATATTCAGCCCAAAACAAACAAAAGCACACAGACATTTACCATTGCAGGATTTCCACGAAAACTGAAGTTCATTGGGTCATATAGAAATATGCATGCTGCAAAATGAAGCAAATTAAGCTTTGAATGGTATTTGATTTGTAACGCAACGCAAGGAACTTCAACTCCCATGCATGTGCACAATATATGTATACATATAAGAAGAATTTCAGTATAAATTGGATGAGGGATGGGTTTAGTTTTGCATTTGGCACAACAAGTAGAGAGTTGGTAGGAAGAAAATACTCTTTGTTTTTTACCCTTCACAAATGGAATTTACATGTAGCTGTGAAAAGTGCAACTACGATTTTTTTCTGGTGCAAAGTTCATGAACATACGTTTCCTGATTGTGGTGTACTATGGTCTCACAGTCAAGTGCAGGCCAGTTCTACTTTTTCCAGGAAAAATGGAGTAAACATCATCTGCTGAAAGTCAGAACCAAGACTCCGCCCCACTTGGCAGGACAGAGAGAGCGTGTTTTTGTTTTCAGTCTGCAGATGTAAGGGCTTTTGGAGTTCCCTCATATATCAGTGTGTGAGCATGCGTAGTGTGCGTGTTTATATGACAGTATGAAAGGGAGTATAGGGCCTGTATGTTCCAGATGTGTTATGTAACAATCCAGTAAATCTAATCTGACTGTATTTGAACCTCATGACACATATTGATCTGGAGTACTGGCTGTTCAGGGGGGGATAGTCCAAAAATACAAACATGGAGCTCAGAGTTGGTGGTTTCACAGCTCACACTCAAGACATATTCATTTCAGCTGTGCCGATGTTACGGTTTACTGTTAATAAACTGTATTTGCAAAATATAAGTCAAAATGCAAACTTTAAGCAAAAATTGACTAAAATTTTACCTTTCACCTGGATTATCATGCTGATGGATTTTAACTTTGACCTAAATTTGAATAGGATTGCCTTACAGGTGTGTGCCTGCACTTGCCCTACAGCTGTGTGTCTAGTGTGACGTGTATTTTGTTTAGAATGGAATGTAAGTTATCATACACTGGCATGTATGAATCTAGTAAATAATTTCCAGTGTTTTTACAGCAGTATTTGGTGTTGAACCATAGCCTTAAGGGTTTTTACAGAACATTATAATGGCTCACCAAGCTGACTTTTGTCCTCTTGGGTATAAAATGTCATTTTATCCTCTTACACATTTATGTTTTGCAAGGTCCTAGTGACTCTTCACAATCTGAGTTCATCCTTGAGTCCAAGTGAACATCTTCGCCCAATTTGAGAAACTGCATTAAGGCAACATTGAAATATCATGTTCACGAGAATGGGACAAGCAAATTTCCAAAGGGAAACAGAAAGATTTACAAATCCCACATGTTTGCATATTCTATACGTCAAACAAATAACATGTAAACATAAATCAACATGCTGTCCACGCACACAGACACAGAGACACAGATCAGAACTACACCCTTATAATTCAATGCTAACTTTAAACCAATCATTATACTCAATTAACACTGAAAAACTGAACAGACTAATAACTTAAAAACAATACAACGCAATTCAACCTACTTTCAACGTTCTGTTTCAGTTCTGATGAATCCTCTCAGTCTAAAAACAGAGTACTGTCTTCAGGACACATTGCTTTGATTTTAATGACGTTTGGATCTATTCCAATACTTCCGTCTTGTAAGCCTCGAAAGCAGCAGGAGGAGACTGTTGACAACAAGAGAAAGAAAACTTTATTACCTCGTAGCCTACATAAAGCATTTTTTTCATAAGCAACAACATGAGCGTGTTCATCTCTGGTATGTTCCCTGCAGCTTTCTTGAAACCTGGCATTAATAGAATACAATCTGAAGCCATAAATATCAATTACCTTCGACTTTTACCAGAAACTCACATTTCTAGTCTATTTACTGGAGCTTATGATGTTTATTCAGGTAAAACTTGTGTTGTTTTCAAAGAAGACCAGTCACAATGTGATTAACAGGTGTCAGTCACAAGAATGAGACTGGCAGGCAGTCTTCAAACATAACTCGAGGCATAGAAAAGAGTTTTTATCAGTGACAGAAAATTCAATTGTCATGTGATATACAACATAACGATGCACTTGTGATATGATGGTATGTGTTCATGCAAAATGTGGATGTGGAGGTATGGGCAGACTAACCTGTTACACCAGACAAACAATGGCTAAACTTTAATATCAGCTAAACCTAAGGTGTAAGTTACATTTAATGCTGTTTATCTAGGGCAATGTTGTACACAACCCTAGGACAGCATGTACATGGGACATTGTGTTCATCTACTGATCATCACCGGTAGCAACACCAGACTGCTCTAGTCTCATTTGCTTCTAATTAGCACTCTGGCTGAAAGTGCTGATAAGTGCGACTATGGTCAATATCTCACACAGTCTGAGCCAGACAAGCCAGTGATCGACTCTGCAGATACAGAGCGTTGCAGCATATCAACCTGCTTCCATGTGTAGAGGCTTTTGTTGCTTGATCCCTTAATGAGCTGTTTAATAAATGCACTAAGATGGTGTCTTCAGTTCTGAGTGACTTCCTGGCAATGATTGTGTTTACCAGGACTTGAGTATGACTGGGTTATTGAAGCATCGCTTTATGTTGTTTGTGCAAATAAACATCATGTGACATTTCAAAATTGGATAATACATTTGCTGGAATACGTCTGGCATAGTTATCAGGATGCCACACGTACAGCAAATGACATAAGAAGTACTGAATGTGATAGAAAGTGTTGACAAAGTTTTGTTTTTCAGTACTGACATTTTCAACTGACATTTTCTTTCTACTCGGGGTCACTGAATTTCATCATGACGAACCCATCCCACCCAGAACAGCTGTACATTTTAAAAATAATCCACCGCTCCCTTCTCCCACACGATGGGAGTCACAGCAGTCTTTAATATGTCTTATCACCCTCATCTTTCATTAAGGGCAGATAAAATAAATCTGAAATATGGTGTTGACATTAAATAGCAACATATGCTATGAACCAAAGCTGCTTTATTTTCATAAGTCATAGTCAAATTGATAGGAGGTACAGTAGATAGTCACTTGTAAACATAACAAGCACCAAGATAAGATTTGTCATGTATAAGGGGAGATGATTTAAACACCATATTCTGAATATGATAAAACTGACATTTACACAAACACAGTCTTATGTGCATCAACATCTATTTGAAAATGCCATCTGAGTGTTTTCCACTTTCAGTTATATGACACGAAAGTCTCTTGATTTTGTGTTTTCCCATGGAGACAAGAAAGAATTATAGCTAAGAGCTTTGACACATCTCCAACCTTGAATTTATAATCCAAAAGGTGGAGTTTCTGGTATTGCTTTACCTAGAAGTACTATTGATATAAAGCATGTGGGTGGGATTCAGAATTTCACATCAGGGTCTTACAGTACATGAGGACAGAGTGAAAATGAAAACAAGTACAAATATGAGAGAGCCTCCTTGAAACCCACACTGCAGGTTACTTAGCTTTACTTTGGGAATGAAAGGGCCTTTAAGAGTTTTAAAACCAAGCAGAATGACATCAAAACAACCAACTGAGCATCTCATGGAATGGTCAGCAAACTCACATGCACAGACTGGGTTGGTGAGTGAAGATACGCAGTAACATGAGCTTGGCTGTTAAAGTTTCAGCGTAACTTATGTCTGAATAATTCAAAGTTTTAACTTTGAGGTTAACCAGTGTCTCCATTATGCAAATAAGTACACAAATACGTATGTAGGATTACAGATGTGACGAAATACTGGTTGCATTTGGGATCTCATTTCAAGAGAGAAACATCAGGATTTAGAATTTAAGGGGATTAAATTCAACTTTAAAGCCTGTGTTCAAGTACAAGTACTCAAGACAAGAAAATGCAAGCAGTAGAAGGGAGTGCAAAGCTGTGTAGTGTAGTGAGAGGGAAAATATACACAGTGCATATTGAAAATATATGTTAAATATTTAAAAAGAACAAATAAAATGATGTGAATGACTTGTAATAATGTGAATTTTCAAAGATACATCAGGTTACTACTACATTTGTGCAAATATGCAGAAATATTGTAGTAAAACACAGTTTATTTAGACTCTTTCTAGTCTGGAGTTTCATATCCTTAATAATAATGTTTTCTTATACTTGAAGGGATTGGAGCAGTGCTTATTAATTACTTAATAATAACACCTTAGACAAAAATAAGACGATATACACCGTAGCACATTTATTTATTACGAGTTACAGTCATACACCTGGAGATGTTGTTTTTGTTCGTATTATTACATTTATTATTATTTTTGTTTCTGACTCGTATGCTGCTGTTAATCATATATTAGAAAAGGTTTTGAAGTACTGACTCCAATGGCTGACCTCAACTTTGCAGCGGCACGTGTCACTTTTTGCAAATTAAATTAGACCAAAAATGGAGCAGCTGTAATAGAGAATGAGTGGCACTTAGGATGTAGCCTCATTATAAATAGAAGCTGTCTAAAAATGTGGACTGAATATAATGAACCCCATGATGAACTGGAGCGCATTCATCCTCTATTCACGTGTCCCAATCGTCTCTTCACACCCATTTGAAAATGTGTGTTCATTGATCAATTAGGCAGCGGGCCGACTGAATCAATCTGAATGGAACACATCCTGAGGCAAGTGGATTGATCTGTCGCATTGTGACGTCTGTTTGTGGGGTTTTGTTCTAATTGTTGACTCTTTGGAGTGAAGATAATCCACTTTCTAGATAAAACACTAAATCATTAAAAATAAATAACAAGGGCCAAAATAAATTCTAATTCTTTTTTATTGTATTTTGAATGTGCATGGACTATGGAAGTCTCATAAGTTTTATAATGTTTATGCATTTATTAGGTGGAGGCTTTAAAACAAGCCAGTTTAGGCTTTCTGCCTCTCCCTGCACCTTTATTGTTTTATCCTCCTGAGACCCAGCAATGCATTTTTGTCCTCTGTAGGGGACAAAAGTTTGACAGTTTTACTTATAAAATGCTGTCCATTGAAAAGGACATTCCATTAAAAAATAAATACAAATAATTTCAAAAATGTATCTGAAAAAACTGTTGCATTATTCAGTTTCCAGTCAAGACAATCATTTAATGTAAAAAAGCTAAAACTTTCACTTTCCTGGGTCTCAGAAGGTTATTATGACTTTGATCAATATTATGTATGTGCAAAATCAATCAATAAATCAATAAAATCAATAAGTTCTAATAACCTTAGTGTGATCGTTGCATTTCATCTGTACTAAGTGGACAAAGTTTAGACATGAATAAATGATTAGCAGTTTGGTATTTAAAAATAGACACTATGAAGTAAAACTGCATGCATGTCAGTAAATCTGTGTGAGACCTGTAAATAGTATTATCATATTAAATATCTAATTGGAGTCTGTGTATGTGAGAGATGCAGGTTGTGGATCAGGCTTGTGTTGGTCGGTGCCAGCTCTGAGCAGTAGTATTGGGGTACTGCAGTGCTTTTCTGCTTATTCTCAGGACACGTGACAACAGATGCACGTTCCTGCAGAGGTTACTTTGACCAAAGAATTGCACCTCTTCACTCTCCAATCTCTCACTCCTCTCTGATCTCTTTTCATCTCTCTGCTAAATACCAAATCAGCTCTTCCACCATCTTTTGAATAAATGAAATTGTAAATGTAGATATTTTCATGTGTAGTCTCATTAACACAGAAGCGATTCTCTTCATTTTGTACGTATGACTGTAATTATGATTAAAAGCATGTTAATAATTTTATGAATTAGATTTCTTCAGTTTCTCCCACATCACTTACATATACACTTGTTCTTTACTATAAATGAACATCTTCTATTTCCTGTATCTCATTTTCACGTAATAACATGATGTGAACACTCACATCATCGATTACTTCTTTCAGGCATATTCTCATCTTTTTCCACCCCCGTACATCCCACCTGAGTCTCTCACTCTCTCTTGTCTCTCTCTCTCTCCCTCTCTGCTGCCACCTCTCTCTCTTTGGTGCAGTGTGGAATTTTCCAAGCCCGGCGCTGCAGTACTGGGGCTCGGACTGATGGCGTAAAAGCAGATTAAAAAGAAAGAGGAAGGAGGCAGGATGGAGGGTGTAGGCCACTTAACATACACACACATCGACACACAAACCGAGCCTTTCAAAGGCAGGACTCAGCATCTCCACCTCAAAATCTGTGGAAAAATACTAGATACCAATCAGAGGAAGCTGAGATGAGAGCTCAGAGTTAAACTAAAGAAGTGGATGTTCTTAATAAGTGTCGAGTCATGCATCAATCAAGTCATTAAAACAATCGCTGTTATTATTGGCATCGCATACATTTATTAGAATTAATATTTTAGTGAAGCTTAAGTTGATATTGGAAGTACAGTAAATACATCATCCGTAAAGAGACACAGGGGCATTCAGTTCTAGAGTGGGTACTTGACTTTACATGTACACTGACCCATTTATTGCTAATTACCCGCTAATTACTCCACATACACCAACAGAAGCTCATCTGTTTACCATAGGCTAATGAAATGGGTTGAACTTAGACATATATATATATTTTTTGCATACCAATATTCCCACTCATTGTTCCTTGAATTCTAAGTAAACCACAGTACATTTCCTTGGAGTGAAATGATTAAGGAGTATCTGATGGCCAATATTACTAATCAATATGCTGATAAAAACACACCATCAGTACAGTGTGTAACTAAAGGATTTGCACTGATTCTCTACAGCAGATTAAGAGGGCTGTTAAGAAGGAATGGCTCCCAGTAGTGGATCTGACAAATGTCCCTCCAAGAAAACAGTCATATCACAGTCAGATATTGCGCTTGTGGTGTGAAAGTGGAGGAGGTGACTGGAAATGTGTTAATGCTGTTCTGGGATCGTGACGACTATGCGGCGATGGGCTCCAGCGGTAATGTGGTAGTGGCTGCGGTTGAGGTCATTTAGTGGGTAAATGGCTGGGACGAGGTTTTGCTGCAGTCTGTTGGGACGGCGTGAGAGTAATGACATCACAAATGGTAGTGAAGGTGGGTGTGTGTGTGTCTTCATTGTTGAGCGCTGCTGTGCGTCACCGATGATGTGGAGGACGTGACAGCGTTTACCCTGTCACTGGGAGTGTTTAAGACCCTCATCTCCCGTAACCTCAGCGGGGACATTCAAACACTTATCATCATGTAGGGACACATTGTCACTCAACACTTCAATATGATGCTACTTTCGCTCAGTATCAGTAACACTGTCTCCAGTGGCAAATAACTACTAAGTAAATTAGTCAAGTGTTGGAAAAATGAATGTCAAATCTCATAGGTTTGTGTTGAACAGATAGCACATTTAAGCAAATTTGAAGAAAACTTTCAAAAAGTCATAAAAAAAGGGAACTGAGAGGTACTCAAGCTTCCTCCTATTGTCCAAAGACATCCACTTATTGGATCAATCTAAATTGTCTATAGCGTGTCATGTTCATGGTGTGACAATTAATGGTTGTATGTGTGTGTATGTTGCAATGATCTACACATCCAAGATGTATCCTGCTTTTACCTGTTGGTAGTGAAGAGGTAACAGGCAACATTCTGAAGGACTAAGTGGTTAAGAAAATGAATGAATGAAAAGTGAAATGGCATTACACTCTAATAATCACAGTAGAAGACGAAGAAGACGAGCATGTTGGTGCTGTTTTCCATCTAATATTGTTATAATGTGTTTGTTTGTGAAAGATAGAGAGAGAGAGGAATACCAGCCATGTTTCAGTACTTTATGGTAATATTAACAAAGATGTCCTGGGTTACATCAACATCTGTTTCCATGTCTTCCATCATTAAGTACAATTTTTTTTTTCAAAAAAGCCAAAAAAGGAGTTATATATTTATAGATTTTTTTTTTAAATGGAATGTATTCTTCTTTTGCCATCTCTATACCAAATGTATACCTTCACAATGTGCATAACAAAGGCTATGTATGTGGAAGTGCACTCTCAGGGCAGTGAACAGAAATTGGAGTATATAAGAGATAAAATGACATGACTACGAGGGTGTTTTTGCTGGTATAACATCTAACATCTATGTTAATCTGTGTTCAAATATATTAAAAGGCCCATTACTATATATATTTTATCTGATTTATGAACGTTTATTCAATGCGTTACATTATTTGATGCCCTGTAAATGATGTGATATTCCTTTTAACTAACCCTAAAGTTTGACAGTACTTGCTGTTGTTTCATTAGAATGAATAACATGAATGTCACCAAAAATGAAGTCTGTAATCTGTAAACATGATTTCCATCTGATTTTCAAATATCGTGGTAAAAACAGCAACAGCAATGATACTATGTATAATGCCATGACCTATTATGTCATAAATAACATTCTGTGCTTTTAAAATAACCCTGTAAATGTTGGTGGGATGGCATCCAGTGCTGTAAACATGTCAGGGCTAGTGGTTAATTTGTTAGTTGTCGACTTGGATAAGTGGATCATTGAGAGCTGGTTGAGAAAACATTAAAGATGATCAAAATATTAAAGCAAATGTGAAATATATCCAAGGTAATAAACCAGAATGGATGTGCAACCATGAAACTCAAGCCCCTCCTCCGTAAAAACCCCAGTCATTCATTGCTCTCTTTCTGTCACTTTCTGTTGCCAAAGGAAATTAGATCCTGTGAGGCTTAGAGAGAGGGGGAGCTTTATGGGAATCCCGAGTGGTCTGGGACCTGGGCCAGAATAGGCCTCTGCTACAGGTACCAGGCATCTGTCCTTGTATGGGACACTGTCAAGGCAACCCATGTGAACAAGGGAAAGTAAGGCAAGGGATATCAGCCAAGGCTATAGTTGGGTAACAATGTGCACTCTACTTCTCTAACCATCACTATAGGAATGTATCTGAACCTCTAGCCCATGTACTGTAGTTTCAGCCTGTCTGACTCAATTTGTCTGGCAGAATAATCCTAGAGTTGCATAACCCTGACCCCTGAGCCCACCATCACGACTACCAGTAAATCCCAGAGATCAGAAAAGGGGATCAGACAAAGGAGGACAGAAAGAACAATGAAGAGACAGGATGAAATAAAAGGGGCCGTGGATGTAAAGCGACTGGATTGGCAGGCAGCAAATGGCATTTGGCCCTCTCCTCTGAGAACACAGACTGGGTGAGAACACTGTGGCAGCAGACAGAGGGCACTGGCAGAAAAGAGAGCGGCTTAGACTGTGAAAACAAATGTCAAGACAAACTCCAAATGAACGCCATGTCCATTGTCAGGAACATGAAGACGGCAGAGCTTAAGCAGCCAAGTCATGGTAAAAGCTGAACTATTCCAGCAGGATCTGTGTTACTGATATGAAATGAGCACCTGTATTTCACCATCTCTTCTCCTTGAAGTAGTGCATCAGCCAAAATAAGAGCTGGGAACTGGGGCAGGCCTCCCTGGGTGTGCAGTAAACTATATGAGAGGAAAATTAGAAACAAAAAAAAAAAAAACAGAAAGGAGCAGCCCGGAAATTTTCTTGAGGAGAGGAAGAGTGGAAGTAACCTTCAGAGACGACTGCTAAAAACAGCTGAGCCTTTTAGTAGGAGAGAGGTAAATTACAGCTTGCGCCAGAGGATAAGAGGACACATTTGCTCTTAATGAGAACATCTTAAATATAGATGAGAGGAAGGGGGAGTAAAGACAGATGCCATAAGAGTGTGCAATTATTCTCTATACATCCCTTTGACTATTTTCCAGTATAGCCTTGAAGTGAGATACCACCAGTGTCAGTGCGCCTAAAGGTATTGTGGGTAACATTCAGAAAACCCAATGGCCATTGAATGAAATGCAGTCAGCATCCTTTTGCTCACACTTCTGCACATTTGAACAAACATGTACGGACTATCAGGTTCATTTTTTTAAAAACTACATTATGATTTGTTAACATGTGGGGGAAATAAACTGAACAAGTATATATGACTTCATGTTGCTCTATATTGTACATTTAAACATATGCCTGTACTAGTTAGTCCGTATAGCATGAGAAAAATATGCAGTGAGTGGTAACATTATTCTTCAATAATATGACAATGATGTGTCGTGCAATGGACAAAAACTCACAGTCACCATGGCAGATAGGTGTCAAAGAGCAGTTCTACAAAGAAGGAATCTACCGATGGAAACATAGATTGCAAAAGTGTTTAGACTCTAATGGAGCTTGTGTAGAAAAATAATTTGTTATTTTGATAAATAAACTTTTAATTACTTTGTCTGAAAACATGTTGACTCTCCTTCATATAATTCTCAGGGTGGCTCATGGCTCAACGTGGCAGGATCTGATTGCTGATAAAAATGTGATCTGTTGGTCAGCACTACCCTAGAACTGTTGGAAACCCTGTGAAAATACCATAAGTATCAAATTAACAGCTCAGAAAAAGATGCAATGCTTTAAGTACAGATCTAATGGGATTTGAAGTACTGATTTACAGCACCGATGGCATCCTCTCCACTTTTCATCCTCTTCATCCTCTTCATACCACACAGTCATTGTACAGATCATGCTCAGCCCCACTTACAAAATTCCCACACCTCCTTCTTGCATAAGACGGGAGTGAAAATTGAGAAGTTGGGTATCCTTTCAGCCAAAGTCAACACCCAACTACTGTTTGCATTACTCGCAGCATGACATGAAGGCATCTACATGTGTGTTGTATCAAGCATATCATCTATATACTGCAAATACAAAGAACAAAGAAACCTGTCTGAATTGCAGAATGTATGAGAGTCAAGAGTTGGTGCTGTTGACAGCTCTGTATTTGTCATTTATCTTCTGTGGTGAGGTAGTGTATCAGCAGAGCTTACTGTAGCTGACCTGGAGCCCCTGTAAGCATCCCCTCAAGGAGCAAACGTAAGCAAAGCCTAAGGTCAGTGACACTGGTGACATGTCCTGCACAAAGAGCTTCTGCTTACATAAGACTCAGGAGAAGGGTTCTACGTCTGCATGTCATACAGCTGCACAACTTACAGGTATTTTCTATGAAGTTATCTTTAAAATGTATTATCTGTATTGTCATTTCTAATTGTTTTAATTAAATTTTGTGTTAAAAACCCTAGTTATTTACTTTAACATTTTATTTACGGTACCATTTATTTTGTCCTTATTCATATTTTTCATTCTTTGATTTTTATTCCTGCATTTATTTTTGCATCATTTTCTGTTTATATTTTCTTCATCGCTTAATGGCCTAAAAAATGATTCTTCCTATATTTTTACTTTCATCTGACATTTTATGAAGTTATTGGCTTTTTTTTTTATTCATAGTCATTTTTACCTCCCCAGTAACCCTCCCTCTTGCATTTTCTTCCTCTAATTATTTCTCAAAGCCTATTTATTCCTGTGTCTCTATTTTAAATATCTGTGTCTTTTTTACATTTTTGTTAAAATGAGAAAGACCATTGATTTTCTCCAAACCCAGCTCTGAGCAAGAAGAA
>JAPTMW010000023.1:22708082-22720153 GCA_029822955.1 Ostorhinchus angustatus | reverse complement strand
TAATAAAATGTACTTTCAAAAGCTGTCAAAGTCAGGTGTCAGTCCTACATGTTAAATGATTGGAGTTTAGACTGTTATAGATTTTTAATGACCCCCCCACAGAGAGAGAGAGAGAAACCCTGTACATTTTTTAGTATTTCAAAATATTTCACAGAAAGAACAATGAAACATCCTAATGACAGGTTCTATATGGAGAAGAGGAACTGGTCCAAAACCAATGGACCAGTGATGACCCCAATGGACTATGATGCTCAGAAACAAGTGATTATAAAACACAATGGAGTCCTCTGTTTTCTTGATCAGAAAACCACCCAGTGCTCAGAAGACTCCAAACACAGCACCTCCTGTTCGTTAGGGACAGACACACAGACCGACAGACAGACTGAAGCTAAAAAGCATGGCCGTGGACGGTCACACTCACCCTCCTCACCCTTTACGACCAGCTGTTGCTCTGGTATGGGCATAGTTCTGGCCGCCGGCTGGGGCCGAGTGTCTGGCCCTGAACCTGAAAGAACCAGAAAGGACAAGAAGGAGCAAACGGGGACACCAAGGGAGGGACCGGGTCAGTGTTATACAGGGAGGAGAAAAGAGGGGACCAGAAAGGCAAAATGATGAGAAACAAAGGACAGAACATTCAAGTAGTAAAACATTTAGACACAACAACAAGCCAACAACCCCAAAGCAGCACAAAAATCAGTCCACCATTCCAGCATTTGCACCAGCTGACCACGAGACACATCATTACACTGAAAAGGATTTACAGTTTTTGCAAGACCGGTCAACAATTTAGAAGAATGCAAACATATATGCGCCACTGAAACAGCTTCAAATGGTTTTTATGACTCCTTTATAAATTGGTTGACCAGCGAAGAACACTTCCAAAAACAGTTCGTAATCCTTTCTGGACTCAAGTCATTGCTCCAGAGACTTGTGTCGACTCACGTCAGAGTCCATGTCAAATCAGAGGTGATTTGACCAGACGTCACAAACTCAGGCTTTAACTCAGGCTTTAACAGACCATACAACCACTTTTTGGAGATTATAAATCACGGTAATTAAAAATGAGGAAACTGTTGGCTTCCGTCTCAGTAACGCTCCATATTTATTAACAGGCTGCCTCACCATCACTTATCACACTGCTGTTATTTGCTGATTCACTGATGCAGTCATGCATTCATTAACAAACACAGAGTTCAACTTTTCTCAAAGTTTACCATCGCGGTTTTTTTTCTTAAAGAAACCAAATCCTGTGCAAAATGCCTGAACTCTCTCCTCTTGGTCCAAATCAAACAGTTAAATACAAATATACACAATCTGATGCACTTTGATGCTGTTGTGGCTGTGCCATTCCAAGCTTCTGTGTAAAGAACAGCACATCTGACTGGAATATGTTTCCTAAAAGCTAATTGTGACATTGTTGCCCATATCTTGAAAAAAAAAAGTTTGTGTAGTGCATCTTCAAGTTAATTCTCCTAATGTTAATCGAAGCATGTTTAAAATTAATTTTTTCAAGACTGCTTGCTCACCTACATTTAATGCATAATTCATTGTAACCATTAAAATTATGACTGAGACATTAATGTGTGAACACATAATATACAGTATGCACATACTGTATGCTGTTTTCCATATATGAACAATATATAAATATGAATTGAAAATATATATATAGTATGTACATACACTGATCAGCCATAATGTTACGACCACTGACTGGTGAAGTGGGAATAAGGCTGACGGTTTTATTACAATGGCACTTTTCAGTCTGTGTGATATGGTAGGCTGGAAGCAAACATTTAGTCTTCAAAGTTGATGTGTCTGAAGCAGCAAAATGGGCAGGTGTTAAGATCTGAGTTATTTCAACATGGGTCCAACAGGAATAAATGTGAGGACGTTGAGGACTTAACGTTCACTTGCTGCCGAATATGTCCCACCTGCTGACAGCTCCCATGGTGATGAGATAATCAAGATTATTACCACTTCACCAGTTAATGGACATGCTTTGGCTGATCTGTATATAATATATACATATACATAAGAAGCCTTCATATATGTTATAAACTTATGCATTCGTATATCAAGGATATAGGAACATGTATCACTTATCTATATCATCGCCGATATAGGTGCATACACTGTACATGTCAAGTAATAAATTCCCACGTGGAAATAAATAATATTAATGTTATTAATATTTATCTGCAGATTTTCATTTGTGTTCATATGCTTAAATGATGCAGCATTTCATGGTTTAAGTGTTCGCATTTGCTAATGGAGGGCACTTGCACTCCAGCTTTTTAAAATGTATAATAAATGAGACTGACTGCTCTCACTATAACTCTACAGCATATGTGGAACAGGATACCGCTGTGACTCATGCTAAATCACAGCCCTTCTGTCCGACCGCCTCTCCTCTGCTGCAGTCGAGTGGCTCACTCACCTCCACACGCTGGGTATCAGACAGATGGACAGGAAGGAAGCAGAAAGACAGGGAAGAATACAGGTCAGTTTACAACACATCACTTTTCTCTACACCTTCTTTGATGAAATTTTGCTTCGGCTGTGATTCATTTGCTGTGATAACATCCAAAGCTGAACTTGGGAACAACTCAGAAACATATTAGCAATTCAAGCCGATGAAAGACTCACCACAGTGCTGATTCATCTCGGAGCGAACATACTGTCTGATCTCATCCTCCTGCATTCAAAATAAAAAAAAGGGGCACAGAGCAAACACTTACCAGCAGTGCACGACCCAAATATCAACTTTTTGTATGGCTGCGTGCTGATCAGTGTCAGTGTCTTCATATTCAGCCCTGCGGTAAGGATCAAGCACTGACCGTCATGCCTGGCTCTCCTCTGTCTCCCTTGGCTCCATCTGGGCCCATCTCTCCCTGCAACATGGACAGGTATTAGCACATATACAACCCACAGAGAGGCTCGCAGCATATTAATTCATTAGACTGAGACAATGTGCAGCGCATGAACCGAATGCAAAGTCAAAGTGAAAGGTTAAATCAGCAGTTGTGACTTTTATCATAATAGGGAGGCACACTGAAATATTAAATACTGGGTTTCTCATTATTGACATCTGTTTCCTGGTGACATTTTACCCTAAACTAAAGCTAATACAGCTCCCATAATATCTGGTTGTCATTTTAAATAACCAATTTGTGGCTATGAAGCCTGTCTCACAGAAGCAAGAGGATTACTAAGCAACATTTCAGCCAGTATCTAAATCAATATGCAATTTGGATAAAGCAATTTAAAGCTGTATCATACTATGCTTTCTTGTAATGTTGATAAAGTTCATAGGAATGTGTCAGCCTAAGAAGGACATTTTATATCAGACACAGCTGCAAAGAAAAGAAACCAGAGAAAGTGGGAAATAAGTGTGACACTGACCGATTCTCCTCGCTCTCCTGGGATTCCTGGGATACCACGAGGGCCGATCATGGCAGGACCGATCGGCCCTCTCTCTCCCTGACAGACAAGAAAAAAAAAAGGCATTACAGCCCAAAACATCTCTAACATAAAGATGAGGCATGAACTACACTCCAAAAACAAACTAAAAAAAATAACACAACACAGACAGTAAAGAAAAATGGCAACTTTCTTCACAACAAAATGATGTATGTTATGTATAGTTTTTTGCCCTAAAACACATCACAGCTGATATTAAACTAACTACAACTAAAACCTTTCAACAAAAGGGCTAAGGGCTGGTTAGGAGCAAACCAGAGCTGTACCCTATTTTACAATTTGTCTATATATTTTGTTTTATCTGTAGTGTACTGTGATTTCATGAGAATGGATCTGCATGTTATATTCCGTCTATATATTATTTTTGCAAAGTTCAGGAATCTCCATGCGACAAATAAAGTGTCAATATTTACAGACGCACATATAGGGTGAGGGTAAGTGGGGAGAAAGAAAAAAAAAAACAAGCAAAACAGTGAAATAAAATAAGGCAAAGATCAGATTGGTGGCACTGATGAAACCATTCAACTATTTATTGAACTGGACAGAGTTTATTTTTGATATGTAAATTACTGCTAAGAAATAGACAGTTTATTTTTGTGAATTATTGTTATGAAACGAATAGTTAATTTTCATTTTTGATGTGTATTATTGCCATGAAAAGGACAGAGTTTATTTTTGTTTTTGATATGTGCACTATTACTGCTACGAAAGGGACTGAGTTTATTTTGATGTGAAATGCTGCTGCAGAATGGACAGTCTATCCTTGATATGTATATGGTAAAATGGACTGAACTTATATAGCACATTTTATGCACCTTCATCGTGCCCAAAGCGCTTTAAAAGTCCTCACATTCACCCATTCACACACACACACTCGTACACCAGTAGGCGGCCATGCAAGGCGCTGCCAGACCTACTGGGAGCAATTTAGGGTTCAGCATCTTGCCTAAGGACCCGTCGACATGTGGACAGTCGGAGCCAGGATTCGACATTTTGCTCATTGGATGACCTGTTCTACCAACTGAGCCACAGCCAGAGTCAGAATTTAGTCTGATATGTGTAGGAATTTTGAGTTACTTATGGGATCTGACATAGGAATTTAGGGTAGGTACTGTAGAAGGATGGGGTACGGGGCTCCTTTTCAAATGTCTGACTTTCTTTTTAGATAAACCCTTTTGTTGTTTGGTTTTAATGTTCTATTCGAAATAAATAAACATTCTCACTCTGAGTGTTATATTACAGTGGGTGTTGTATATTATCCATGTGTATGTGTGCACATGTGTGTGGGAGGATGTGCTTGTGCATATGCAAATATATGCACATAAGTTCCTATATAGCATTCATCCATGTTATCATCCTTAATATCAATAGTAGTGGTGCTACGCATACAATTAAATTATCATAATCACAATAGCAGTAGTACATTAGCAACACTTTCACCACCACAGAGATAGTAGTCACATAGTATAATATGATAGTTGAAGTAGGTTAAGGAGGAAGGGTTACAAGAAAAATCACCAACGCCATCATCAGTGTCATACATCAATAACAGAAAAAATATAACAGTAAAAAAAAATTGTGAATACATAAAATAAATCTTGAAACCTCACACTACAGACTTGAGTCTTATGCATATGTATATTTGGCTCATATTCCCAACCAGGACCCGGTCCAGATCGGGTCAGGCTTGGACAAATACCGCAGGGTCTCAGAAAATCCAATCCCCCCACTCTAGGGGGACCCCCCCAGGCAAGGCGGGCCCACAGTCACATGCCACCCTTGACCAATTGTTTTGTGATTTTCTTCTTCTATTGTTGTTATAAGTGCATATTCCTATTGAAATGTGAGTGCCAGTGTTCAGTTAATGTAATGGATTAAAAGAAGCCAGGCTTGTCCAATAGCTATACCCTCTCTGTATCAGTCTACACTGTATTCTATGTTAAAGAAATCCAATCCATATTAAAAAAAAATACATTCAAATACAAAAGCTAAGACATCTCCACAAATAAGAATTTATGTTCATCTCTACTTTAGATATTCTGATTACAATACAGACATTAATTCTCCTGTCGTGTTGCCATAATGCAGCTCTGCAATTAATAAATAATAATAATAATAATAAATGTCACCTATATGAATATGTCAATGAAATACACAAATTAACTGTTTTCAAATATATACAATGCATGCTTCTCTGTTATATGTTTGTACAGTGTTGCACATTACTCTTAGGTTTTCAGGTTTTATCTATTCTGAGTTTCTCCAGTCCTGCAGATCAGACTCTGTCCTCCTTTAAGGTTACATCAAAAGAAAACATTAGTTTTGGAAAATTATGCATCTAGGCTGAGTTGAGAGTGTGCCTCAGACTGAAAAAAGGTGCATCCATCCAAACTTAATATGGCTCTACTTTCCTGTCACCAGCTTTATTTATTCACTTCATGATGAAGGAGACAAGCCAGTCAAAGGTCCATTAAGCTGTCAATCACAAGGAAGCAAGCAACAGAAAAATCAAACACAACAACCATCAGGTGAACATGAAAGAGGAGGCAGAAGTGCACCAACAAACTAAGCCGGAATACAAAAATACTGTATTCTTTCAGTCAAAGACAAAGATTGCATCTTTGTTGTTACCTTTAGGACCCAAAGGACACCTCACATTGCTCCTTTTGTGTGGTAATTGTTACTTCCATCTTTTCTTGCTAGAATTGCTTTTATTTTTATAGATTTATTTATGTTACTGTGTGCTCTGGAAGACTGAAAATCGCTCATTTCAAAGCGGCATCAGGATGCAGACTTCTGCATTGATGTACTGACGGAACATAATTGGGAACCTGCAGCCAACACAAAATTACAGCCCAGTAATTTAGATTGTTGATTTTCCAGCTGCAAGATAAAAAGAAGTTGTAAGGTACATTGGCACACTGCAACGTCACTCTCTTGTATTAAACTATGGCTGCTACTGTTTATGTATATGTTAAAAGAGTCATAAAGTATTTTGAAAGTGAATAGTTGGGAACATTTTTGATTTTACGATCGTAACAGGAAGATGCATGCTGTTTGTAAAATGCCTGCCATATTTGAGATGAACTATACTTCCCTTTATTACGAAATGAATAAAAGCTGAACTGAATATTTCAAACTAATAATACCTAACTAAATAAATCTGAAATTCAAATCATGAGCATTCAAATCAAAGTAATTAATTGTGACACCAAAAATGAAAATAGGTAAGAGTGAGTTTTATTTTTTGCAGTATTATTTTTCCTCAAAGTCAGTTATTCCTGTTCAGTGGGCTAATATTAGCCACCTGCCACAGTCAGCAACACCTTCTGCCTATACGACTGGCACAGATTAATGGGTCTGCCTCTAGTCTTTAGCCTCTTTTATACTACCATAACCCCAAGTCTTCTGTACAATAGAAAGCTTCTTCTACTGTATATCTCATGTACAAAATTAATTGGCACCTTTTGTCCCTGGAGTCCCTCAACGCCCTTTGCACCAGCCAAACCCTGGGGGCCGGTCGGGCCAGGAGGTCCATCTGCTCCTCTGGGACCTGGAGGGCCAGGTATGCCGGGTGTACCCTAGACATGAAGCATAGATAGGATCATTTCATGCATTCAATGAATGTCTGAAGCTGTTCTACTAAGAGATGCAGAATACAGAAATTATATGCAGGAGGTATTAAACACTACAGCAGGCCTCTGCTTATGGTGCTTTATGTACACTGTGCTGAAGAAGTGAAGGTGCTTCTACTAACATCCTCCCGAGGTATTGGAAGACAAGTGTGCAGCTGTAAGTATGTCTTTTCACACCTGGCGTTGGAAAAGAAGTACCATGAGTGCTGCTGACTGGACCTAAAAATCCTCTGATGTGTAAAAAAAGAAGTTCCTCTATAGCCTAGAACACACCTCACATGTTCACTCCAACTTCAACAGACATTAATGGTCTCTGCAAGTTCAATTCACTGTGCTGCTTGAGGGTGACTAACAGCAGATTTTAAGGTGGAGTTATTTCTGTGTGTTATTCACTGTATGAGGCGACGCAGTGAGTCAGTCCACACACCTCAAACACCAACATGAAACCTCTGACCATTCCACTTGATATTACTGGCTCTCTTGCATGACACTTGATTGAGTGATCATTTAATCTTGAAGTACTTAAAACATGTTTATGAGTTCTACTTCATTATGCAAATTGGATGCTCTATTTCCTTGCAGAGAAAAAGCTGACAAAGGCGGAGCGCTTACAGGCATCTCAGGGGGCACCACACATACTAAACGCTGATGCTTTGTGGTCTTTTTGAACATTTCAGATGTATTTACAACAGTTTACAATGATGCCGGCGTTGGTGTCAGCTGAGCATTCAGTCCTTCAATAAGCCCCATGACACATTTTTCTTTTCACACAACTAGAGGATGTGGGTAAATCAAACCAGACCAGCTCCTGTGTGATCGTATAGGAATGTATCCTATATGTTGTATTCAGATCTTGCCAGGATGGACGTACCACAAGATCTGAACGGAGCCAAAATTATAAACTCACCCTTTCACCTTTCTCTCCCTGAGCTCCTTTGGGTCCTGCTACTCCATCAAACCCACGGTCACCCTGGACAGAAGAAGATGCTGGAACACCTCATGTTGTGCAAAAAAAGTTTGTACATTTGTGACATTTGTGATACAGTACGAACCTTTGGGCCGACGAGTCCCTCTCTCCCCGGGGTACCAGGAGCCCCAGCAGGTCCAATATCCCCCTTCAAACAAAGTGCACTGATAATGTATTATAAAGCATCAGGTAGAGTCCCACAGTAAACTACATGCCTGTGGTTTACCTGTTCTCCCTTTCTCCCTGGTAGACCCGATCGTCCGTGAATTCCTGGATCCCCCTGAACACAAATGCACATACACATATACCGCATTTTGTGCTTTTCATTCAAATACTTTTTATAATATACGTGACACATATATACTTAGTGCCATTAAAAACGCACGGTCCAAATTTCTGGACGGTGTAATTTCCAGAAAATGATTTGCTCAGGTACCTATTTTGTATATTGCTTACAGGATGAGCAACACAGTTAACAGCTGTATTTTTTTTTCATTCCCGACGTTGGTGTTTGGACTAATCTCTTAATGTCGGACACCGAGTCAAATCTCTAGTACAGAGTCACACGACTGGTAACTTTAGGTGTGGTCATTTGCTGATATAAAGGCAGCAAAAAGAAAATACCGATATGTTTTTGCCACGACATACGATACAACAGAGAGAACATGCCATTGGTATGTTCTGTGTAGGTCTGAGCCGTGGTGAAGCCGCTCGCCGTCTGCACTGTTATCGTAGTACAGTCAGTCGTCTAAGTGATGGGATTCCTCAGGACAGGATCATGACACTTAGTTCCATGTGTTGTCGCTGCACCGTTTGTTTGGAAGCCAGAAGTGGACACACCTGATACTGAATGATGACACTTTCATTGTCTGAGTACCTGTATTCAGCGACTGAATAAACGTGTTAAATTGATCACGATTTATCCACAATTCATTCTCTAATGACCAATGCTTCCCTCTTTAATATTAAGGTAAGCCCAAATCAATTAATTTAATATATCTACAAATATATATATTATTCTAACCAGTGCGTTTCTAATGGTGCTAAGTATAAAAGCATATATGTCATTTTATGTTCCAGCTTTAAAGGACCCATGACCTTTCATTCACTACAGTTTTCCATAACTGGATTCATAATGCACATATATATTTCCATCTCCGCATGTTCATTCATTTGTACGTCCATCCTTTTTCCTCCTATTAAATCCCATGTCTTTGTTGGTCTTAAAATCTTACCTTTTCTCCTTTGGGCCCGTCAGCTCCACAAACTCCTTTGGGTCCTCTGTCACCCTGGAAACCAAAAAAATGTAATCAATGACAAATCAAGACAAATATGGAGGTGTATTGTGAGGCACACATGACAAAATGGGCAGAGCCTGTTTGAAAGACTATTCTCAGACAAGAGAGTCCTTTCACTGCTGGTCAGACTGACTCACCGTGTACTTACACACATACATACATATATATATATATACACACACACATATATACACATATATATACACACACACACACACACACACATAATGGGGAAGCATCTACTGAGAGCCAAAAGAAGCAGAGCCGTGAATGGACATAATGTAAAACTGGGCGCTATCATTTTGCAGATGGCTAATGTTCAGATAATAATGGAAAGTAAAAGCTACATAGATGGTGGTAATGTAGCTGTGGAGAACCTTGAGTGGGTGGGTTTTATCTACTAACAGTGTTAATGTTATACAGTCATGTATATTAACTAATGAAAATATGCTCCACAATGTATTAAATGAGCTCTGTTCCAAACATCTTTCTTGGTTTCCTTTACATTTACTTGGCATCATTGATTAAGAATTTGATGTGGTGGTGTGATGTTGATGTGGTTTTTGTACAGTAGTTAAAGAGATACTGTACTCTGATATTTTACTTGGTTCAAATTACTACACTGATTCAGCGATCAAACGAAGCCAGGTATACAGAAGCTTTTCCCAGTAAATGATTTTACAACTACTGATGCTTTACATTACATTACATACATGAACATCACTTTAATGCAAATGGTACAGATGGGGATTTAAACTATTCCATAGGTAGATGCAATACTAATAATATATCATATTAAAAGTCAAATATGTACATTTCTTGCTAGTTGTTTTCAAATAGAGCAACCCACCCTCAACAAAAGAGGCAGGGTTGATAAAGCAAACTTATGTGTGAATGAAGAGTAGTTAATGAGAAAAAGGCATAAAACATTATTTTGCAACACTCATATCACACAGTACAAATGATTTCAGCCATGAATTTGCATAACCGTAAGAGAAAGAAGAAAGACAAAATGTGGCCAGAGGACATTATGTCTGCCTGTGTACACGGGTTTATTCATCCCTGAGTGTTGTCTTACAGATAGACACACATTTAGTAAGCCATGAGATAAGAAAAAGCCATGCAACTTTTGTACAGTTTGTGTTTTAAGTTATGCCATTATTAGCTGTTACACACTCAGTACCCAAAGATCCATACCCAGAAATGTCCTGAACACAGCAAAACAAGAGGGAAAAAAGCCCAACACAAATACAGGCAGAGGGTGGAATCACTGCAGGTAAACACATGGTCAGACAGAGCTGTTTCATAAGTGATGATTGAAAGGGACATTTATTGTATGAGTCTGCACATCGTTGTTCAGGAAGGATATTGTATAGCACTCTGGTCATTATAGAGAAACGAACCATGACAGGATGATGACATTTGATGACACTTGAATTACCCTGAAGGGATTTATTTCACCATAATGACCAGGTGGTTGTACATTATTTTTCCTGTTGCATAGCCACTTAAAAAAATTATATACATATATATATATATATATATATATATATATATATGTGTGTGTGTGTGTGTACGCATGTGTGTGTGTGTGTGTAAAAGAGTATAAAGTGAACTATACACACTGCACCTGTCAAACCCACACAGTTCCATAGTTTTTCATTACCATCCACACTCATTGTATTGCAACTCAAAAGCAATTTGGATGACAGAATGCAAAGAAACCAACTGGCGAATCAGTCTGGACCAGTCAAGGCAAACTCCTTTACCAATATTGTCCTAAGTTTCATGTTGCCAAGTTGAATAAGGTTAATATGTCAGGGTTGAATATTTCACAATAATTATGTGATGCATAAATATACAAACCCACACACAGCGAGAGTACCTTAATTCCACGCATTCCTACGATACCAATTTCCCCTTTCTCTCCCTTTCGTCCTGGAAGCCCATCTTTTCCCGGTAAACCCTGAAAAGAAAAATGCAAATTATCTCTCACTGTGTGGACTACAGAGAGTAAACCATGCACAGAAAATGCTCAATCTGGGCTTGTATCCAAAAACCACAGACCAATTCACCAGGTACACCAGGTTGGCCTGCTTCACCCTGCAGAGTGAAGGCAGAATTACAGTCACATGAGCAGTATAATTATTACCTCCACCTACCACTGACTTGGCTTTGTTTTAAATATGATAATAATTTAATCACAGTCATCGACCTCACACAGAGTCACTTGCCTTCTGTCCACCGGGTCCACGGGCTCCAGGGAATCCAGTGGATCCTCCTTCTCCAGGCTCCCCCCTCAGACCCTGAGACCAAATATGCATATACATGGATCAGATATGGCAGATAGGCATGGTGCAGCACATCCAGTAATTAGAGATGCACCTAAAGATGCACCTTGGCCACTACAGTTGTACAGTTGGATCTGCTGTATTGGTAGTGTACAAGCAACAAGTAAGTCTCATTTCTTAATATTTAAGTCTCAATCAAGTCCAAGGTATCTGTGGTAAAAACCAAGAGTCCAGTCAAATCATTATTTAGGCCAAGCAGCGATCTGAGCATCTGATGATCCATCTTATATGAAAAGTTGAGCCATCAGTTACCAGCCTTTAAAAAACAACAACAATGGAGAATGGCTGCTCTGAAATTTACATACAGTCCTATAGGTCTGAACAGCTTCAAAGTGAA
>JAPTMW010000023.1:22524630-22535758 GCA_029822955.1 Ostorhinchus angustatus | reverse complement strand
TCCACAGGTCCATCTTCAACCCTATTTCTGTGTAATGACACCAGAAAGGTTGTTTTGAGCGCTGGCCCTTTAAATGCAAATGAGCCCCTTCACACCCCACCCTCTCCAGGTTCTTGACTGTACTGCTCTGTCCCGTTCAACCACTTGTGTTCATTTATACAACCAACAACTGAATATTTTAAGTAATCGGCTCTAAGTTTGGACATATTTTCAGTATGAACTACAACTGCTGCTGCTGACAAACAATTATGTCGTACTCGGAGAAGTGTTCATCAGAAGTTTTGACCTTATATGTGCAAATTCGTGACATAACTAGTTATAGATGCAATAAATTAAGAAGGAATTTAAAAAAGCCCATAGGTGTGAATGTGAGTGACACACACAGCACACAGCGATCCACCAATCACAATCGTTCTGAAGGAAGCAGACCACGCCCCTGCACATGAAGTGAGTCGCTAGTAACAACACTGAGCAACAAACAAGAGAAAATCACAGAAAATGAAGACTTAGTGGCAAAAAGAAAAGCAGTGTCAGTTATCTGGAATTATTTCAGCTATAAGGATGATACTGAAACACGTGTTCTGTGTCGATAATGCCTTGCAATTGTTTTGCAATGAGAGGAAACAACTAATTTGTTTGACCATTTACATCGGCACCAAACCGCTATTTCATATCGCAATACATATCGCAGGGTTAAAAAAAAAAAAAAATCGCAATATCAGTTTATTCCAGTATCGTGCAGCCCTAGCGCCAAAGACTAATAAAAATAGGTTTAGCAAAATATGACCCCCTTACATATTTTAGATCAGTAGATGTTTTTGGTCACCAGTGGGTGTTTGGGTCTTCATGGGTTAATTTGACATATTGCCCAGCCCTATCAAAAGCAAAGTCAATCAATGCTGGACAATGTTCACACGCTAAAGAAAAACCCATATCTGGTCCAGCCACAGTACTGAACAGAAGAGCAGATGATAATGTCCAAGTCTGGTTCCGTCAGTGACAGAGTTTCCCCATTTGTTCGACACTTACTCCCACAATACTGTACATACGACGCTACTGTGTAAAGCAAAGAACTAGAACTAAATGTGCTTGTAATCACATCTCTGACATCATGTTTGCCTCAGGAACCTTTCTGCTCACCACCCACAGAGGATGTTCCACACGCAGTGAAGGACAGTTTATACGAAAAAGAATCAGTCTGTCAGCAGTTCAACAACCTTGGGTAGTCCTCGCTCATCAGAACGCCATAACTGTCAGCTGCCCTCAGTCAGGATACCGCATGTCACTGTTCACGACAAGACCAAACAGCGGAGAAGATGTCTATCCACAGCCCACAGCAGTTCCTCACATGTGCACATCCATCCTAAAGACGATCAGCGCTGTCCTTATGTGTCCTTTAACCAGCTTTCTTTGACAATATGGTTGTTTGTCTTTCCTTAAAACCTAATAACTGAAACTTGTTTTTCTTCTATAATACGTGATTACACAGGTCAGCTAAACGTTGTTGTAGAACTAATCAACTTTTTTGAATTGCTGATACTAAAGTTGTGCAAATATGTAAATTGATTATATTCCCACCTCCAGGGTTTGCAATTTCACTTGTGTTTTCTAAATAGTCAGGTTTGGTCATATGAAGGTTTCCACTGAGAAGGGTGTTGAAAAGAGTTGGATTTGCACTGAAATAAAACATTATAAAAGGCTCATCCATTTCTCATAGTGTCTCAGTATCCACCGGTATTTTTTTTTCTAAATTTATTAGTTCTTTTTTGTCGGTTATTTATGTAGGACCTCACTGTACAAAGAAAAAAAAGGTAATCTAGTCTGAACTAGAACGTTTCTAAAATATGTCTGCCCTAAATAAAAGTCATCATGCTAAATATGACAAGCTTCAATGCTTACCATATATGTGTATGGGCAAGAAACTCATTTAGTTGCTCTCCAGAGGCAATGCACTCCTCCTGACCCTGCGCTTTGACCTCACAGTTCACAGGCAAGTGATAAACAAATGTAATTTTATTAACCTTAAACTCCCATCCATATGCTATCACTACATTTATTAGCGTCTAGACAGTATAGATTCTGCTTTACAATGCCTGTCCAACCTTCTCTACACTTTACCATTTTACAGCTGGCTCTCCAACTGCTTTAAATGTCTATTCTAGAGTTGTTAATGTAACTCAAATATATAACGTTGTTCATTTAAGTACTGTCCCTGTGTGTTATTCCAAGGTACAGACTAGATGTGAGGTATGAATATATACTCTCTGTGAGTGATAAGCACAGCCTACCATCTGTTATGGTTTATACCATTCATTTGGTGCATGTGTAAGGGACTCTTAATTCATTTTCACACACTGGGTATTCTTGATATTCCATTACCTGCATTAGACACAATGCAGACTTGTATTCTTTATGTTTTAGACAATAATAACAATAACAATAACTTCCCACACTTTACCAAATGCTATTGGTACTGATCTATATTCAGCTATAGCTTAACAAAGCGTATAACGGAGCCTGATTAAATGCACAAATGCAATGTCATGTCCTATCTGCACATTTTGTGACTTGACATTATATTTGAATAGCCCATTAATGTTTTCTGCTGCTTTGGTTTCTTATGATTTGCTACACAGGTTAGTACTATTTACAGAAGCTTTAGTGCACATTCTGACAGAGGCAGGAAGATACAGCTGCAGCAGATGGATCAGAAAGAGACAAACCAGCTGAAACAGGATCCGCAAAGCAAGTGTTAAAAAGGATTCATTCACAGTCACACAACACTTGAATTAATTTCTGTGTGGAGAAAAAGAACTGTCTTCCATAGACGTCCTGTGATGACAGAAAATTAAACTCCAATACTGACTTTCATGGGAATAAATTCATATTTTTGACATAAACATCTGTCATGTCCTAAATAACCACGAGAAAGCTCCATGTGCATTACAATTAATATTTATGTTACAATATGTTAAAAGATAAACTCTTTTTGATCAAAGACACAAAAGCATCGCTTCTTTCTGGAAATCTATACATAATAATTCTATTCTCTGCAAACATAGTCTTCCGTATTCCTGTACTAAAGGTCCAAATCACATATTACATTCAGACATATTTGTGCACACTGTTGTGGTGCAAGTAAGTGTAATAAATGTGTGAGCCTGGGTGAGCACTCCACAGGAATACGGAGCGCTACCACTCTGACAGAGAGCTCTTTGTATGAGCACATTGCCCCTGAACCAGCATGTCAACCAAAGCCTCGCAGCAGCTTTGTTAGACTCGCTTTCCTTGTTTTTTCCACTTCCTTTCTGGTTCATCTCTCTGCAGCTGACCAGACTGATGGCTCTGGACTCTGAAAACGGCTCAGGGACAAACATGGTAGATGAATACTCTCTGGAGGGATTACTCTGGATGGTGGCACAGACATCCAATTACTGTGTTTTATGATCACAATAAAAACACAAACCCTCTCCTAATAATACTTTGATGCTGTCTTTTTTAGGGGAAGTTTTATGCGTCAGCTCTGCCACATACTCTACTCCATACTCAGTCAACCGTGTATGTAAAATCTATATAACACACCCAACACTTTTCAACTTTTCTCAGGAGTGAAAGGCCCATTAAAAACTAATCATCTTCTTTCAGATCGTCTGAAAGCTAGCTACTTACAATACAACAGCACAAATAAGCAATTAAGAATCTATTTCAGTCTAATGGGACAAACCAAACTGTAAATCTTTATGGAATCAGTAAATACGTATAGAAAATTTTTTAGAACTAGTGAAAACCCGAGGCTCTTACTGCCCATATCACTAACTATATCCAATAGTACAAGTGATGGCCAAAGCTATGAAAAAATGATTTTCTGTGAATGCATATAGAGTCACCTTCATTGCTTTCAGTGACATCCTCCTGGCTGGTTATAGTGCCAAAACAGACCTGTTTGCTTTGAAAACACACTCTGCTCCACTGATAATCGTCATAGTTACCAGAAAGCTGAAACACTAATCTATCTGCAGCTTTCTGCACGTTAACAATTAAGTTCACTGGAGCTGACATACAGAAGACGGCCATCAAATATTGGGTCAAGTATGAACGGACAACACAGGTTAATTTATCAACACTGGTAGAGTGAGAGTAAAGCCTCGCAACAGTGATAACATTTCCTTGGCAACGCAACCTGATTGTAAGCACCTCTGACTTCACCCTGGAGATGGTATAAAGAAAGGGTACAGATAAGGTCTCTTTGCAGAGTGCATATGGCTGTTGACTTTTTCCCCCCATTTGACCCTCATTAAATCCAGCATATTCACAATGCAACAGTGCTCTTTTGCAGAAACATCATGTTCCACAGGCTTTTTCCTCTACTAGCAAATGCACAGCTTCAGTCAGTGGCTGGGGGTTAAGCATTCAATTCAAGAGCATTTCAACAGCGATAAGTTAAATTACATGCTGCTCTTTTTCCTCCCTGCCTAGATCAACTGTTGATAATTTAATCTTAGGCCACAAGAGTCATCAATTTTTCGACTTTATTTGTAAATGAGCAATTGTTTCCCCTTTGCTGTACTTCTTTCATTTACAGGAAAATGCATCAGAGCATTCATTCAAGAAGAACATTTCCAGTTGCTCGTTGCTCAAAGGAAAGCTGTTGTCAAAGAAAAGTAGGAAATACAAAAAAAACACTTCACACTGACGCACTTGAAATCCTTCTTTTCCTGAGCAGGTTATACAGGAAGTTAGAACAGACGGCATAAGCAGCTGTCAGAATAGGTCAAACTGTGGTGCACTTTTTTTTTTGATTCCATAGTTTATACATTACATCAGACTAATGCAGTTACTTTGCAATTATTTTAAATTAGATTAAAAATAGATTATGTGAAAATCATTACCTGTGATGCAATGCAGACATTCTGCTAAGTAAAGAACTCATTTTCAACTATTAGGATAATGCATTATATAATGAATAATGTATCAAGTAGTAGTGCCTGATCAAAGCTGATCAGCACAGTCAGATCTTGTGCTTTGTCTGAATATTTTCCTCTGACATTATATGAGAAACTGGAACTGAGCCAGTCAAGCTAAACATTATCCACAAAAAAAGCTGACTTTTCCTGTGGTGTCCAATGATTGGTGACTTCCAATGCTTGGAGTCAGCTTCTGATGAGTGCTTTAAGGCAGAAACTGGGGCAGAGTGAACCCAGATGTCATTCAGTCTCATGTCCCGATGACAACACTCAAGTTGCCAAAGAACAGGGCTCTGTATCCTCTAGAGAAAGGATGATAAATTACTTTTCCAGAGGGTTTGTTCTGGCTTTAGTCCTGACTTTGAAAGACCATTTTAGTGACAAGTGTATTGAGCTATGACAGAAATGTTATGCTCAACAAAAAAAAGGAAGAAATGGTTACATGATAAAAGCTACTTAGAAAAATTATCAAAAAGGACTGTAAAAAAAAATTAAGTTTAATATATTTATATAACAAATGCTCACAGGGCTCATACACACAAACACCCCAGATCCACAGCTGATGTATGATGACTATAGGGCTGATGGTTGAGCAACAGTTTAATATTTCACTGCTTCATCATCCAGTAAAGTCACATCTGCGCATAATGAGTCTGTGTGTGTCTACAAGCAACTACAAAACAAAGAAAAGGAGGCAGGAGAAGGACGGGTAAAAAACATAATGTTAGCGTAAACAGCCTAGACCCAAACAACTGCGTCATCCATCTCTGCTCCTTTAATTCTCTTCTCTTTTCATGTTAAAGGTCACAGTTTGATCCTCAGACGAACGCCGGGTTCCTATTCTCACTTGTACCATATTACAGCCCGACTGCTGCCCAGTAACCTTCACCAGTCATCTGTGTGGAGGTCAAATTGAAAACATTTACAAGAGCAGCAACCTGAGACTGTTGTGCCCTGTATTTCGGATATAAAATTGCTAAAATAAACTTTACCCAGGAAACAAACACTAATAACTGACTCAACTCAGTCTCCAATTTAATGTCTCTTCATAAACAGACAGTTCGTCTTGTTGGGTTAATGCTGACTGGCCAGTTAGAGAGAACTGACTGTCTAGTAGTCAAAGTTGAGGAAAGTGAGGCACGAATGGTTTGTTTATTTTAGCTTTTGGCAGCAGCAGCTCAGAGCAATAACTCATAGTGCTTCTGTGGTCTGACCCTGCTCACTTCCTGCCTCACAGGAAACACGCCGCACAATCCTGGCCCTGCCCTTCCTGTTCCCTCTGCCTCGGCCTGACAAACACACAGTCTGTCCAGGCTGATGGCCTCCTCTTCTTCTTCTCTTTGAGGGATTTCGACCTGCCACCCAGGTAGCTATCTCCTCATCAGGTATCACACATTCTTCTCAGGATTATACAGTGTACACAGCATCTGAGGAGGTTTAACTTTATACCGAAAGGTCTTCAGGTTTATGATGACTTTACTGCACATAACAAGTCCTGGTCTGCCTTGGGCTTCCCAGACTGCAAACCTAAACTACCTTGTCTTTGCTCCTGAACCACAATGTGAGTCTGAGCCAATGAAAATGCTGAGGCGCTGAGCTTGGAAAACATCAGGATTACACATGTGCCTGTGCAGAAATGAGCTGTAATTGAGAAGTGACAGTGTTAACAAAACAGTTTTCCTGTAAAGACAGGAAAGCTGTATTTAGGGACCCCTGGAGAAGGCCTGGGGGCCCTCCTCCACCGCTGCAGCCCAGAATCCTCCATTGTCTCAAGCCTCATTTCCCCACAGTCTTTAATCAAACTTGAGTGGAAAGTACAGACCGTTTTTTTTACCACACAACTTGGCGAACGTTAAGACAGGGGATCTACTTGAACACATTGAGTGAAAATGTGTGAATCTACAAAAACCTGAGCCAAATGGAAGCACATTGTGCACTGGCAGCTATGAACACTAAATTTAGCCAAGACATATCTTTAAATTATGATCTTCTATTTCTTCACATGTGGATAACGTGGTAAGGTGCAGGGCTAAATGTGTGCAGTGTTTCACACAGGGAAATAAAGAACACAGAAAAACAGGAAACCGACCTGCTGAAACTGGCAGTGTTTGCAGGCAGGTCGAAGTTAATGTAAAGCCTTCTGCTTTTGCTGTAGCCTACTTTTAAGGACAATAAGCAGATGCACAGAAAGTCTCTAAATCAGTCTGTACAGCATGAAAGACTTAAGTATGAAGTGTACAATAAAATATTTTCCTAATGAAAAGATTAAACTTAGCAAACTCAGATCAATATGAAAACAACTAACAGCCTATTTCACATCTGCAGGCAGTACTAATATGTCAGACTCTGCAGGCAATATAATTAAATGGCATGCGTGAATCAAAAGGCAGACAGAGGTTTCCACTGAAGCTGCTCGTCTCAGTACAGCTGTCCGCCCTCTTCAACTTAACTGGCACAACTCAGCGACTGACTGAAAGCAAAACATGCAGCACAGCAACTTAACACTCCATCACATTGTTATCACCTCTGCTCTCTGCTCATGCTCCTTTCTTCACCCTGTTGTCCATCATCCCCTTCATTTCTATTCATATTTTGTTGGGAAACAACCCTGACGGTGACTCTTCCTTTTTTTGTCTGTTTTTTTTTGTTGTTGTTCTCCTCCCCACAGCTCATGTGTCCCTTTTCTCCACATTTTAGTAAAGCGATCCACTGTCGTTCTCCTGAGGCAGCCAAGAATAAAGACGTTAGCACACGACTGGAGGGAAATTGATCCACACCATAGAGGACGACCATTATTCATGCAAAACAGATAAATGGCCAACGGGTGTTTAAAGTGTACAGTCTTTCTGGAGTTCCAAGGAAAAAGAAACCTACAGAAAGTGATTCTTACAATATTCTACCGTGACATCCTCAATATCACACATTAGCACTGACACAGATGATCTGAGTCTAAGACCAAATTTGTGAGTTTAACCAGTTCTCTGTGGGGCTCAATGTGCACAAAAACCGCTAAAGAATTACAGAAGATCCCTTTACCATCACCTCTACTCGTACTGCATGTGCGGTTGACACTTATATAGGCTACATGTTAACAGGATCTATAGCTTATTATGTAGAACTTAAATGTGCAAAACTACCCTTCCGTCATGTTTTTTTTTTAGCAAATTAACTCAGCACACACATCAAGCCCTTCTAGTCATGCGCTACTTTCTATTCTTGATCTGTGCTTTTTTTTTTTTTTTTCCTCTGTGATCACACAAATGCACAGTTGCCCAGTTCAAACATCTTCCAAACTACTCATATTTTCATCTCACATAAGGAAGAGGCAAGAAAAGGAAAGTTGTCTTTTTTTTTTTGTTTTCCAATAAGTTAAGTCTGCTTTCAAATAGCAATCGGACTGATTCTGAGTCATGTTTTTTTTGTATGGCTTCGATTCAACAACACTCAGGTCCTGTGGAGCTGCAGCCATGTCTACTCATTCTTGGTTAAACAGAAATAGTTAACAGTGACCCTGGTCCCACCCTCTCTCTGTTCTCCTACTCAGTATTCCCCGGCTAAAAAGAGCCTCAGTGTGGGAGCGCACCAAACTGAGGCCCCGCAGACAACCACATAATTACAAATCACAATAAAGCCCTCAGTGCATAGTCCCTGCCAGAGGCTCAGCTGCACCCTGCTCTGCTCCAACTCCAGCCCTTTGCTTCAAGCTCGACACCCCCCCTTCCCTTACCACTTCCATTCAGTCCACTAACCCATGCCCTCCTCCCCTGCCTCACCGCTCTCTTTCTCTGGTCCCTGCTGTAAATCTTACGCCTTCCCCTTGTCCACTTCTCCCATCTCTTTTTAGTGTTCATATGTGCCCGGCTCTAAAGAAAAGAAGCACCTCTGAGCAGAAAGTGTGTTCTGAATACCCACCTGACATCGACTAATCCCCCTAAAAAGGTACGGACTCATAAAATGCACCCTTCATGAACCCTTTCACTTGGGATCAGTTGTAGTGAAACTGCAGTAATTTGATGAGATGAGTGGAGAAGTTTTTAACACCACCCAGCTCTTCAAAATGCTAGGGTGGCCTTCAGCAGGACAATAAATCTCTGCCAACTCAACAGGGTTGTGCAGCTAACTCTCAGCCTGACCTTTATTAAATAAGTATGGGAATCAATATAGTGTCTTACTTCAAAGTTTCTCCACAGTAAACCTTTTCACACTGCCCTCTGAAAGTCTGAGTGCACCAGATCTGACCAGTATAATAAAAATCATCTGTTCTAAAAGGTAATCTTAACACATTTAAACATATAAAGAGTGGTATGCTGTACTTTCCCCATAGAGAAAATCCACAGCCAGACATTCTACCAGTCACACTGTATGGGCTAAGGATTTGATGGGACAAAGGTTTACATTTTCAGCGAGCAGTGAACAGAAACACAAATATGTGCCTTTAATGGCCAAGAAATGGTGCCAGAGTAATAATATCCTAATACAGTCTAATACGGAGATAAAGCTTCAGCTTCCAGCAAAGAAAACTAAGCTAATCATTAAGCTGCAATGTAAGTCTAAGGGGTACATCTTTCCAAGGAGTTAAAAGGCAATTATGGTTCAAATATTCCTTTAGGGCATGAAGGGTTTATCTGAAAAAGAAAGTCATGGTTGAGTGTGGTGGGCAGTGCAGAAAGTACACTGGTATGAATGTTGACAACGCTACGCTGACCAGATCTAAAGTGGCCATGGACTAACAACATCAGTGGGAGGCAGCAGTGCACTAAACCATTCTGACTCTGCTGCAAAGAAGAAGCATTCCTTACTCTCATATGTCAGTTTCCTCCTCCAATCTGCTTCTACAAATATGCAGCATAATTGCTCAAGTTTTCTTTGGATAAAAATCTGATTTATCCTTTAATAAGCATGTTCAGATAAACCTGGCCAAAGAAGAACTTTTGTAAATACTTTTATGTGAGATAACAGTGTCGTAATCCATCTTTATCCATTTGGCTGTCTCATATAGCAATGGAAACAGAGCGGTAGTGTAAGGACACACTCCTAATATGTGCATGGAAACGCACAGACTTAAAGATTTCATTTTATTGCATTAGTCTTCTAAAGAACAGGGTTTTTATTATTCATTGTATCAACATGTAATAGAATATAAATGTTCAAGGTTAATTACTATAAGAGGAGCTAAGTCGGTTAAATGAATATACCAGTATGTAATATAAAAGCAAAGAACTTCTAACTTAACATACTTTTTATGTCTATATCTGGTAGCTCCGACCAAAAGTGCAGCACATGACCTGAAACTGAAAACAAAACATTACGCAACACAGACATACACGTCTATCGTTTCTGTAATATTGAACGTTCTTTTACTGAACCCATTCTGTGCTTGGCAGCAGCTAAAGGTCCGAAGGTTGAGCATCGTATAAAAGATCATAAAAAGACATAACCGGGTTGTGTATTGTCATAATTTCTATTCATGTCCATGGGGCAATACCCGTCTTTAGAGCGGAGTGAAGTAATCATTAGTTAGACGTTGTAATTGTTTATATTTGCATGTGGGAGCATTTGGGCACCAGTAGAAACCTTCTCTACTGTTGACTTTTATTTGTTGAAAACATGCATTCACCAGCTAGTGGGCACTGTCACTGTTATCTGCTCCACTGTTGTTGTTATTTTGTTTTGTCAGGGTATAATTACTATGATTACACAGACACAAGCATCACTTGACCCATGTTGAACTCCCATGTCTGTGAAAGGAATTCTTAATAATGTGGATTAGAGCATCATATGCTCTACTTATTAGTTTTCCTAACCTCCGGCTCACTTCCATTTGACAACTGTGCCAGGAATGGGAGGCATGGAAAGGCATCTAGCCATTGCCACAGTTGTTGCTCTTTGAGTTATTTACATGGAAAGTAGAGCAATACTCACAGACAGACTGATGTTATGTTTTCAGTAATGTTTTCTATCAACAGCCTAAAGCTTTTATGAAGATTTTCCAACTGTATTTCCATCAAAACTAGTGAAAATAGATGAAGTTGGCCTGTTAACAGTGCTTGACATAAGTTGTGAGATGATTTAATGGAAACTAACATTGCTTGAAGAGAACTAATAATGTAATTCCTTTGACAATTTCCCACAGTTAGGAGCCCTTTAGCTCGAAGTGATGTGAG
>JAPTMW010000023.1:22369825-22380523 GCA_029822955.1 Ostorhinchus angustatus | reverse complement strand
CGGAGGGGGGGGTGGGGGTCATTCATATCTCCCATTAGAGAAGATTATGTTCCTGCGCTGTGACATCTGGCTGGAGGAGTTCCACACTGCGTCCTGTTGGCCAAGGAGTGCTGAACCCGCTCCACAACTGTGGTGAAGGAAAACTGTGTCCTGCCTCCAGCAGGCTGCTCATCCTCGCCAGTAATTATACATGCCAGAACTCCCATGATGCCATGTGTAATTACCAGCTAAGTCTGAGCACAGCCTAAAGGGACAGAACTACGCTCGGTGAAAGAGAGTAAGACAGAGAAAAAGATTTCCACTGGCTCCTGACTCAAGGGGCCACTGGGGCCAACGCCTCATCACTGCAGTGGATATATAATCTGATGTGCATGCTGTAGGCCCTGTCTTCCAAAACAGGACAGTTTGACGTTTTGGATTTTGTAACCTGAATATTTTTACTTTACAAGTGATGGCTTAATATGAAACAGGCCATTTTTAAGGCAGTTTTTACTCTAACACACTTTTACTTAGTAAAACCGTTTCGTGCATCTGTTTGGGTTAGAATACTTGCTTCTCGTCAACTCCTGATCCATTAATTCAGCAGCAAACAGCCCATCACACAGTTACCTGTGGTCCCCATGCTGTGCAGCCCTATTAGTTTCAATTTCCTTCCTGTGTCTGTCTATGTGTCTGCTGCCTCGTCTGCCTGTGGGGGGCGAATGGCTTCCAATCATCTGAGACAGGTTAAAGCGCTGGCACACCGAGGCGAAAGACAGCACGTGTTGAGAGATTGCATATCCCGTAGTCTTCTGTTCTTTTCGCTACATATGTGTCAGAGTCTTTGCTTGTTCAGAGAGGAGCCCTAAACACCATCTGTCTAAGTGTTAAAGATAAAGAAGACAATGACATTGAACCACTGAGCAGAAACGGAGAGCTCTCCAAAGACACAGTAGTGTGTATTAGTGCAATACATCGATCGGATCCTTCTGGACATAAAAATGATGATGTTTGAGTATCATAGTGTGTGCTGTATGAATGCTGTATTTTCTGTTTGACATGCTTGACTACAGATGTTGATGTGAAGATGGAATGGAGGTCCAGAGAGGTTCCAAATTTGCAAATTTTCTCAGTGCAGTGCAGTACAGTGAAGGACCCTTGTACAATCACAACCTCTTAACTCCATTCTGGCAAAGTGGAAAACACAGTTTGCCAACAGGAGCATAAGGGGCAAACATGTGATTTTTGGTCCTCAGCCTAAACATCTCTTAACCTCTAAATCCAAATGAACAGAAACACATTTATTCATTTGAAGCTTTTGTTTTGTGCATCACAGCAGTGCTTTTCACTTCATCTTAACATCCTTCACAGTATGGCTCGGCTAAAGAGGGCGCTGATGTTATGCTCTTTCAATGTTAATCGGTCCCACTCTGCTAATTTAGCTTCACATTCAGTTGATTGGTCGCTTTGAAGTTGTGTTTTAATGAGTGCGGTGATGGTCCTTGGTCAGAGCATTGTGCGCTCATTATGATCCAGTCTTTAAGCCTCAGAACAGCAGAGTTTACTGCTCGCCTTGTTTGTCCCTGTCCTCCCCAACCCATCAGCAGTGACCAATTGTGAACGTGGACAGCACTCAAAAACAATGATTCCCAAGTGCGAGGAGCAGGAATGATGAAAAGTGTAAATCCTCATTATGTGCCTGCTAATAAAGAATTACCTCTGTCAGCCGTACCTTTTTATTGTTAGAGAGCCCTCATCTGTTACAAAAAGGTCCTTGTAGCCTCAAGCAAAGAATTGCTTCTGAAATTACTTTTTCTTCCAACAGGTCCTTTGAGATCTGGCTTAGGGGGAATCGGATATGTGGGAATAGAATCAGTTTTAGAGGGGAGAATGCTAAAAACTTGGCTGTATGACTTTTTGTTTAGAGTTAATGAGCTTGCCGTTGCATAGGGGAAATGGAGAAAATAAAGGTTTATCACACATGAGACTTATTTAGATCATTTTTTTATGTAAATGTTCCAGTTGCAGTCGCCTCAATGTGAAATTTGCCGTTAACTCCACTGTATTTCTGCCAAGCTGTGTACAAAAACATATTGTGTCAGTGTTCAGAGTCTGGGGTAAATGCTCCACAGTTTTCCCATTTTCTGCACCTCTTCACTCTCAGTCCAATCAAACAGCCACGTCGGGTTTTTCTCGGCTACCTGCGAAGACTGGAATCGCATGTTGTCTTTCAAAACTCAGTTGATTTTTGGAGCGCCCGCTGCTGCCCAGGGTGGACAGAATCTGAGAATTTCTACATTTCTGTGATGTTATAATTTCAGCCACAAACAAAACAACTGCGGTCGGGAAGACAAGACAAGTCAAGTACATGGAGCGGTGTTCCTCTCTTTCCTAATTGCCTGTAGTCTCTGGGGTGTGTTATCTGGATGGGAGCAGAGATGAGATGCAGTCAGGGCTGCTGTTTGTTCTTGCCACTGTGTGGGATGTGAATGATAGCTAGAGTCCTGAATGATATCATTAGTGAACTACTGCTTTGGCTAACGCACTCTAGTCTACCACTGCAGAGAGCACGAGAGATAGCGAGATAGGAAGACACTGAAGCAAGACTGTGGGAGGACAGTTGTTATCCTTTGTGTTTGAATGGATTTTGTTGTGTCTTATCATAGAACACCAGTGTTGACAGGGAGCATTCGTGCTGACAGCCCATACATTTGATGTGGTGTTGTAGAAAGGAAGATGTTGTTAACCGAGCCTTGCACGTTAAAACTAGATACAAGAGGAATCACTGCATAAAATATAGTCAATTCATAAAAAAAAAAAAATCATCTAATTGACTTGCATTTTAAAATATATAATACTCTGCTTAATCCTATGTTTGTGGTATAATTTAATAAAATTATGTTGTCTAGACTAATACATCCAAGCTAATTATAATGTGCATGTGTGATGTTTACTTTTATTGGAAAAAGTTTAGTTGTGCAGCCTCACCACAGTATTTTCTTAAATGGAAGATGCAGTGTTTCAGATTTAGATAAAACTAGCAGAATATATTCATGTGTGAATAATGATATCTATTTTAAATGTAGACACAGTATTAAAACCAGCTTCAAAACCATGAGCGAAGCAGAAATGATGCTCTAGACAATTTAACTAATAAGAAACTAACATTATTGCAAATAAAATCATGATTAAAAAGGGAATATTAGGTTGATAGTTGGTATATTGATGATTGGATATAAACACATAACTATTCAAAATGTCTCTTTGTAGCATCTTGACAGCCTTTGTCTTGTGAATAATATGCAATATAGCAAATTACACCATGACTTGTACCTGTGACCAGAAACTACAATGAAAACCTGGAGATACGAGCAAGATTTGTTGTTTTTTGGAAATTCCTGCAGTGGAAATTCCAATTTCTGTACATTATATGTTATAAATTTTAGGTCGCTGTTATGTTTGCAGTATACATTGTTAGTTTTAAAATAAATGGTAACACCGCTGCAATAATTTATTATAACAATGCCAACACTGCTATTGTTACAGTGTTTGCAGTGAGTCATTGCTTCATTGTAAATACATCTTGTGCTGCCTTGAATGAATAATTCCCTGTCAGAAGCAGGTGATCTGTGCTCTCTGACTCACCGGTGAACATGATAGCGAGGGTCTCTGTCAGGTGACAGTAAAGATTATCTGCTTGTACTGAACAGGCACTGTCAGTCATTATTATTACCCTCATGATGCAGACATAAGAGGCGTTGAGCGTTAGGGGTGGGGTGATCAAATAGACTTAACTCAACCAGGGAGTTTCACCGCCAGCCAGAGATTCTGAATTATGACATAAAAGCTGCAGTTTGAACAAAGTAGGACAGTGGGTTGCAGTGTAGAAACAGCACAATGCAGTCGAAAAATAGCCCTAAATCAAAGAAATGAGATAGAAATGAAGAGAAGGTTGTGGTGTTTAAATGTGATAATTATGCGATGATGCCAGGGACATGAAGATGAGTGTTGCTGGCTCCCATCTGTGTCCCCTCAGTGCCAGCCCTCCGCAGACGGCCACTTTTCACAGAGCAGAAACAAGCAGCAGGTCTTTAAGGACCATAACAGGGCATTTCCATATTTTAGCTCATTTGACTAAAAATCAAAATCTTTTTAAATCATCAGGGTTTTTTTTGTTTTTTTTTTATGCTCGTTATTTCACCAGAGCATGATAGTCAGCCCTCAGAGCATGACTGTTTGAGTCAGATAATGCCTCTCTGAATGTCACATCCGCTTAGGTCATGTTCTTTTAAGTTGATTTTCGTACTGTGAAAAGTTTCAAGGATAAAATGTAATGCTGTTATTTTCTGAAGCCTATCATTTTATTGATAATCTTATGCCTCAAAGGTATACATTTATTATTCTAGTCGGACCTATATCAGACGTATTGCTTTTACCTTGATCAATAAACATGAGACAAATACTGTTAGGATCTAAGACAAATATTTAACTAAAGATATTTTCCTTTAGGGGGGGTTATTTTACCTATTATCACCTTTTTCCTGAACTGTTACTTTATAATATTAGGACACCTGTGCAGCTTTTAGGGTTAAAACACAATCCTTAATGTCATTCTCCATATATCCCAGTGTGCTTATCTAACAACTTTAATACATTTATTAAAGGTAAATAAGATGATCAAGACAAGCTGTGCACCTATGTAAATGACTGTGGTTTAACAAATTGAGAAAAACATGCAAAAGTGCAGGTTACTTCTATAACAGACTGCACCCACACTCCATCTGAAGCTGTACAGACAGATTGCAGATTGTCTACAAACAGATGTGAGTGGGAGAGTTTCTGTCAGATCATCGTCTGACTGACAAGTTGCTCAGTGATATGTTTCTGTCTCTTTCATCTGCATGCAGACATGTGGGCACATTAAGAAACGTTATGGTGGCAGCGAGGAAAGGCCTTAAAGGAGTCCAAACCGCTGCTTTCGTGCATGTCTGCTTCCCTAAAGTGTCATCAGCAATGACATCAATCCCTGCCACACAGAGCAAAAGTGCATCTCCGCTGCAAAACATAAAGAATCCTCATGCGTTTACTGAAACATTCATATCACTATTGTAATAACTTGTGCATTTTTATGTGATATTTCTTCAGAATCACAATCAGAATCAGTTTTATTCGCCAAGCCCACATATGAGGAATTGATTTCTGGCAGTTGAAGTCTGTCTACATCAGAGGTGACAAACTCAGTTTAGTTTAGGGGCCACATTATCCCCATGTGATCTCAAGTGGGCTGAACCAATGCAGTAAAAGGCATAATAGCCTATAGATAATAATCCAAATTTTTCTCTTTGTTTTAATGCGAAAGTTAAATTGCTTTATGAAAATGTGAATAACCTGAACAACCACGTACATCCTGAAATATGTTTTTTAAAAGTATGTGCAATTTCCACAATATTGTGTCAGAGCTTATTATTTACACGATTTATAGACCACAGTTGGTCTACAAATGCAGAAAACATTTAGTAACAGGCGGAATATATTTCAAATTGCACTTATTTTTCTTGAGAAATGACAGATTTCCCCACTTTGTTTCTGGTTATTCACATTTTATTGTGACATGATAGTTTGGAAATGTAAACCTTTTCATAATGTATCTAATTTAACTTTTTTCACATTAGACTAAGGAAAATTATGTATTTATTTATAATTATTTATAGGTTATTATGTTATTATTTTACTTGATATCACATTGAGTTGTATGTGACTCTGAATAGCCTTGACTATAAATGTTTTCAGTGTAATTTTTGCACTTTTGAAATTCATGCTGTGGGCCAGATTGGACCCTTCAGTGGGGTGGTTTTGCCCCACGGCCCGCATGTTTGACACTCCTGGTCTAAATAAATACATAGTGTAAGAAAAGGTAGAATAAGAAAAAATCTATATAGTAAAATAGAAGACAGAAATTAGTTTTGATTTGTTTTTAAAATCCACCAGGTCACACTATTTGGTAAATGTTCAGGCTGATTTAGTTTAGGTTATTTTCAGCAACAGGGTAAACATTGAAAACAGAAAATGTTCTGTTTCAAATGAGATCTGATATATTCATTACGCTTCTGTTACAAGCCAAACTCTAAAACATTAACCCCAAGCGAATGTTCATGGTAGGTTCACTCAGGGTTAGGAGTCCATGAAAAGGTGAATGCTGCAAAACAAAATGCCAAATGAGTAAATATTTCCCGTATACTTCTAAAATCCTTTCAAATGTTATGTGCTGTGACAGCTCAGTGATTGTACGAGACGACTGTCACATTAGTCTTGACTCACATGCTTTTCAACACAGATCCAATATGAGCTTCCACATATGTGACCTGGCAGTTGGATATCTGGAGTGTGATGTTCTGCAGTGCTGGCAGCCCTCTGTCCAGTGACACTTCATACCATGTGAAGGTGCAACGTCTCCCCAAATCTAAATCAAACCGCTTCTGTTTTGTCTCTCACACATGCAGTTTTGAGGTGATGCAGCATTACACCACCCAAGATATTCCCTTCTTTGGGCATTTCTGTTTGTTTTTCAAGACGTGCTGTCGTTACTAATGATGCAACATTAAACACACATCGAATATCCCATGTGTAAAAGGAAATTAGCGGTATCTGCAGGCTTCGGAAGTCAGATGTAGCTTTTAATTGTGTAGTGTCGGTGTGTAGTTATTGATATAACCATTATTACATCATTGTTATATCAGTTTTCCTCTGTGCTCTAATGTTTCCTGGAGATGGAAAATGACAAAAACATTTTGTGAGGATTACAGTGCTGCTGTCAGTTTCATGCCAAGACATTCTCTTGTATGCTTTGCTTTGTTTTCACCTTCCGCCAATACATTTGGTCTTTCAAGGGCAAACTTGGTCAATTTTGCGCACCGTCTAGGTATAATGTTTTTATGTAATTTCACCTCATATTATTTCATCTTTTTTTTTTTTTTTCAATTTTGAGACTTCAGTGTAATCAAAAAGACGCAAGAAAATAATTAGGTTCATTTGGTGAAAATTGTGCATGAGAGAAGTGAGGTAATATATCTATAGACTGCTAAAAGACAGACAAAATAATGCTGGTTAAAAAAATTCACTCCTTTCCAGATGTTATAATTCATTTTCTTGAGTGTGCAATCACATTAAAATAAGAACTGTTGTGTTTTTGTTGCCTTAGAATGAACCCTTTATATCGACACCTCCATGGACCCAACATCACTGTTACAAGCGATGTTTGAATTAATACTAGAGTTAATATCTGTTTAAACCAAACAGACCAGAATAGAAAGAAGTAAATGCTGACTGTTCCTTCTTGTTTCACGAAGAGATGTAACTATTGATAACACACTGAACTTTTTGTGAACTATGACTATGACAATAAAGCTTTTATTGAGAGTAATATATACTTATTTGCAGCTCAACATGTTAACTTACATGCCTTTTTTTTTTTTCTTTCAGAGGCCAGCTGAGAAATGCCGTTATGTTGTGGGCAGTGTCCTGAGTGAGGGGGAAGAAAAGCCGGATGAAGAACTGCAGAAGCTGTATGAGAAGTTTGGCTTCAAGGTGTTTTCTCTGCCTGAAGTGAGCCATGCCGTCACTACCAGCTTCCCCTGCACCACTCCTCTGTCCCATGTGCTGGGACCATATAGAGTCTACCCCCGGCTTGCATCCTACATTGAGGTAATGTCACTAACACTATTGTTCTTGTGATGATGTTTTTTAATAACTTCCATCACAATTTGTTGCACTTATAGAGGATGGAATAAATGCCCTGGATTAGTGTGAAAAAGATGTTAGGGTTTTTAAAACTGCATTGACACAATCTAATATGTTTACTTTTAATTATGTTGAAAAGACGTAAAGTTCATCTCTGTAAAATGACTTCTTTCATGCCCCGTTTCCTCAGAGTACAGTGAATGTAATCATTAAAAAGTAAGAAGAGACTTCTTTTTTCTTTTTTCCTCGTGTTCTTTTATTGCTATATATGGAAAGCATCCTGTGATCACAACTGTCCTCTTTTCTGCTTCCCACTTCTCAAAGCCCCTCATTCATGTGTTGTTTAATTCATCACATGAGCAGATGAGGTCTTTAAAGCAGATTAAGAATAGATGAAGTAGTAGGAAATGAAGGTACGTTTGAATCCTGTAGCCCATATGCTGGGCTCCATGTCCTTAGGACAGGCCTCAGAAAGCTATTGACATTTACTGATGACATTTACACACATGGATTCATTTTGGGGCATCCCACTGCATGAATAATGTCCCTTCTCTGTGTGTGTGAGTGCATGTGTATGTGCACATGCAGGTTCGTCCATCTGTTTATGTTCAGCTTTTGTTTTCTCATACAGTAGGAGGCATAAAGGATCCTCTTCATAATGACTAAAATGTTGGATTTTTATTACAATCTCATTTTGTGGGTGGAAAAAGATTTTTAATTCTTCAGGGTAGAGGTTGTAGTTAACACCAAACTGTTCCATGGCAACAGGGTTAATGTTTGATTGCTGAAGTGTGTTGTTATTCCTCTCTTACTTGGTTACCCGTTGAGTATTTCATCAGAAAGGTGCAGTGTGCCTGCACATTCCCAATGACTCAACACCATGCTGAAATTAGTTGAGTTCACAAGAATGGCACCATTATGCCATAGACTTTAATGTGGTAAGGCATCCATCTGTTGTTGTATTAAGTAAAGTAAAAGTACGGAAGCAAGGACCCTGAACTGGCATTCTTCATTGGCTGTAGGTTTTCTATCAGCATATCAAAGCCATGCTAAAGATAGCCTTTTGGAAAAAGCAAACTCTTTTTAAAAGGTCTTGGTTGATTGTATTGTTGACTTCTATTCTGGCTGTGTCCCAGAGTGTTCCTCATTTAGTGGATCCACTTCATGCTGCTAACATATTCTATTTTAGAATTGACACATTTTTAGAACCCAAAGAAAGGAGCATACAATATGTAATGTTACCATCCTGAATACAAAAATGAGCCGTGTCCTTTGACCTTCAATGTGAATTAGCCGTTTCCCCAGTCCTTATCGTTGAATACTCCTGTGCTTTGTGGAGCACAGTCTCACCAGCTGCTTCTTTTCATCTGCCCCTGGGTTCTTAGACTGCGATCGCACCCATGACAGGCAACCTTACCAACCCACAGGAGTCGCTAGAACACTGACAAGGAATGATCCCTCACTGGCTTCCTATCAGGAACATTTATGTTTGGTGGTCACTAAGATGAAGCTAGTGGCAGCACAATAGTCATCAAGCTTATTTTATGTTGTTCTTCTAATTAATTAATTAATTGATTAATTAATCAATTAATCAAGTAAATTCATTTATTTTTTTGATTACCTCAGATTGCATGTATAGATGTAAGACACAATGCTGCTTCCTCCTGCTATGAATCATAAGTGATGCCAAAATCCCAAGGTCACTGATGGATCAGAGCCCATCTCTTGTGTTGTCTTTGGGCTCAGCCTCTGTCTCCCACAGGGTGATGTCTCAGTGCTGACCTCTGTCAGTCAAACACACACTTCCAATCACTGTCAGAACTTAGCACACATACCTTATAAACATCACTATCACCAGTATGACTCTTCTGAGAAAAGCCATTTTGAAGTTGTCTAGAGAGCCATTGCATTTTTAAGTTTCATTTCATACTGAAATGATTAAGTTAACATTGTCTGCACATCTGTGCATATACTGCAGAAACAGCTCCACCTCCATACTATTCCCAATTTATTTCATCAGACCTGACATCCAAGGTCGAATCCTCAAAGAGCCTTACTGTAACTGTCTGGTCATTTTCTCATCTTTTTTGTCCAATCTCATCTTTTTTGCATTAGTAGGCGAGGCAAACTCTAACATATGCACTGACACAGACTAAACGGTCTTAAGGCATGGGATCCCTGTGTTAAAATTTAGTAGTATTCCCTTTTAAGCTATTGCTATTACATAATCATGGCTGGTGTCAGCGTACAGGGCAGCTTGTCAAGGGAGCTGATGTCACCGTAGAGTAAGAATCACTTTTTACATGCTCACACTTGTCTGCCATGAGGCAGAAATGTTGCATTCCCATCAGTCGATCCTAGTGCTGTGACAGGTTATTAAGGAGCTACTCCTGTACAGTAGATGGGCTAATAACTTACTAACATCCAGTGTGACTTGTGGAGAGGTGAGTGCACTCTGCTACAGCTTCAGCAGAGCTAATCAATAATGGAGCATCATTTAGAGAGACTTAGTTTAGTGAATGTGCTAGAAATACATGTGCACATATGTAGTATGTATGATTAATTGAGTAGGTTTGTGCGGGAGACACTCTGTGATGTAGCTTTTTATTCTACACAAGTGTGGATTCTCCTTTGTCTGTTGATGAGTTTGTGATTATTTCTTCAGTAAAATAGAAACACAACTTAAAATCATGTAGACCATTAAACCAACTATATTAGTGAGTCTGGAGAGGCCAGACTGACACACTGGTCTCAGTATCAGGCCCCATTCAGGCCTTTCAGTGTTAAATTGTCGCTTTTCTCAGAGTCTTTGGCCTCCTATCATGGTTCACTTATCAAAGAACAGTTTAAGTGCATAACTGCCTTTTGCACTTCAACGCTTTCTATCTGGTCCAGCAGCAGCATCTCCCCAACATCATACTGTGCATGCCTTATACATGCACAACAGCCAAATACACACGTGGTATAATTGTAGTTGTCTTT
>JAPTMW010000023.1:22329633-22348322 GCA_029822955.1 Ostorhinchus angustatus | reverse complement strand
GTATTTTAACATGCAGCATGCCACAGGTTATGGATCAGCAGTCTAAAGCACATCCCGCTTCACTTTCCTTGTGGATCTTCCAAGTGTCTCTGAGTTGGCCTGTCCTCCCCTCCCCTGCCCTCTGTAATTTTCTTGTTTGTCCACAGGGGCTGGAAACATTAAGAACAGGAGAAAAGGTTAATGTTACATAGAAAGGATGTCAAAGTGTGAGGCTGAGCCAAACAGCCCAGTGAGCCCCCTGAGAGTCAAATGATTAAAATTGATGTTTTCTCATTGGGTGCACCACCTATAAAGTAAGTGCCCACTCACATACACACTGCAGGAATTGTATGTGGGAGTGCAATGAATATAAATTGACACAGTTTAAAGATGTCTGCCAGCAGTAGCCTTTTAGAAACATGGATGATCGACTGTTTGTAGTGTAGTAAAAAAAAGAGTGAGTGAACTTCTAGAAACTTAGTGTGCACTGAGTCCTGATGCAGTTTCTAGGACAGATTCACCCTTTAAATCAGAGAAAAGTTAAGATCTAGTAGTTGATTTCTTACAAAGGAGTTCAACCGTGCTGAAGATTTTTTTTTTAATTCACCAGTTTAAGAATAAAGCTGAAATGTTAAAAAATAATATTGTATTTTTTAGAGGTTAGAAAGAGAAGACTGGGATGCATCCACTGGGAAATTCAAGGCCTACACAATACAGATTTTCTTTTGTTTCTTTGTTTTATTTTGGGGTTATTAACTCCCAGGGATAAAAAGAAATGTGTATTATATTTATTTGAAAAAATAACTTGGATTTCAAAGTCCTTTTCTGATTTTCATTCAATTGAAATTACCCTGAATGAGAGCAAATTCAATCAAGCAAATGTGTGAAACAGCCTTTTAAAATAACACAACAGAAAAACATCAGTCACTGCCCTTGGTGAATGTTTTAATGTCTCATTTGCAGAGGCACCATTGTTAGTCAGCATGGTCGATACTGGTTGATACTGATGTTGGGCCGATATATTAATGCATAACTAACGGAAACAAGTATTTGTAAGAATATGAATAACAACAGGAAAACACCTGCAGCAGAGACAGTTCATTTCAGTTAATTTCATTAAATGTATCTGTTGTTTCTGACCAAAAATAAATTAATAAAATACGAGCATCGCTAAAAATATTTGACTTGACTCTGTAAGTAGTATTTTACCTGTGTTCTTGAGATTTTGACATTATTCTCAAGATTTTAACTTGAGTCGTGTAATGCAAAATAAAAAATAAACTGTAATATACCCCTAATGCTCTGTTATATTTTCTTCCTGTTGACCATTCAGGCATAATACAACTAAAGCCCTTCACACAACTGATGTAATACAACTGAATGCATTACTTATACGCCCCTCGGAACTGTTACTGCAGCAATGCAATAAACAGACTTGGGCTACACTGCAGTTATTTCCTAGTTGATGAAATGCTTCAGACAAACCTACCCTTCTGACCATTCTAAAATGCAGTTCCAGTGTGAAGTGAAGTGAAGACAGCTAACAGGGTGCCTCAATTTATTAATGGCATTCAGGAAGCTGTCGCTCAGAGGGATGAGGCAGAGCAGGGCAGGGTGTGAAATACCGTAAACATCTTCATGGCGCTGAGCGGTTTGCTGAGCAGGACAGCAGGAGGTGATGGGATGCACCCAAGTGCAATGAAGAGTGCAGGGGAGTGAAGAGCATGTATTGCCTTGTAGGCCACAAGCAATAGATGGCCAGCTGCTCTCTGGGCTTCCTTGTGGATATTTATTTTAGACCTATGGCAAATAGTTCACCTACTGGGATCAAATCTGAAGGATCTGCAGATGAAACGGTGACAGCAAAGATGGATGTGAAACCAAGTGGATAAGATACAGATAGGTTCGGGTCTATGTGGCTCAGATCAGCTTGGCAAACAGTATAGCAACTAAAAGATAAGTTGGCATTTTTCTTACATAGCAAACTGTGCAATATCTTGTGTGACTCCAATTTATTCTCCCAAAGACAACTCCCAACGTAACTCCAACATAACAGAACAAAATCCCTTTTGTAGAGAGTTCAGCAGAGGCAAAAGAGCCGTTAAGAGTCAGCTCAAGTGAGCATCTTCTGATGGTTAAGTCTTTCAGATAAAGAGAAGCACAAACAATTTTTGGAGGAAAGCCTGAAAGTTTGCAGTTTGCCCACTTGATTTTACTGAAGTTGTTTTTAGTGCTGCTGAGTTTGTTCCCTACCGTTGAACACTGGAGTCACACCAGAGAGGGATCTCTTCATGGCCTCTATGGAAAAAACATTATTGTGATCAATTGCTCCTGACAGATGTTTTTGTAGCCAGTGTTACTTCACGGTATATGAATATTGATTCGTCTGTGGTCTGCATACTTTCTGTACATTATACAGTATATGGTCACAGGTCTGTTTTCCCACATTCTGCTGCTTGATGAGTCACAAAATGGAAAAAAAAAGATATTATCATAGAGAGGAATGAATTATACTTGTGTGTTTGTGTGCATATGTGTGGGTGGATTGCTTTGCTCTTGCACGTGTCTGGTAATTGGAGGGACATCGCTATAAATAGGACAATCTTAGTACACTTACACAAAGAATGTAAAGTCAAATTTCTAATATATTCACACATTGTAGATGAGTGTGCAGCAGGTATTCAGTTTGTATTTCCTGTCAACGCATCTGGCACTTTTAATCACGCGATGATTGCCAATCCAGGATGCTCCCTGTTTGCTGTACATTAATAACATGGCATAACGGCATTACTCTGCCACAGAAGAGAACAGAACAATCTAGTGCGCCTTCATTCATCTCTCTCCTGTCACAAGCGCAGCCTCGGCTATGAGGAATACTTTCATATGGATCCACCGTCCCCTGAGACTCGTTGGCAGCTTATTGTTCTCCATATTTTCATGTCTGGGGAACTTTTCATATTCGGCTGAAAATGAAGATAAATTGCTTCTCTGTTTTATGTGGAGAACACGGAACAAATGTACATTTTCTCCTTTCCCTGACTTATTTGCATATATGCTCATTGTCTCTTTTCTCTGCCCATGGGGAACTGGACTCTATGTTGTCCATTTAACTTGGCGCTGTGCCCTGATGTAGAAATTCAAGTATTTTTGCTCATAGTTTACTAAGTACTTGAATTTAATTACTTAAATAATGCCTTGTGGCATTATTTAAATCCTAAATCCTAAATATTTTAAAAGACACATTTAATTTTAGCCTCTAAAGGTCTATAAGAATAGCGTGTCTGCAGTAGTTGCAGTGATATGGTTTTACAATGAGAATGAGTTTTCTAAAGACATAAAAATGAAGAAGATAATGGAGGAAATATTTGTTTGTTCTTGAAGTATCACCATGGACAAGTCTCTTTTCAAGATTAATTATCTATTGAAAACAGATTGGTTTGGAATGTGTACCCGGTTTTGCATTGGAGTTGCCTTGTTTAATGTGCGTTTTTGATCTTAAAGAATCTGTTTTCCGTTGGCAGAAGTAAACCAAGCTGGTGAATCATCTTCAAAATGTTTCATCATCTCACTGACATATTTAAAATCTGTCACAAATCCTATTAACATGATGCAGCTGACTCAAGGGCAAACCTTTTTTGAGAGACTGAAGATGGAAACTATTATAAATAAGAATATTTCTGTCTAATGGTTCAGTGAATAATGTAGAAAAGACCACAGCCATTTCGTAACAGCATCCAAAAGGTATCTGCTCTTCGCTTAAGGAACGCAACACTCTTTGAGTTTAAAAAGAACAACCTAATCATCAAACATTTGGCATTCTGATGACACCGATCACCCCCTGAATCCACTTTTCACACTGCTCGCTTTGGCACAAGTTTCGTCCCATCTGCCGTTTCAGCTCTGAACAAAAATAACGATAGCGCTGATCATTTGTATTCATGTACACGGGTTGGAGTTGGGGATTTAACATTATATGTTGTGATGTTTCTGCCTCAATGGTGTGAAGAGACTTATGAAAACAAGTCTCCCTCTGGGACTATTTATCTATATAATGACCTTCAAAATGTATGATATTGATTGAATGGTTGACCCTGGTGTATTAACATTTCCTCAGAATCATTTATTAACCTGCGCCTGGGCTCTTCTTTTCCAACAAAGAAACCTTTTTCCAGCATGTCAGGCAGGTCAAATAGATAAATGGAGATGACAAGGAGGTCAGTGTCACTTTTCAGTGGCAATTTTCAAGTTTTTGTGAGATTTATTTTAGATTTTATAAAGATGTCTTAAAAAGTGAGATCAGTAACATTTATCCACCTCCATATTGTCAGCTCCTACAACAATAGACAATTAAAGCATCCAAGATTTTTATTTAACAACCTGTCTTCTTTGTTGTGTGTTGTTAATTTTTCTGTTTTCCTGTTTTTTTTAGTTCAAATGAATAATTTTATGTTGCAGTTTGCTTTCCAGATAGCTGCACTGTGGTTTGCAACAATGGATAAATTATATCAGTAACATTTAATGCATCATTAGTGTAGCTATAAAGCATTGTGAGGTTTAAACTAAGACATTTTTTCCAAAAAGCAAGTGACAGAAACGGACATCTCCAAAACACACAGTTTCACTGGTGGCATTCCTCCTTTATTTCTCATTTTGTTCTTTTGAGAAAACTCCTGTGCTTCAAAAGACATTTGGCAGCCACTCCACACTCCCCCCACGTCTTCTGCAATCCCTCAGATTATCAAAGTATCCGGTCTCCATGGAAAAGAGAGAGGGGGATCTTTGGCAGAGACGGTTGCCCTAGCAACAAGCTCCGTTAAGTCAGCTGCCCAGAGCAGAGGTAAAACACAACTGACTCAACCACATCACTGGTAGTTGGCAGATAGTTGACAGTACCTACCGGTCTCAGCCCAGTGAGAAGACCAGGTTCAGGATGGTTGAGGAAATCCTGCAGCTTAAGAACTGTTGTAATGGACAGACTAACACTGATAGATCTTTGTACCTCACCAGCTCTAATAAGTTCCTGAAGTGTTGCACTACCTGAACTGTAAAAGTTTTCAATTCTCAACAGTTCTTGTTCCTCCAATTTTCCTCTTGTTTTTGACCTGCTCTGACATATATTGCTGAATGCAATAGTGCTCCTGACAGCCTCCTCATTAACTGCACTGACATTTCTTTGTGCTGATAGTGTACACAAGAAGTTTTCATTCAAAGAGACTTCAGTAGAGCTTCGTCTCATTTTGCGCTTGTAACTACTTATGTTTTTTTGGGAACATGTGCTCGTGACCTGCTGTCATTCACACCATATCATGTCGTGGGTTGTCTGGGAGAGCTGCTGATCACTTCAGTTTTCTTTGCCACACGCTCTGTTAAAGAAGACTGTCAAGCTGAAGTCAGCGTCTTGTGTTTTACTGAGAGAAGCAGTGAGCGTTGACATTTCCATCATCCATGTTCCCGTCATCCCTTGTGGAAAATCATAAAAACTGTACCTGACAGGCTCCTGCTTCTCTTGTGTTGCCATCCGTTTTCTGTCTTTCTTTCTGAAGTGCTACAGTTAAACTGTGCAATGTTGTTGCTTATTTTATTTTAAATAGTTTTCCTTCCTATGAAGCAATAACTTCATGCACTTTATGGCTCAGCAAACTTAGAATATTTATTGATTCACTCATATTTGGCTGATATATCCAAAACCTTGAGGACTAAATAAGATAATCCTCAGACATGCTTTTCATACTTGTTCTAGTTCTGACCTGGGCAGTGTTATGTCAGTCCCTCAGGGCTAATATGGTTTGATCTGGACTGAAATCAATGTAGCTGCTGATCTAGACCTGCCAAGTTTCCCGAGGGACGCCATGATCCAGTTAGTCATTAGCTGACAAGTTAGGGATGAGGAGTGTAGAAGATGTAAAATGAAAATGTAATAGCAGAAACACAGTACTTTATGGACAAACACACATCCCTTCAGTGCAATAGCAAGGACTACCTCTGTATTATGATTAATTAATATTATTACAATTAGCATCATCTGTATTTAGAGTAAATGTAATAGTATGGACATTTTTTGCCTTTGTGAAAGCTTAATTGTCAAAAATTACAAAGTAGTAATTTGTGTTTGATGTACGGCTTTAGTGTCACAAAAGCCAGTGCATAAAATAAGGAGTGCGCTTTGTGAATTATTAGAGTGACCGTGATTTGGTCAAATCCAAGTTAAAGTTTTCCTCCGAGGTAATGAGTACCTATCAGAGGTGGAGAGACTTTATGGACTGATGGACAGAAATAATGATGGAAGGTGGAGAAATAGACATGCTAATAGAAGAGTTGGCTTTAACACGGGGCTTTTTCTGCTGAGGATTTTCTTAGCTATTTAAATAGTAATTTAGGTTCAGTGAGGTGTGGCCAAATTGAATGGGCTTTGGGACGCAGATGGGGTCAAATTTAAGTGGCCTCGTGGGCAAGGTGATAGGCTCTTAAATAGAAAGAGTTTGGAAAGTATAAATGACAAAAGTATGCAGCGTTAGATGGACTAAGACGTGTCTTCATTAGAGAGACCTTTGAACTTGAGGTTTGTCCATTCAGCTGCTGCTCAATAGCGTCTGATTATTAGACAAAAATCATCTCCAGCGTGATGGAGAGTCTGACATGAGGAACTACTGAACAGACCTCGAGGTGAAATTGTTTCTCTATCTCTAATATCAAGATTCTGAGTTTAATTGAAAACTCAGCCTCTAGAGGGATCTTTTGTTTTGTCTTAAAGTATTAAATCTGTTCTCTCTTGGAGCCTTGCATCAACTTGTAATTTGTTGTGTGTGCTTATTTTCTTCTTAAGATACATATTTCAGCGTACATTTATTAATATATGATATAAAGCATATCTGTCAGTAAGTAAGATTTCAAGACTGGTATTTAAATTGCTAATAGAAATTAAAATTCATTTAATGTAAATTGTAATGCAACTGTTTTCAAGGTGTAAAAAAAAATCTGTATCTCACTTGGAAAAAAATATTAAATGAAGAAACTTCTCAAGGTTGGAGCATTGATTATTGAGCCCTTGGTTTTCAACACATAAACAGAAACATACTCTTCCTGTGCTCTATATGAGACTATAAAAGTTGGTTTTGATGTAATATTTTAGTATTCTAGTGCACAATTGAGAAATCCTTCTGCACCATTATAAATAAATAATCATAATGGCTCCCAAGTTTATATTGTATCACCTTTATTTCCGAGAGGCACCTGAAGGCAGAATAATGTTTTTAATTTGCGCAAATTAGGGACAGCACAACACAAAAAGTTTTTCGTTGTCAGATGGATGTCAGAGAGGTGGAGTGAAATTGGCAGGAGAAGAAAGATGGACTCCTGAGCATTAAAATACTGCCAGGCTCACATCTGTATGGAGCCAGCAGTCAGCTTCATGAAGGATCAAACAACATCACACTTTTTTTTAAATGTTGTGCTGCTAGACTCATCACCAGCCCACTGGTGGACCGGCCTACCAGGAAAACTCCCACTCCTCCAGATGGCCTGTCTGCATCTAATTGCCAATATTAATGCAAGTGTTAAGCTGAATTACTAAATACTGGAGCAGAAGCATCAAAACGCATGCAAATTTTTCATGGAGTTTTCCGGCAGCGCTTAAATAACCGGCTATTATCTAACAAAGAGAAATTATTCAGATTTATTTTTGCAAGATCTTGGTTACTTCTTTTCCTACACATTTTCACTGCAATGTGTTTCATTCTCAAGTACCTATGTTTCTTAATGTAAGTTTATGTGTTTCTGTGATATTTTTGTCTTCTGATATTTTTCAGCATCTTCTTTTCTGATAATATAATAAAAACTTTCCTTAAATTTATCGGCTGAAATATGTGCTACCAGAAACTGAATTTGAATCATGAAAACTGAATCTGAATTGTATAATTTAAAGTTGAATTTATTAGTTTCAAACTTAAGTCCAATAAACTTGAAACTGAATGTAAAACTATGAAATTTAATTCAGTTTCTCTGAAACTATATTTTATCCTCACTAAAAATTCATTTCTATATACAGGATTATTCAAAAAAAAAAATGAATCGAATTCATAACGCAATATTTTAATAAAGAAAAGCAATAGAAAACTCAAGAGAAGTCACAATTATTCTTCTCCCAATCAACTTTTATTTCCTGTCTTACAAGTGTTCAATGTGGCCACCACCTGCAGTACAGACAACATCAGTGTATAAGAGAATTCCCCCAGATGTGTATCAGTTTATCACAATCCACTGACTTGATCTCTGTTGTTATTCGATGTTAAGCGCCCTTGTGGCAGCCATTCAAAACTTAGAAAACTCCTCTGTCAAATGGCCACTGACTCATTCCATGACGATCCTTGAGAACTGAAGCAATGTGTCATGAAATCGGTTCATTCTTTTTGAATAACCCTGTATTTTCACATTCAGTTCTCACAATTCAAATTAAATTTACTGTGACAGACATCCAGGTAGTTGAGGAAGAGCAGTCGAGCGCAGATATAGAGGACTCCCCTTTGGCCAATCAGCACCTACGATTTTGAGCAAATAACAGTGTGTGTAGTTGTCAAGGAAATGGAAGAAGTGCTTGGTGGTCCAGAAGTGTCACAACAAAACAAAAGCCACAACACAATTAGTCACAACACAAGTAACTGCGACACAACACAATAAGCTCTAACGGAAATTATCCCACAACGGAAACAGGTGGTGACAGGACTGGACTCTGTGATTAAGTAAGTAAATTGTTGTTCATAAGTTTTAAATGATTACTGTCACAAATGAACAATGTTGATACTTACGGTTGTATTTCTGTATTTTGCCATCTAGCCTCGGGTTATTATTATAATTATACAGTTAATAGTTAGCAATGTACTTAGCAATATTAGCGAGCACTGCTATGGAGCCAATCCAGTGAAAGTAGGGCTTGACAGGACAACATGCAACGAGCGAGTTGATCAGCAACTCTGAGCAAATGACATGGAAGTAACGTGTCGCATCACTATGACAACCAGGTACTCTAAAGTCAATAGTGTCCTGTAATGACAACAATCTCCGGGGAATAGTACCTGGTACCCGAGTTGAACTGGTTCCCCAGAGTGGAAACGTGGTATATGTTATGTGCTGAAAAACTTAGGTGCTGATTGGACGAAGAGGAGTCCTGCGTATCTGCACTCGATTATTCTTCCTTAACTACCGGGAGGACATACATCATATCACATGACATGTGGAAGGCTACGCCATTTTGAACTTACAAGCTACTGGTTGCTATGGGCAACAGCATAGTGCAGATGTGCAGGAAAGAGCCGTATAAATCAAGAATTGAGAAAAAAAATAGATAAAATAAGGGGTCCCTATCAAGAGAAGCTCAATGGAACTGCTAGGCAAAGGTATTTGTTGAGGATAAGAGATATGAAGGATATAAACCCCTACGAGCCACTGGTGTTCACCGGTGTCTGACTGGTGCAGGGATCTGGACTCTGCCTCCCTGTACCTACATGCAGTTAGTTTGTATCTCATTTTTGGCGTTAGTTACCACACAATGAAAGAATTCAAAAGCCTGTCAAAAGCAGGTCGTCCAATGATTGAAGGGTCGTTGGTTCGAATCCTCGCTCTGACCGTCCACATGTCGAAGTGTCCTTGGGAAAGACATTGAACCCATAATTGCTCCCAGTAGGTCTGGTAGCAGCTGCCTACTGGTGTATGAGTGTGTGCATGAATGGATGAATGTGAGGCTTTGTGAAAAGTGCTTTGAGCACCATGAAGGTGGAAAAGTGCTATATAAGTGCAGTCCATTTAACAGCTATGAACAGTTTTGCTGTTGCTGGGTTCAAGATCTGTCGGTCAAGCCTGATGACTGTGAAAACACTGGTGCAGTCAAAGGTCAGCCTGTGGATAGTGAAATGTTTATGTGTTGTAATCAGGGGGGTAGTAATGGTGAAATACTATCAACATTGTTTCATAGTCAACAGACAGCATCGCTTATGTATTTAATGTCCCCCTAATGTCCCTACATTCTTGTTCCATGTGTCTGTGAAGTGACTGGGGTTCGATTCTAGTTTAGTGATGGTCTGGTGTGTTAGTATGTTATTGTGGGAATTATAAATACATTAAACTAGTTGGAAACCCAAAACAACGTACCTCCGGGTCTCTACATTTGCTGTGTCAATCATGGGAGTAACTGGAACAGTTTTTAACGCAGCAGTGTCTCCCAGGCATCTTCGATCAGACGGATTTTACAGACAATTGACAAAAACAATGAACGCACCTCTATGGGACTGATGCCACCTATAAGTTCAAAATGGCGAAATGGGGCGGGGACGCTGGTCGTTCTGTTGTTTCCTCAATCCTAGTAAACTGAATTTGAATTCTGAGAACTGAATGTGAAAATATGTAGAGTTGAATTTTCAGTGAGGGTAAAATGTAGTTTCAGAGAAACTGAATTCAATATCATAATCTTACATTCAGTTTCATGTTTATTCAAATTCGAAACTAATAAATTCAATTTCAAATTGTACGTTCAGATTCCGTTTTCATGATTCACATTCAGTTTCTGGTGGCACATATTTCAGCCCATATAAATTTGACACAGCGTATCACATTACCGCACACAACTGCTTTTCTAAACTCAATAGTCAAGTCCTTTATTTTATCAGAACTTAATTTTCTGTTTTCTCTGTAAATCTGCCCTCTACCTTCCTGCTTCACATTTTGGTTTTTCTTTCAGTGCACCAAAACACAGTCATTAGGACAGGATCGGCACAGCAGAGCGCAGAGGGGGCATTCAGATCAGAGCTCTGTCAGCAGAAGGGATTGTTAATTGTAACCATTAGTCTGCCGTTGTGCCATGCTGACAGAGCTTTAATAGAAGGTGGCCTGTGGTTTAAACATGGCTCTCGGCCCGTGGACAGAACGAGCCTATAGCGACTTTAACCCCTACCCGACAGCCTCTGTCTTTGAGCTGACACCGCATCACCCTTCCCTGTGTTTTTCGGCAGTCTCTGGGGAGGGAGGCGGGATGCTAAAACAAATTGTTATCTCTGCAAACCTCTTTAAAACATGCCATTAGTCAGAGATAAGCTCCACTTTCTTAGTTCTTTATTTGTGTCCTTCTCACACTGACCAACGAGCATCTTCACCATCATGATCTATTGGTTGTAAGTTTACAGGGGTCAATTGAAAACATCAAACAGAATTGAACTCCATTTAGCCTCTAAGCTTCAGTGTGATTAGTTATTGACAAGGTTATTGCTTTGAGCACTATATTTTGTGAAGTGTGTCACTTTGGTTTATATCAGCTTCTTGGTCATGCTGTACAGGGGAGGGAGGAGATTTTTGGAACATGTTTCTAACATCTCTTTGAAAGTTTTGTCTCTAGCTTACATTATGAGTCAGTCTTCTTTTAGATTTGGGGCAGAGTTATTATATGCATTTTTGTGCATGCTATTTTCCATTTTTACGCTCATTCATGTCCACTCTGCTTCCGAGTGTCATTCTTTTTTGTTTGCAATAGCCATTTGTATTTGCTAAAGCACTGACTGTTGATGAAGCTACTTTTTAATATCTTTATCACTGAATAGATCACTGAAGAACATTGTTTTAAGTGTTGTGTTTAATTGTTTAAAGAATTTTAAGGAAATGCCACCTGCCCTGAAATCCTCATCTAACACCTCCTGATCTCTGCTGTTGTTTCATGTGTTGGTTATAGGAGGACTGAAATGTTTCTTCTTTGATGCCAACACAAATATTCAAGTCAATGTGGAGCTATTTGATGAAAAGCATAACCTGGTGGAGCTTCAGAAATGTTTTATAAGTGCAGTCCATAATTCAGCTCTATAGGCTGCCTAGTTAAAGAGATGCCATGTGGAGCTTAGAGGGATTTTAAGGTCTTAGTGCTGTATTCAGGAGTTCTTCAATACAGATTGGAGTGGAAGAATAAGTAAAAGCAGAAATACGGACCCTTCCCTATGTCAGAGGAAGGGCTGAGACCACTGTGTGTGACAGGGCTTTTAGAGGAGATACATGCTGTCTTGTTCAAACCCACATGACTTTATTTTAAATTAGGCTGTAGAAGCCAGGATTTCTAAAGATACCACATATGTCAGACTGTATCATGGAGAAATGTGTGTGGGCATAAAATGATACACAAAGATGTTCAGAAAATTCAGTTTGATGTCATTGTGTTCTAAAAAGAAATGAGCAAATTGAATACTGTAACAAGCAGATGTTGTATACAGTAGATTTGAAAGCAGTGGACATTTGGGGTGAGATAAGAGCTGAAAAGGGGGTCACTAACACTGTTTTGTCATTTTCCTGTTTGCTGCATTGAATTCTGTTTATGTGCGATGGCCACATGTGTGCTTTGTGCTCCTTTGTGAATGCCAAGGATGGGTTCCTATGGTTTATTCATAGAGAGGTGGTAGAATGCCTGATGGCTCATTTCTGGGGCTACAAGGCCAGGTTGGCTGAAGGACAATAGATGAAGTGAAACCCCAGTCAAAAAATTCTGTTTTCTCAGCTGATTATGGCTTTTGATGGATGTGTGGAATGTTTTTCATCTTCCTTTATTTCACCTATTTGACACAACGCTCTTTTACTAGCCTGTGTCATTTCATTTTTTGGTCAAATCTACCAAAACAGTAGACAGATCTCATTACTGCTACATTAATCACATCGCTGCTGCATTAATCACAACCTTTTCTATCTTAGGACTTATTCTGCTGCTGCCTTTCGTAACTTTTAATTATGTCTGTAAATTGATTGGCTGCGCCTGACAGGGACACAACTCTAATGATCTGCTCTGGGTTTTGTGTTTTGGTGGAGCTTCATTAAACTGCTGAAACTTAACAAAATGCCACTTCCATAGAATTAAACCCTCTTCACTTGACAGGTCAGAAATGATTCACTAATCATTTCTTGGCTACACTTGCCTCCAGCTTTGCTAGTGCAAAAAGACTGCAGGGGTGTGTTGAAATTTATTATGTGGCATATATTTCAGATACCCTGTACATGAGAAGCCTGCAGGAGAGAAGAATGGATAGTCCAGTCTGTCTCATCTTCCAGCCACTGTCCACATCTCCTCCTCCTAATTGTATCTCATTACAATACAGATGTGAATATCTCTAACATTAGACTCTCAGATTAAGATCTCAATTAGAGAGGGGAATCTGTCTGCCTGTTTAAAATAAATTCTAATTCATATTCACGTATTTCCATATCCTCCTCGCCGTGTAGTGGTTCCCCGAATTTACAAGTTTTAATGGGCTGGACTAATTGACTGCAAACTTCTCCAAAGGCTTTCCTAATGGCCGTGTGCTTTCTCTGTAAACAGTTTTCAGAGATAAATCTCAAAGCTAATGTCAAGCTACCTTTTTTTTTTCCCCCCATCTTCTAGTGCTTTATTGGCAGTTTTAATTAGTGTATGTAGAGCTCTGCAGAAACTCTTCACTGAGCAGCCTGTTGTCTTTAGTTGCCTAATTTATTAAATATGATGTAAATGATCATCCATCCATATGAAATCTCATACTATGTACTACATACACAATATCCATACATTCACTAAGCATTTGCGTATATAGAACATTAGAATGCATGCTTTTTGATGCACTCCTCAGGGCGGGAATACATGTCACTTCCTGAAAGCTTCCTTGCCTTTTGGGGGCAGGTAACCTTGGTAACTGGCCTTTCTCATGTCTACTGGCATCTGTGTGAAACTACTGATCTTACTGGCATCTGTAATACTCTCTGCTTTATTTGCCTTGCAATATAGTCCATTTAGTTGTTTCTGCTTTCGTGATTACATTGCATTGTGTATCTATTAAAGGGTCCAAATAAAGTGACTGAGTCCTGAATGACTTGGAAAAAATGTTGGCATATTCATTTTTGAGAGAAGTTAAATGCCAATCTTTGGGTACCAGGCCATTTTGGAGCCAGTGTTGATGCTGTCAGTTCTGCATTGGCTTCATTTTGAACCCGCCGTTGATTCCCAGTGTGACATGGTTGTTCTCAGGCAGAAGTTCGTCCTCAGGGCTTTCTAGCAGAAAGACTTTAGGGAGCCTGGTGAGGAAGCATAAAAAATGACACATGGAGGAAGTTGTTGTGGATGAATGGGTTGTACACAGGACCGTCACCCAGGAGATTTAAGATTTACACCAGTGAAACTACAATTTTCTTATTTTGATTCATTATTTTCTATTGTCTGTCACTACCTGGTGAGGTAAGACACCAAAACTATGCAGTTACATTTTATAAAATATTACAGTTTGGGATAAAGTAGACCCTTTCACCACATTCCTTCACATGTGCTTTCCAAACAGGAGGAGTCAAAATTATGCTATTGATTTGGATTATGGATGATAGACTTAAATTCAGGAATTCAAGATATCTCACCTACTCTTTCTAGATGCATCCATGGTGTATCACTATAGAAAGGTGTGACAGTATGTTGATCCATGTTATGGTTAAAAGTACAATATCTCAGGAAAGGCTGGACAGAAAGTTTTGAAGGATGACGTGAAGAAATTTTCGAGGCAAAGTCAAAAGTCAATGTTGCTGTGATCTCATATTTGTTCATTGCGCTAAACACGCACCACAACTAATGAAATAACCTCCTGAACAGACTATTATACAAAGATAAAGGATGGATGTGATTAAAGTTCTCATTTTTAATGTATCTCTATTGTAATCAAAGTGTAAAGACTTTGACTACAAAATGAACCCAGCACAGACGCATCTTGAAGTACTAATACAACAGGCCCTGTCGTCCTCCACCCTATTTTACTCAGACCATCATCTCATGTATATTTATCAGGCTAACAGAGGGATCATGCTGAACCCTGCAGCCTACTTTGCTCATGGTGTTAGAGGGCGTGGATTTAGCACCACCCACAAGCCTCTTTAACACTGCAGGAGTTTACCTAAATCACTGCTCATCAATTCTACACTGGAATATTAACACTGTGTGTGGGTGCTTGGGTAGATCTTTGCTTAGTAAAGTCTCTACAGAGTTGCTTTAACACTCTAACAGTCCAACACTGAAACTCAGATTGGATTAAAATGACTCTTAAGGAAATGTTCAGCTCTCATATGTCAACACTCCAATTTTGGCTGTGTGTTTATTTAATAAAACTAATTTTGTCTGACAGGCAGCTCCACTGTAGTTGTAGTTAACAAGGTTACAGTTTTACAGACTCAGTAAAGTAGCAGTTTTGCTTTAGCCAAGCTCACCCATGACCTCGTGCTCCAACAACCGCACCCTTTTTGTCTAAATACTGTAATTTCCAGTTCAGAAAAATCAACAAGGTAATGGCAGAATAACAAATTACTAGATTCAAAAAGACCAATATCTTAGTTCGTCCATGCAACAAAAATATTTTAACACACTAACACAATTTTAGCCTCAACTCTGTACTGAGTGTGTTATAGTCTGTGAAAGGAGTACCACTTCACTAGGTAATTTCTACACTTACTTTTTTCTTCCACTAAAAGTTCCCAGGTGATGAAAAAGGTGAAGCAAGTGGAGATTATAATCCAGAGTTGGGAGATTATCTGCTCTTATTGCCTCTCACCTCTACTCAACTCAGAGGATCAATTTGTGGAGGACCTCTGGAGACCACGGCAGCTCCTGACAGAGTCACTATACTTGTAGCTCATCAAGTGTTTCTGCTTATTGATTGCTTGGGTGCATCGAGAGGTTGCAACAAACCCATTGCCCTGCCTTCCACTCTTACAGCTTCACAGCCCATCAGTAGATAGCAAAGCCATTTTCAGTCTTCAGATCTCTCCCACTTCCACCAGGGTATGGAGGAAGAAGGGGAAGGAGGATACGTGGGCCTGCTGAGACGGAGGCAGAAAATAGCCCCTTTGCTGGCAGAACCAAAAATACTGTGCTCCGGGGAAGTATGTGACCATGAGGGACATTCTGAATTGAACACCTCTGTAGAAGTGTGAAGTAGAGTGTTTGTCTCTTTCTGCAGATTTGAAAGGGAGGAGAAGGTTATGGTGGGTGTGAGGGGGTGGACTGTGTCGCTGTAATAGTGCAGTGGGAGTAAACAGAGTAAGTAGGGGATGGAGAGAACTCAGGGGACTGTCACCAATTGTCACCATGAGTCGACCAGCTTTTGTATTAATTTTCCTCTTTGTGTGCCTGGGGATCAGGGTGAGAAATCACCCATCTATAAATAGACGTGTGTGTGTGTCCATATGTCTGTGTGGGTCCCTGTATGTGTGTGTATGTTCCGTATATATGACCCAATGCAATGAAGCTGTGTACACCCTTAGCTACTGGCCTAAGTCTTTGTCCATCTTGCCGTGGGGCTTAAGCTTGTTGTAGGCTGTTACTGTGAACACAGGGTTGAATGGTCATTCCTGTCATTATTCTCTACTATTGTTCCTCAGCCAAATCTCAGCCTTGAGCCATCACAGACACTTTCTTGTTGGCAAGACAACAGGCTTTTCCATTGAAGGATCAGTAGTTTCTCAGCAACCTTTTAAGTGAAAAAAAAAACACCTTTGGATAGGCCTTCACTGAAATAATGCACAATTCAATAATCCGGTTTTTTGCATTGAACTGAAGGAATTATAAATATAAGTATTAAGATTATTACATACTCTACAAGAACAGACACATTTGTTCTCTCTTTCAGGGCTGACATCTTTTTTTTTTTTTTATCATGCAGTCCTCTTGAGAAAAAAATTGTGTTCTCGACAGTGTTCTCTCTTTTTCTCATGTGATGCCCAAAAACGATTGTTTGATTGGTCAGAAATTTGAAGTGGACATGGTTAATGCAGAAAAGCGGACAACCTCCCAGAAATTTTGTACCTGAGTTTCTTATGAAGTATGAAATGTCCTGGCCAGTGCTAACTTTCTTTTTTTTTCTTTTCACCCAAGAAAAAAAAACACATTTGTCTATTCTTGCAGAGTATACAAGCATTTAGTCAATAAATAAACATTCTTTCTCTTGTTTGTATTGGGTGGCTGTTGCTCATGATCAGATAGTTCTGTAAAAAGTGTAGACAGAAGTGGCTGCATAAGTGCTTTTGCTTCATTGGATATAATAATATTGATAATCTGTAAAACACAAAAAAAAAAAAAACATCCATTTGTTGTTCATAGTCATTAATTTAGTCTGTCCCTAGTGTCTACTTTGTTTTAAACTCTCATTGACTTCTGGTTCAGGGAAGTATTTCCAGCATGAGAAGTACAAAAGAATTGTCAAATATTGCTTTCAATCAAATCTGTTTGTGTTGACACCTGTCCTCCTGTGTCCCAACCTCTTTTCTGATGGATGTGTCCTAGATTGACAAATGATTTGTCATGTGTGAAAAATCTTTGTTCTTTTATTTCAAAGGACTTTTAACAGAACCTGATATTTATAAAGGTTTAGTATCAGTATCTTTTCTGAATGGCCAGTTTCAAAGAATGGAAAGCCAGTTGTTACAGATGACATTACCTGTGCAAACGGGAATAGCCATGCGCTTTTCAGCATGGCGTCTCCTACAGTAAAAGTCATTCACTGTGTAGCACTTGCTTGTTCAAGAGAAAATCACGGCTCAGTATCTCACCTTCACAGACCTGCACAATTCATGCATGAAGTGTGCTCATATGATATTAAGCTCATGAAAGTTAAAAATTGTCCTCTGTGAAGGAGAGGGTATTTCAAGTGCTTAACAATCAACCAAATACTTTATGGGAATCATAATTAATAACACTATTATGTATTGTTGTGGTATTTTTATAGACACTTTTACAGGCTTTTCAGATGTGTGGTACATGTGCAATCACAATAAACACTATTCTAAGAAATATACCAGCAATACAATGAAAGCAAAAACATTACTGCAAGTTCAAGCTGTCAAGTCATTTTTATTGTAGGAATGAGGAAGTGTTTTCTTACTCTTCTGTCATCTGTCATCAGAGGCTACTATGAGTCACAAATTGGGTTTAGTCATGTATGTGACAGTCACTTATTGGCTTTTCTAGTTCAAGTCACTCACTTATAGAAGCTATAAGTTACACTGTACCTGTGCTCTCCCTGGAAATGCCAGTGTTGACCATGATATTGTAGGACCGCGCAGCTTGAGTTTATCTGTTTTCACAAACAGTAAAAGTTATTTGTCATTTGATGTGCTAGAACACAAGGACTTTCATGCCTAATTACTCATGTGATTGAGAGTGCAATCCCTTAAATTGTGAGTTAATGAACCAGAGAGTAAATTTTGACACATAGTATATAAATAATTGTTTTATGTTGAATTCATTTATTGTAAAGTCCGGAACAGAGGGTTTCCCATGTGAACCATCATGGGAACGACCTCTTTGTGTCGGAGCAGTAACTCAGTTTCCTAATCAATTTATAACCCTCGACCTTGAGTTAAAGGATGAGTGCAGGCTCTGCTTTAGACAGTCAGCAGAGAGATACAGTATATGGGTGCAAGACATTTAGTGGAAAGAAGGGAATAATCATGCATTTATTTTATTTTATTTTTTTTTACTTTATTATTGACCATGGTGATTGACAGACATGGAGGTTTCTTGTCTCACATTGTGACAATGAAATCTGTGATTATATAAATGTAAGCCAGGGTTTGTAATTACAGTCTTGTTCTGCCCTCTTCTCTTTAAATAAAAGTCCAGCCTCGCATCCACTTTATTTTTCATTTAAAGCTTCTCTTGTAAATGTCACCTGCATCACCAGGATAGTGAAGAAGTG
>JAPTMW010000023.1:22208317-22219674 GCA_029822955.1 Ostorhinchus angustatus | reverse complement strand
GTCTGTGTTTCATTTTCACTTTTCTGTCATACTTTAAGACATGAAGAATTATTTGTTCTAGCTATCAGAGGTTTTGTTATGTTTCTTCTCTGTTTTAAAGCCTTGACCTTAAAGTAGATAATCACGTATAATGTATTATAATCGGTGTTGTATAAATAGTGATGAATAAATATTGAATTGAATTGAATTGATTTGAATTGAATTGAATTGAACTGAATCGAATCGAATTGAAGTGGATGGAATGGAATGGAATGGAATTGAAGCTAGTGGGTACTTTCTATTTAAAAGCAATTTAACATTGGTAACAGGCCAGTGGATTCATATGTTCTTACAGTAATTTCTGCTCAATGGTGATAAAAGAAACATAATGATTTCCTCTTCAAACCAGCACATGAAGGAGCAGATTTCCTAAAAGCTTCCGTAAGTCTTGCAAACACACTCAAGGTTACAAACAGAACAGGGGAAACGTTGCTCACACATTGTTGTGATAAAACATGGCAGGAAGCCTGCAGTGGCACATTAGATGACATTTACGCTACGTCAACTTCATCATCCAACTGACATTTAGGACCTGAATATTTTGATTTATATAACTGGTTGTATGTCATTTTTAACATCTTTATGCGTGTTCCTAATCTTTCTCTCAGCCTGTCTGCTCCTGATGTTCTTATATTCTCGGAGCTCTGATGAAAATTGCAGCATCAGTGATTTCTAGAAGGGCACCTATGTCGACAGCATGATTACAAAGAAATGATAAGAGTTTTATTATGAAACTAGATCATATGTTTAACTGAGTGTAGATCATTCATTTACCCTTGAATTACTGTGTTGTAGAATCTAATCAACGCATTAACCCGTAACCTTTTACACAAACAAGAAATCAGAAATAACTGATACTATACTTTTCTACTGAGCAAAAACATTTTTTATGTATTAATGTTATGCAGCAAAAATATATGAAAGAACCTGCAGATAAACATAGTAGAGAGCAGAGTCTGGATCTAATTTGGGTAACTAGGGGATGTCTCAAAAAAGTATTTCCTGAATTAGCCCACGGTGTCTTTCATAAGCAAATAATAAATTGAGCTGCAAATGGAAAGGCTGAGCCGTGATCCCGTCAGTAGTTCATTAGTATGAGCATCAGAACTGACACGGACCGGTTTGAAAGAGTCATTCAGGAATTCATTAACGACAACAATTCACTGAGCATAAACAAATCATGAAGCCATTTTGATTTGAGGCAATTTTAAAGATAATATGCTCAGAGAGATTTTCATGAAAAGTGTTTTAAGCAGTTCTCCCTTGTAGCTACAACACTTAATAGGAAAACAACATTAAAACTCTTGGCTTTGTGTTGAATTGAACACTAGATTTTGTGTCCATCAAGCACTTAATAAAATCAATAGTACACAGTGTGAGTCAGCATCAGGGAGTGCAGGGCTCAGCAGGGTAAAAGGTTAGTGTTCACACTTTTTTGGGTTCTTGTGTTAGTGTCTGAGTCAGGGTTTAACCTTCAGGTGTCGTTGTCCTCTGCATAATGAAATCTGTCTGGCTGTTAAATGTGAAGTTACAGACATCAGTGATGTCACTGACATAGTTTGGAGGAAAGAGACGTCTGATGTCTTCTGACATTTTCCGAAATTGCACCGGTGCAGTGTTCAAAATGCTAAACTTCCCAAGCAGCTCAAACGCAGTACATTTATGTTGCAGCGTAGTCAGATTGGCAACTAAAGATCAATATTTCTAACACTGAAAATAGGTTTCAGTACTGGTTCAGTTTTCATTTAACTCTGATCTAGTTGTTCATGCGGTTTCTGTATTTTTTAAACCACGCCACAAAAAAATAGTTGTTTTTATTTGACTGTAGAATTTTGCTGAACTCTGCTTGCACGTTTCTTTTTTATTTTCAGAGACTGGCCTTTGAAAGACAGAAAGCAACCTTTAAGAAGTAAACAACCACTTGTTGAAGTGTCAGCTTGATGGATGATGAAGATAAAACACAACACTATGTTTTTATTAGATTAAAAGTCAGAGAAAAACAGCTCACTGTTATGGAACGAATCACTGACAAAATGTTAGAGCAACTTTTAGTGTGGATATATTAAATGATAGCAAAGAATAATGGTTTGATGAGGTTCCTTATTTAAATATTTGCTCTTGGCTTATACGCAGTGATGACAAACTGATAACTGGATTTCCTGTGTGTTCCAATATTGAACTACATCACAGTTTATATACAGTCATTTCCACCTTTGAATGACTTCCAAATGTAGATCTGTCTCACCTCGTGAACACTAGATTTATCTTCTTGCTGAAAGTTTTTGAGGCTGTTTGAGTCTTTGCATATGCAGATTCCAGATCGACAGGTTTGACGTCTGTCTGTCCTCGGCTGCCTGCTTCCTCACTTTGCTGACTATGACTCTAATGGACACTTTATCTCTGCACACACAGGTGACACTCCAGCCATATCTCTTGTACACAAACATTTGCACATGTTCACGTGGAGAAAGGCCTGACAACTGCCCCCCCACCCCACCCCCTGTTCTGAGTCAGACTCTACAACAGAAAACGACTTAATCACTTTCTTTCCCATTCAAACACTTTTTTGGCAACTTGAATATCGTTATCGCTAATAGATGTTGATTCCTCTTATTTCAACAGGTCATTGAGTAAATGTTTCCACTTTGACACTGTTTGGGTGTTTTCTCATAGCAAAGCCCAGCTCTAAAGTGGAAGGAGCTGGTGTGAACAATGCAGCTGAGGGTCAGAGAGCATCTACAACCGGTCAGCTGAAGCCAAAGAAAAGCCCAAAGGCCTCCAACACCAAAGAATGTTTACTGTCTGCCCATCAAGAAACTTCCTGACATTATGGGAATATTTTTAGAATATTTGTTTTTGTAGGAAATGTTTAGTCTTTTCCCTTTTGTCTGTGGAAATAACGTTGACGCTTTGAAGAAATGTGTTTGGAGGAGAAACTTCATATTGTCTTTTGGTTCTATAATACCTTTTCCTTCATAAGGGGATGTAGACTCATTACTCTGCAGAAGTCCTCAGATGAATTACTCTAATAATATTAACCTTTAGATTTCCAATAAAACACAAATCCCTCCATTAAAAAAAAAAAAAACACACCCACACACACACACATATTGGAGCCTCTCTTAAACATGACACAAAGGCTAATATTCATTTGTGACTTTGGTTCACTTCTACCTCAGTGTAATTAAAGATCAGAAAATAGACATCATGTTTCAACTGTGACGTCAGGTAGTCGCATTAAACCCTCTATTGTGGATGGGTGTGACCAGCAGGTCGATACATATAGAGAGCACATACAGTGGCCCATTGTGGTTAAATGTCAACGAGGATCTCCAACGTGTCCTGCAGGCACAAATAGGCTGCTTGGCGCGCGTTCGTGCACACTAATTTGATTAATGATTAGCCGTCAGTCGGTGTGTGCAGCCACAGCAGGGTCCGAGGAAACACACACCACTTTGTCCGCACCTTTATCCTTCTTTGAAGACCCACTCAGTCTTTTTTTTTTTTCTGATCACGCAACAGGTGCATTTATATTCCACGATTTTTAACATGAAAAACGGAATAGTAGTCTGAATAAAGTGTATTGTTTTTAGAGGTAAAAGGTGATTAATAACCCATTTTCTCACTGAGAGACCGGTCAGTCAGTGAATAACAGAGGGAGATGATATGTTCTAAAAAAAAAAAAAAAAAAAAAAAAGACATTTTTATTGTATTATCAGTTTGGTAAACATCAGTGACTCAGACATCGAAGACAAACAGCGGGTATTTTGATAGGTCTGCAATGACACAATATGAAATCAGCTGAATGAAAAACCCAAATGTGGTTTGGTTTCGTCCTGAGGCTAGAACTCATCCACGGTGTCTTTTCAGAGACTGGTTACCGCACCCTGGCTCTGTTTGTGCTGACACGGACCTCCATTCTCCAAGAATAACCCCTAAAGCAAGAATGAACTCCATACTGAGGAAAACCTTAAGTCAATTTGCTACATTTGTGTTTTGGTTTTGTTCTTACTGCATAAGCTCGCGCGCATCCTTGTGCGTAACAGTGCCGAAGCGCACGCAGAAGAGGCAAACAAAACCTCCAAACATTTGCATCAATCAGTGTTGTCTTCATAATGGACGAAGGACCGAAAAAAGGGCACAGATGCTCAATTAAGTGTTTGAATATGAGTATTAACACATGCAGTGCACCTGCCTTTGCGCACAGGAATGAACATTAAACTTTAAACATGGACCTACCCTCTCGGGGCGCAGCTGGATCCCACGCAGACCACATCTGGACAGAGAAAAAAGGGGTCCAGCAAACGATATAAGCCACGACGATGACAAAAGTCATTTTCACTGTGGTTATCTTCGCCTTGGAGATGAGCCTGACGCTGCTCACACGGGCCAGTGTGTTGCCTTTGGACGTTTTGGGCGTCAGGCTTATACACTGCTCCCGTTTGGTTTTCAGTTTAAAGTTTTGCCATATTTTGAAGCTTATTAACCCGTAGCAGATGCTTAGTATAGCCACTGGAATGATATATATGGTGAGACTGATCCAAGTGATGTAAGCTTTAGCTCCCCAAGGCTGCACGAAGTCACCCCAGCAGTCATACACTCCCGACCCGGCAGAGCCAACCTCTCTGAGGGAAAAGATGAACATCTGTGGGATGCTGAAGAGCAGGCTCAGCACCCACGAAAATATGACATAAAAACGATCTTTTCTCCTGTGTAAAGAACGCAGGGGCTGACAAATCGCCAAGCACCTGTCTACGGACATCAAAACTAACATGTAAGTGGAGGCAAACATCCCGACGACCTGTAAGTATTTCACGAACCTGCACAAAATGTCTGGTCCATAAAAGCGAAATGTAATGTCCCATATAAGTTGAGGGAGAACTTGAAATATCGCCACAACCAGATCAGCGATGCTAAGGTGTTTCATGAAGTAATACATGCGAGACTGGCTGTGTTTGGTGGTGTGGATGGCCAGCAGGACGCACAGGTTCCCCGCCAGCGCAAGAAACAACACCAGGGCGAGCACTGTCACCTCCACCTTCGCCACCTCTTCATTCCGCTTCAGTGGGTTTGTCTGATTGAAAACCCCGGTTCCGTTGATAAAACTTGAGTTCCTCCAGGATTCATTGAATTGCCAAAAGTCGCTTTCATTCAAGATACTTTCCATTGCCGCAGTCTTGTCCTCTGCAGATGCGTCAGGGTTGTGCAGTCATGCAATGGCTGCAAAAGTCACCTGGAGGGTCTGAAGAGAAAAACACTGCCTTTTCTCTTCACAAGTGACAAGACAAAAGAGGAATATAAAGATGCTCAAAACATTTTCTTTTGATAGTAGGGGCTGAGTTTAACCATCCATGCTTCCTAAAACTGCATCCATGAGTCCCAGAGAGGAAAGCAGCAGATCTTTAAAAGATTCTAAATAACATGCCACATTTGGAAAAAAAAACAAAAAGACAAAATAATGTGAATAAAACACCTTGGACCTACAAAGCAGCTGCACTTGGGTCTAAAATACACATCACTTGTCAAAGGTAATTCTCCAAAACCAAACTCCTAGACTGAGTAAATCCTCAAAACACAAGATACACGATCGGAAAAAAGTGTGTATTTACTTTCGAAATCAGATCTGCAGTTAAAATATTATGGCAAAAAAGATGCGAGGAATTAAAGGCTCCATCTTCATCTCTGGTAAGATTCGAAATGGCAAGCACCACGGCGCATAAGCTACTGTTATATGTGTCCCTGGTTCAGTAAATCATCGCCACCACAAGGTGGCCGAGTGCATCAGTGATGGGCAGCTTTTGTCGGCGGTCGAAGCCCCGATGTTTTCAGAGCATGAACCCCCAGATCTGCTCTGATCACGGATCTGAAGCATTCTAAGACAAACATATGCGTCCTAACTGTATGGTGTAAATATCTATAGAAGTTTGAATGAAAACAGTTGCTTATTCATAAAACCACTAAACAAATGAGAGGCAACATAGAAGTAAATTACTAGTGTTACAGGCAAAAATATAAGCGTGAAATTAAATTTGTAGAGCAAAGTGATTGAAAACGCGCACAAACAATCTGTGCAACGGCGTGTAAATAATATAGCTCAAGGAACAATGACAACAAAAGAGAAAAGAAAATTAAACACTGACACAAAGTTGTCACATCAGCAAGACAAAACCCTCTGGTAGTGATTGTAAAAGGGAGGGTTGAAATATTTCAGACATGAGCCTAAGACCAGAGAAAATCAGCCTATGTGCTGTCAAAATGCATTTTTATCATCTGTATCAAACGGTATCTCAGACAGGATTTATGACTCATTTGTGCAGAGCTTTGGGAAAGCCTTGCTCATGTGACACAGGAGATAAACCTACCTAGTGCAATTTTTATACAGCCATACTCTGATGGACATCTTGTTATTGTGAGAAACAACAAATCATTATCTTCCCACACACTTGCAGAAAAGCCAACATGTGCAGTTGAAATTTTATTGGCAACGCTGTGTGATGCCTATGTTAATATCCATATGTGACATTCCACTGAATCATATGAACACACATTTCCTTCTTTCCATTTGTGTTATGCAAACCAAAAAAACATGAATGCATTCAAATTTTGTGCCAGAATTCATCATAAGGATTTCAGTATTATAGTGTTCGGAATGTAAAAGTCGCTAAAATGTTACCTGTGTAAAGAAACTGTGCAGAAAGTGAATAGTTTTTGTGAAACTACAAGAGTATGATTCATTTTATTCACAATTGGACAAAACGCGAATCAAAACTAATCAAAATCTGCTTTCATTTCTATTCAACAACATCATGTACAGTTCCGTACAAAAAGTCTTAAGCCACCTTTAGCTTTGCTTTTGCAGGTTTGTAATGTGCATGCATATTCATTTCCCAATCTCTTTTCTTCAGATACAAGAAAATACACAAAATATATTCACAGTAAAAATACACACAAACCATGAACTAAATAGCTTTTACAGGCACAATTAGTTTTTCAATGTGACCAGTTTGTCCGTAACAAAAAGCAGCCCAAACCAGAAGAGCATAAAATGAACGCAGATAAATCATATATCATCTGAACAAAAGCGTTAAAGACACGTTAAGTACAAAGGGAGGTCATACTAAATACTGGACACTTTGGTTTGTAGAGGTTGTTTTTTCCTGAAACCTTTGTTTTTAATGCTGCTCATATTTCCTCTGTATCCTGGCTGGATCTTGATACACAGACTGAGAACTGCACCTGTGTGCTCATTATAACTTCACTGAAATAACAAACCTGGTGGCCAAGGACTTTTGTACAGGTCTGTAAGTAAAAACAATTACAACCACAGCACTAAGCATAAACAATGAACCAATTTGTACCAAACAAGTTAATTAAAATGTAAGTTAATGCTTTTTTTTTTTAAAATATTTATTATGGCCACAGAGTTTATTATGGTTTATTTACTGAAAAGTGAAGAGGGATTTGTCTGCTACTGTGTTTCTCCTTAAATTTCCAGCAGCACACAATTGCAAACTTTGTGGGAAAGGCCTCTGGTCCGATTTATGCCAGAGAATCATTCCCTCTTTTTGTGGGTTTTGGCTTGGAAAATGGCAGATCCACTGGAATTTGAAAGCAGTAACACGACGACTGAAGATGATTTAGCAGCTATGGGAATTAAAAAACAAGGAAAAAGAGGAATAATAATACATTAAATCTAATGATGTGACTTACGCATTTGGAATGACCTCAGTGTAAGACGTCAGTCACTAACTGTTCTTTTTTTTCTTGATGAGCCACATTAAATCCACATTAAACTTGACTGGATATATTGTCATAATAACAAAGAAATAAGTATAGTTTTTCATAAAAGATATAAATGATGACGTGCTTGTGAAAGTGCAAAAAAGGTTAAGTAAATCAAAAAGTAATTCGTGTTTTAGTGAATGTATTTCACAGAGGTTGTACAATGAGTCAAACCATGTCTTTTCAAAGGTTTTAGGAACCACAGAGTGCAAGAACGTTTACCCTAGACCTACATGATTACAGATTAAGACTAAAGCTAAGCCTTTCAGTCAGGAGTTTTGGCCATGTGAGCATGCATGTACTGAGGGTATGATGGAGGATGCATGCAAAGCTCAAGAAAAAGACATGGTTTTAGTGAGTTGCATATTCTGTTACTACTCCGCTTCCTGTCATGTGTCTTTTTGGGCTGTATTTCTAGACTAAATATGTCAAAACAACTTGGCAAGACCTGTGACTCTCTCATTTCAAATATTTCAAATATTCAGCTAAACACTACAGATAAATGCAGCCTGAAGTTGAAGCACACAAACTGTGTTTCTTTTGCAAGAACATCCCATACACACATGCGCAACAGTCTGCTCTGTGTTATTTCCAAAGTTGATTTATGGAATGCAGGTCAACTCTTAAAGGTTATACCATGTATCATCATATTAACCAGGTATTGAAGCTCATTGGTAAATATATTATAATAAAACGCTGCTAGAGGTCAATAATGGCATAAACATTTAAGAGTGTATTTTCTGAATATTGTAACTGACATGCGGTGCATAATTCTAGAACATTAAGACCTTGCTGAAACAAAATCATAAAGTCCATACTTTGAACTCTGGTGTAATAACAGTGGTCACAGTTTAACACTGACATTCATCACTTTGACTGTGGTTTGAGGTCAATTTTCTGGTTATAAACTTGGAAGTAGTTCGCTGTAGAAGTTGACAAGGTGCACTTGAAAATACAATTTATTCTGGTCTCCATGAAGGTGATATTATTTCGCTCATATTAGAGGAAAAAGCCCAAGCTTAGCCTGACCTCAAGGTAGAGTTCATCTTAATGATCCTAATCTGATGATCAGAAAAGATCCAGACACTCAAATACGTCAAATTCACCTTCTAAAGGATGCTGTTGTTGGTTGAGAATCAGCACTAATTGATCCACAACCATAATTTCCATGCGTGTTGGTGGAGGTTACTGCACGTGGAGCTTTAGAACTGAGGTGTGGCAAAAAAAAAGGGCACGGAATTTGGCTTATAGTTTCGGCTGATGGATCACTGGATGGAAAAATGTCACAGCCGAGGTTTAGAGAACTTGAACACTAGAGGAAAGAAAAGTAGGACGCTTGCCATGAAGACAGCAAATTAAGATGACAAATCTAAGAGAAGTCGGCTCCTTGTGGTAAGTGTTAAATGGAGTGAAAGTAAGAAAGATTACAGATGGAAAGAGTGATGCTAGGATTTCCTGATATTAACCATGTTGAAGGAGAAGATCTTCAGAAAATATTGAAAGCATTTAAAGTAATGTCACTCCCAGTTCAAAGTGATGAATGAGAGTATATATAATTATTACAATAGTTATTTGGTGTTGCATTGTATTTGTAATAACAAGCACAGAGTCCTTGGTTCAAATCCAGATGGAAACTTTAAGGCTCTTCACGCTCATGTTCCCTACTTATGTCAATCCAAATACAGAAAAACAATAATATACTCAGAAAAAATTCTATGAGGACAGAAAATGGGCCATAAAAATGACTCTAAAGGCCTCTGGACCATGATGCCTCAGTGTAGTCTGTTATGATGAGACCCTCTGGACTATTTGGTTTTCAAGCAACACATACAAACGATTCATTTTGATAAGTGACAAGAGAAAAATTACACAAGTCAACCCTTAAACACCTAGAAATTATTTATTATTATTATTATAAATAATTTTTGTGCCAACTTTAAATACATTTCTCTCTATATTAAACATTTGCTGCGTGATGTATCATTATTTCCTGTATTGTCCTCTGTATTCTGCATTTTTCTAAGTATTTTCCAATATTTAATTTACTATTTGATTACCCACCATCCATAGACATGCACTTATAGGTTAATTGGTTAATCTAAATTGCCCATAGGTGTGAATGTGACAGTGATTGTTTGTCTATATGTTCAGCCCTGCGATGAACTGGCGACATGTCCAGGGTGAACCCCGCCTTCGCCCATATGTAGCTGAGATAGGCCCCAAGCGACCCCCATGACCCTAGTGAGGATAAAGTGAGTTCAGATGATGAATGAATGAATGAATAATTATATTAAAACAAAGAAAATTGAAGTTTTTTTTTTTCCAGCAAACTGTATCATTAACTCAACATTAAAAACAAGCATTGTCAAATTACATGGGTTTTATCAATTTTGCAGAAGATGATGGTGTTTCTATGTTCACTATGGAGCCTCTGAATGTCCAAATGGGTCATGTCTGATGGCCATGAAAAGCTGAGAAACTGCCTTTTACCTAAGTTATTTACATGTGTTAATGGATTAGTGGTTCAAAACTTATTAAACATTTTAGATCAGTGGATGCTTTTTGTTGCCAGTGGCTGTTTAGGTCTTTCAGGGTTAAATTGCACTGTGACAGAATGCTTTATTGATTTGTTAATTTTAGGGTATATTGTTGGTTGTTGCCTCTTAGGTGCAGCTGAAAAGTGGAAGAAAACGTGCATCAATTGGCTGGTTTGGGAATATATAATGTTCATATGTTGTACGTAAGTTATGTTAGTAAGCAGGTTAATAACATTCACATTTTAAGGTACTGTGTTTATCAAATGTATTAATTGTCATAGTTTTTTCATGTTTGTAGAAAAGTGAAATCCTGCCTCTTCTGCTGTATTCCATGGGACCTAAGATCAGAAAATAAAGGAAAATTACTGGCATGACTGTGAGCGACAGGAGAGAAATAATTTTTTGATCCTGTTTGCGTTGTGCTGCATTTACATATATTTTTTTTGTCATTTTTAAAGATCATTTTACAGATGAAAACAGCACCAGTTTAGTGTGGACTGCATATCTTGTCACAGGTGATAAACATCATCAACAACAAAATGATCATTACCTCAGCACCTGTCTGACAACTGGTGTGAACATGTTTTTTTGATCAACTGTCTGCTCTCAGGGCCTGAGCTTCACCTTTCACAGCAGTAGACCCCACTGTCTGCAGTGTTTGCCCTGTGGTCATTCTGAATCTGTGCCTCTGTGAATTGTCCAGCATTCTCTTAAGTAAAGGCTTTCTGACTGTTCTCTGGATTGCATTCCCCCCAAACTTTTGAAAGATGTGTTTAATGTAATTGGGTCTTATATACTGACATTATGCATGTGTCCCTGGTTTCTGGCTGCTTCCCCAGTGCTTTAAACAGTGTTCTGCCTCAAAAACACATCCTGGATCCTGATGTCCTCAGTAACTACAGGCCCATTTCAAAACTACAATCATGTCAAAAATACTGGAAAAAAAATGTACAAATTTCATCTGGAGGGAAACAGCATTTTAGAAAAAAATCACTCTGG
>JAPTMW010000023.1:22162471-22180597 GCA_029822955.1 Ostorhinchus angustatus | reverse complement strand
TAATTCAAGCAAAAAAAAAAAAAAAACTCTGCCAATGAAACAAGTGAAAATTCTCTTGGCAATAAAATAAGATTTTTATTATTATTTTTGCTTAATTCAAGATATTTTTTGTTTAATTCAAGCAAAAAAAAAAAAAAAACTCTGCCAATGAAACAAGTGAAAATTCTCTTGGCAATAAAATAAGATTTTTTTAAAAATTTTTTTGCTTAATTCAAGATATTTTTTGTTTAATTCAAGCAAAACAACTCTGCCAATGAAACAAGTGAAAATTCTTTTAGCAAATAAATAAGATTTTTTTTTTTTTTGCTTAATTTAAGATATTTTTTGTTTAATTCAAGCAAAAAAACTCTGCCAATGAAACAAGTGAAAATTCTCTTGGCAATAAAATCAGATTTTCCAGATCTATTGTCTAAAAATAAATTTTAATATCTCACTGAAAAGTTACTCTTTAGGCGATTACATCTTATTTTAAGTGTGATGAGATATTTTTGACTAGAAATGAGAAAAATACACTTGGTAACATTTCGATTTTTGCAGCGTACTGTATCTGTGTGAAACAGCTCCCTGTCAGTTAAAGTACTAAAGAAGCCATTTGATACTGAATGACTGTAATTTAGTTTGTCGGTGCAATCTTTGTGTCTTTTTATGCCTCGGTAAGAGCAAGTTGCGTCAGTGCTGCTGTAGACCAAAAAACAAGACATTGCATAGGATTTAGAACTTTTTAACATAAAGCTCACACTGTCTGTAGGGCTTTTGCATTGATTCATATACGTCCACTTTACCCGATGTAAGCATCTGAGCGTTACGCATATTAATGCAAGTTTTGTTTTCTAACTAAAATATCCAACTTATTTGAGAACTCTGCAAGCATGCTGGGAGCAGTCAAGACGGCTGAGTAATTGCCAAAGTCAGCATACAGATAGTACAGTGAAACCTTCCAATTTAATAAGACGTCAAAGAAAGTCCCGCATGAAACAAGAATGTAAACAGATCAATTTACTCTCCCAAATATCAGCGAATGTACAGTCCAGGGAGAATCAATTAATTTAGGGTTTGTCAGATATCTATAAATGCTACTTTATATTTCTCACTGCATCTTCAAGTACATTATATAAACATAATGGTGCTGCTGTTTTTTTCTTCTTCTGGCCAAGTAACTTCAATTCATTTCGCAGTGATCTTGATTTCTTTGATTGCAAGGATGGGAAAAAAAATCAGCTCTGTAACCGACAGAAGAACTTATGTGTTACTTAAATCCACAAATGAAAATAACACTCATCTATTACCTACATACTATGAACTGTTAAATAACTAAAGTTTAATATCAACATGAACCTTATCATGTATACCGGATTCTTTCACTAAGAGAAAATTTGGATATTTTACAAGTTCAGCAGTAATGTGGTGGTATCTGGGTGCTTCTATGAGACTGGGTTCATTTTGGTACCTGGGACTTTGCCAGCTTCTTTAGACCCAATAATAAAAGAGAAATGTAGACATATTTCCCCCCAGGATGTACCTAATGATGACCTCAGATAAATGCAAAAAAAATATATACTCTTGCTCTGACCCGTTCCAAAAGTAATGATTTTTTAATAAAATATTGGGACCAAAATTGGGACTTGAAAAACTACCAAGGTGTCAGTGCATTTGATCTGGAAAACATGGCTTGAAATGGTCTTAGAACCAGCTGTAAATAAAGAAACTGTGTTAAATTTGATGATCCTAGTGGTTCTTCTAATCCAGATATGTGGGTTTTTCATGAATTGGCAGTCTTACTCCAGGTTTTGCATGTAACCCATCGTGTCCACATGTGTTACATGCAGAACCCGCCCAGTTAAACACATATATTTGCGAATGACTTTGTAACAGCAGTCATTTTTGTGGAAACACTCTGTCTTGCATAATTCCTTCAATTCCCAAAATGTACCTTTGAGAGAATAAAGAGATTCAAAAAAATAGTTGTGCATAATTTTTGTGTCCTTTTGACCATGTTACATGCAGATTTTTGCATTAAGTATTATGTAAAATAATGTGTTCTATCTGTAAATATTTATTTTTAAAATAGACCAAAATTGCTTCATAACATTAGTCTACATCTGGTTTGGATTTTTAGCCCCATGTCCTGTTTATAGGGACTGGTTTCATAGAAGCAGCCATTGACATATTCAATATTTTATCGAATAAATATATCTAACAAGTTAAAACATTAAAGGTAATTCTGCCAAAACCATATCTGTCCACAATGAGGGCATTCAATCTGTGTAATCGCAGTCACAACAGGACAGGAGGACAAGATTGCGAGTAATAAAAATTAACAGAAGGTACCTGAAATTGTGCAGCACCGACATTACAAAAACAAGCTGTCAAATGTGGCCCTGGATTTAATCAACTAACAAATTACCATCGACTGCACAATTTGTTCTGTCTCTATCTGTGACAGATGTCATTTTGTAGATTGGAGTTAAAAGTTCCATCTGAAGAAAATGGTCTTTAACTGATAGACATTAAAAAAAAGACATGGTAGCTTTTAGGGAGAATGTGTCATGTAAAAAGTAGCATGCAGCAGCGGCCTGTAATGGAAAATACATCCACTTTGACCTTAAATCCAAGGGATGACATCTTAATATGTTTCCTATCGAAGAAAAAAAAAGATTTTATTGCGTGTGTTTTCTTGTGTGTCATGGGTTTTGGCAGGTTCGCCGAGTGCTGGCTTCGGTTTGGAAAGCAGATTTTGAAAAGCTGAACAAAGTACATGACGACCAAAACTGAAACCACACTCTACTCTAATCCACAGAGAAATGGAAAATAAATAAAACAGTAAATACTTTGCCATGAAGTTTTGCACTTATTCTCTTCTATTATTTACAAACCTTGATTGATTTGAAAAAAAAAAAGCCAGCGGTCTGAAGGGTATCACTTTCCATCTGCAGAAATATTATAAATATTCCATGTATTACGTTTTATTGATGTCAGTGTTATTTGTGTGTAACTCCAAATCTAAATCCAAAAAAAAAAATGTAATCTCTCACCTGTCACAGGGATACTCAGATCTGCATTTATCTATTTGTGTGGGCAGGTCTTCCCACATTCTTTTGAGTAAATCCTACAATAACAGGAATTAGTGTCTCTTGGTGAATTCTTTTACTCTTTCATGTATGAATTATGAGAGCTTTAATCAAGATTTGTTTCCTGAGTGTTTTTATTCCTCTAGGTATTAAAAAAAAAAACAATGAAATTTTCTATTTTCTATGGAGTTGCAAAAATGTCCAAGCAGAAGCAAAGGAACATATTTACTGATATACTGTGTGAAAACTATGAAATGAAATAATAATAATGCAGCTAATCTGATGTTTTCTCACATTTTAACATACTCTAATACTAGTCAATACTCACTTCATGGAGATAATATGCAAAAAAAAAAAAAAAACCTTGTTAAAAAAACCCTGTTAATTACAGTCTAATAACAATAACAAGCAATTGATTTACGCACAAACATGTTAATGCTGATCAGGTTTTATCAAAAACAGCAAAGTTAAGGTAACAGTATGAATCGCAGTGTGTGGGATGAAGCATAAGCGTCCACTGTGTTGGCTGATATGGAACTAAAACAACAAGAGAACAGCTGTAGAACGGCTGTTTACTGTAGTGACCCCTATGCACGCACGGGTTAACAGGGAAAAAAAAAAAAAAAGACTCTTAGTGTTGTTTACAAGGTTGCTCATTCGTCCTGGAGGCTGAAGGGTTGGAAAAGATCACACACAGCACTCCCTCCTGAGGGGTAACGTTTCCCCTGTTCTGTTTTCGTAGCGGAAACCGACTGATCCCTCACCGGAACATTCACATTGGTCATCCTTTCTTAGAGGAGTTTTTCGGAGGGGTTTTGACAGTAACAAGCAGCTGTCGGTGCTGTTCTGGCCATTTAAGATATAAGTAAATGTGAACCAGCGCAGACATGACACATAATTACCAGAGATTTATGGCCTTTATAATCTGTTTCCCTTTGTATTGGACAGATGACAAATGTCCCTTTCAACAAGATGCAGATGAATAAGGTGAGTGTGATTTCTACTCCAAGGGTTGTCTCTGTGAATCATTCCCAGACAGCTATGTGTGTGGAATGGGTGATATCACCGCCTGCTTTACGTCTTCCCTCCCAAATCGAGGCAGGGATCAGGAGCTTCTCCATAATCTCCTGTGGTTTCAAGTGAGTACGTGCCTATTAATGAAGCCTGAGACAAATACTATTATTGTTTAGGCAAGACACAAGTACATTGTTGGATAGAACTGTGGGATATAATGAGGAAGGTTGTTTTAAAAGGAGTCTGTCAGTGGTGTGGTTTTTCGGAGAGGATTGACAACGGAGTCAGAAGCTCCACGTTTCAGTTGAGGCTCCAGGCAAGCTGTTTTCAATCAAGGTCAGATCCCAAATGTGTTCCTGCTCACTCTCCCATGCACATATACATAAACACCACCCGTCTGCTCTGGAGTGTTTACGCTCTCACTTGCTTTGACCTGAGATTTAAACAAGCACAGAGTTTATTGAATTAAAGTGACCCTGGTTACTTTCCTTTCAAAGAAAACAATCCATTGAAAATTTGAAGGTTTTTTTTTTGTTTTGTTTTGTGTGCGTTGAAATTGCAAATGACGGAGGAATTCCATGTAACTGCACACCTAAATCAATGATCCTCCATGTTTCTGAAGAGAGAAAACTAATCAGGTTGTGATTATCTATAGAGCTGCACAACACGACACGGAAAACTAACGCAGAACAAATGAAACAAAGCGTCTCAATATTAAAAAGTGCTCAAACTAGTGTATTTATTTTAGTTTCAACTGAAGCCCATAAAAATAGAAAAGGTATCAAAGACAATAAAATTAAAATAAAATGCACAATATACAGGAAAACAAGCAGCAATACTTGATATTAACAAGGCTGATCACTGCATATTTTCTCTGGTTCTTTCTACTTTTAGACGTAGCGTCTAGATTTACACATAGACACTAAACCCTGTCGCCCAGTGTTGTTCAAGGACAGATTTAAATCTTCTGAGGTAGACTCAAGCCTGAAAAAACACTGAAGGCCACATCATTCTGGACCGCAACACTACTAAAAATACAGAGCAAAAAAAAAAAACATTCTATGATACACAAACAGTGCAAGTGTGTGATATTACAAAGGAATGCAGAAAAACTTGCAAATCAATCACTTTATGATCTGCTCCAAAGTCAGTCAAACTTTTATTAGTATCGATTTGGAAGGCAAGGTCTCCATCTCCTTCCATGTTTTTTTTTTTTTTTTTATCTCTCCTTATGTTTTACGGCGTCGTTTTCCACTGCTAGGCGACAAAGATGCACCCACTTGTCTGAAGCCGGATGGTACCTTTTGGACCAAAGTCTTCTCTGGATCTCTGTAAAAAAAAAAAACAACATATATTTATTCAGAGGTGAGGCTTTTGTAAATCAAGAATAGAAACAAATATTTTCTATCTCAGTAAAGATGTATCCGTAAGAGATATTCATTATTTGTCCACTGCAAGAAACCATGAAAAGTAAAGGCAATGAAACACTTTTTCTACAACTTCTTTTCTGCGATTCACCAAAATGGCAGAGTGCAAAGATCATTTATTTAATCATTAACACAAGAGCAAATTCAAACATCCTTCAATATATGAAAGTACAGAGTCTCCACACAACTAGCAGTTCATTAACACTGCAAGTTACTTTACTTTGACCAAGAAATGCAGTTCACACAACAGATATTGTGAAGCGATTCACAGGAGAAGGGAGTGCATAGTGCGAGTGCATCCATACTTTATTATGCCTGTGAAGTGAAATTATTTGGGCCTCTATCTTAAACAACAGACTTTCTAATATTCGCCTGAGAAATCCATTAAATTCAACTTAATGGCTGCTCACAGCAACATTAATCATGTGCATATAACAATGTATTTGCTGCTGAAAGTTTTTAGGTTTTAACTGCTATAATTCTGGCACCGAAATAGACAATAAGGTGACAGGAAAGGCTCATTTTTAATAGAACTAAAACAAGTTTTTTTTTTTTTGTGTAGCTGGTGTAAGAATGGGCCAAGATACAAATACAGAAATGGAGTTTCTAAGTACGATGCTATGTTTACAGAAGGCTTATCGTTGATATACAAACACATCTGTAGACTATTTAATGCTTCTAAGAACACTGTTGGCCTAATATAGATTTTTGTTGGCATGTCAATACACTTCCTACTATGTAAACTCTGGCAGCCCAGTAGAAATTACAGAATCATTACTGTTGCACCTCTGACAAACCTCTGACATAGGAGATCCTCGCCATAGGAAATGTTCAGATAATGCAGTGAAGAAACCTAAAGGGAGCCCTGAAACCACACTGTCTTACATGTGGAACCACTTTCAACTCTACACGAAGCACTCTCCTCTGATAATTATGCAGACATACTGTGTGTGTGTGTGTATGTATATACCTACACACACATATATATATCACCCTACAGGCAGTGACAAGGTTGTCTACCTCTTTATCTGTACTCTGGATTGTAAAAACAATAATCTTGTGGCATCTCCATGTAAGTATAGCTTGGGGTTTTTTTGGGTGTTGAAGAGAGAACAATATGTGTATGTATTAAGGACGTCCCGATCCAATGTAAAGATCGGTATGGGCTGGTGATCTGGCATTTTTTAGAAGATCACATTGGATTTAGTCATGAGATCGGGCCAATCCAGGCCCGGTTCTGGGGGGGGGGGCAGGGTAAATAAACGTCCTGCCCCCTCAAATTAAAGTTTCCGAAGGTAAGGAAACAGAAAATGAGCGCACAACAGCGGGAGGCTTAGAGGAATGAGTAAAAGGTCTATACGTTTCACTTTCTGGTCAGGTAGTGATGCACAAGTTGGGTTTTTTCAACCCATGGGGCTTTTGTGGAAGTATTTGAGCCAACCCAACCCGCCCCGCAAATAAGCTGACATGCTTTTGACCTACCCCAACCCGACCTCTGAATAACCCGCTGATCAAGCATCATTAACATACAGTGCAGAACGCACCCCCATATAATCCTGGATGGACCTGTCCATAGATGCGCTACAGCAGTGTCAAACATACGGCCCGCGGGCCAAAACCAGCCTGCCAAAGCTTCAAATTTGGCCCAAAGTATAAATTTGGAAAGTGGAAAAATTATACTAAAGTTATTAAGACTCAAAGGTGTCACTTATTTTAGTTCAGGTTCCACAGTCAGCCCAATAGGGGTTTTTCAAGCATGACCCGGAAACGGTTTGAAACGACTGAGCTTGTGTATTGTTTCTTCCGGTTTACTTATGAGCAGTGGCTGAGGCCACATCCAAGTGTCACTGCTGTGCCCCAACGTACATCCAATAAACAAAGGCAACTACATTTAAGTTTTCATGGTTTTCCCTCAGATTTAGTTGAGAAGAAAAGGGTTGCTGCAATTTATCGAGACCCTAAATCTATCCCCATTATATCACATATGTATGTATGTATACAGTGGCCCCCATATCACACCATGCACATGTGAAACCACAGTGTAAATGTATGTAAATAATGTAAACAATGTAAATATGCAAATACTGTTTAAAATTTAAATTTTACTTTATATTTTCACATTCTAAGAATGTTTAATTTTATTTCTCTCTCTTCTCTATTTATATAAATATTTATACAAACACAAGATTTTCTTATTTTTTCCTTTATATTTTCACTCTTGTGGTTTTTCCTCCTCTTTCTACCTGTAAACTGATGTGCTGTATGTTGCTGCTGTCAACTGTGGAATCTCCCCATGGTGAGATCAATCAAGTCTTATCTTATCTTAAAAGGGAGTGGGTGAACTCTTATTTTCTGTTTGTGTTGGACACTTTGGAGTGAAACCCCAGTTGTCTCTCTTCTTTGTGAAATGGTATAATTCCATTCTAAAAACACTAACCTGGGTAGCAGCCTTCAGTTTATCCCCGATTCTTTTTTGTACTATTAGTTTTGAATTGAGCTGATTGTTAATCTGGCACTGACACTTGAGGGTCAGAAGCCCGTGTGTGTGTACATGGAGAGTAAGGGGATGTCTACAGTGAGTAGAAGAGATTCCGACTAAGCAGGCAGACTCTGTGAGCAAGGACTTGGACTGAAGCAATCAACAGTTAACGTAAGCAAGTGTCATCTTTGCCAGCGTCTGACAAAAGCTGGCGGATGGAGATAAAGCCTTCCTGACTGAAGGAAAATGTCCTTTCACACTTGTTAAAAACACAGACTTTGCTTCCTCCCATTGGGGTAATGAATCATTTCAAGGACCAAACATTACTGTTGAACAAATAATGATATACAACAAAAGTGTACTAAAGAGGGAAGCTATTAAGAGTGTACACTGCCACCTACGCAGACTTACATCAAATAGGACCAAATGAGCAGAGGCTTGATTGTCCACAACAAACTCAAGGTGAAACAACATTTGGATGCGTGTGACAGTAAAGGTTTCAGAATGTGAAATGTCCTTTAAAAGTCCTGTCTGTGTGTGGCCAAGGAAACAACACAGCAGGATGATAACATTTTATCGCTGTGACTGCTATACACTGCAGAACGTCCGAGTGTCAAATTATAGACAGTAACATTTGGTTGACTGCAGTATCTTTCATAGAATTGCCCAACTTGCACAAGGAAAAATGTGTATATCATAGAATAGGACAGCAGATTTCTAACTGATTAACACTATCTGTGGAAGCAGACACATTTGCAGAGTGTAAGCTCTGCTGGTTTTGCTTCGATTTCTATCCCAGTTAATGATGACATATAATCATCATACATTATATGATACCAGTCTGATATGCAATATGATCATATGCAAATATATGTGTGATTGGATGGAAACAGTGCGTATGTAATGATGTCACATTGCTGGAAATTGCCACATTTCACATTAATTTGAAGCTGTAGATACAATCTATGAGATGGTTAACATTTATCATAGGTAGGTGACATTGCTTGGACCGTGAGAAGATAATGTCGATAGCTTTAGTCCAATCTAATGCTCCCAGAGTTTAAACTGCCTGCTTCCCAGTAAGAAACCCTACGCCGATCATTCACAAGTGCAAAGTTCTGTTAATAAGCATGCTGAAACATAATCTCATGTTTACATTTAGCACATATTTATTTAATTATTTAGCACATATTTTTACTCATGAGCCAATGTTTTGCTTTCTCAAACCAACGGTCCTATAAGCATTTTTAATAGTAATATAAGACTACTGCTTATCTAACAAGTATGCTGTTGGACCTATCATGTTGCCTAAAACACAGCTACACTGAGCTCCAAATTGCAGTCACACAAAACTAATTGACAAGTAATGGCAAATATTAAAGATAAACATGAATCAATATGTAAACAATTTGGTCTCCAGAGATGGCAGCATCTAATAGATGGCAGAGCTGAAAAATAAACAAACAGTGTTAATTTTCTATCATTATGTAGCAAAGAGCAGATTCACTTACTCAATGCTTCGAGGGGACTCTGGACCGAAAATATCCGAAACAGAGCTGTGTGGGGAAGAGACGTTTAATTTAGAGAGTTTTACAGGAGATAAAAGGAATCCACTGTAGCAACACAATGTGTGAATAAGAAAACTTGAAAAGATATCAGAAAAAGAACTTGAGGAGGACTCTACCCGACAACTCTAAGTCTACCAGATAAGGAGGGTTTATTATAGATACACAGTATTTGAATAAACAAACTTCCTGTGAGTATATGCTCTGAAACTGCTGATTTTCCACTGCAGTGCTCTGTAATGTATTCTACAACTTGTACCTATTAGTCTCGTATGAGAAAATGCATTTATTACACATGCTGTTGTCACTGGCTGAGCCATGTCAATGACAAGATCAACAATGCAGAAAATAATCCATAATATTAGTTCACAAGGAACAAAAAATCTTTGTTTGACTTTTTCCAAATGTCAAAGCAAATTCTCATTTCTCTGCCTGACTTCAAGCTCAAGGCTTTGGTTGTGTGACGCTGCCTGAGGCAAACACTTCAAAACAAGTCACACAATACATAATGCATATATATATATATATATATACAACAAACATCATTCAAACACATAATGCACTAATGCACAAAAATGCTTTCCACACTATTCATCATAAAATAATAAGAGAATATAATGAACATACAGGACAGCAATAACAACCTTTAAATTTTTCATTGTTTGTTACATTGCAGCCATTTGCTAAAGTCTTTCATGTTCATTTTTTCTTCATGAATGTACACACAGCACCCCATTTTGACAGGAAAAACTGAATTGTAGACATTTTTGCAGATTTATTAAAAAAGAAAAACTGAAATATCACATGGTCATAAGTATTAGAGCCTTTGCTCTGACACTTGTTTAACTCAGCTTCTGTCCATTTCTTTTGATCATCCTTCAGATGGTTCCACGCCTTCATTGGAGTCCAGCTGTGTATAATTAAAGTGATTGGATTGGATAAGGAAAGGCACACACCTGTCTATAGAAGACCTTACAGCTCACAGTACATGTCAGCGCAAATGAGAATCATGAGGTTGAAGGAACTGCCCCCAGAGCTCTGAGACAGAACTGTGACAAGACACGGATCTGGCCAAGGTTACAAAAGAATTTCTGCTGCACTTAAGGTTCCTAAGATCACAGTGGGCTCTATAATCCTTAATTGGAATATGTTTGGGACGACCAGAACTCTGCCTAGAGCTGGCTGTCTGGCCAAACTGAGCAATCAGGGGAGAAGAGCCTTGGCGAGAGAGGTAAAGAAGAACCCATAGATCACTGTGGCTGAGCTCCAGAGATGCAGTGGGAAGGTGGGAGAAAGTTGTAGAAAGTCAACCATCACTGCAGCCCTCCACCGATCGGGGCTTTATGGCAGAGTGGCCTGATGGAAGCCTCTCCTCAGTGCGAGACACATGAAAGCCCGCATAGTTTGTCAAAAAACACATGAAGGACTCCCAGACTATGAGAAATCAGATTCTCCTGTCTGATGAGACCAAGATTGAACATTTTGGCCTTACTTCTAAGCAGTATGTGTGGGGAAAACCAGGCCCTGCTCATCACCTGCCCAATCCAATCCCCACAGTGAAGCATGGTGGGGGCAGCATCATGCTGTGGGGGTGTGTTTCAGCTGCAGGGACAGGACGACTGGTTACAATTGAAGGAAAGATGAATGCGGCCAAGTACATGAAAACCTGTTCTAGAGTGCTCTGGACCTCAGACTGGGCCGAAGGCTGACCTTCCAACAAACAGTGACCATAAGCACACAGCTAAAGTAACCAAGGAGTGGCTTCGGAACAATTCTGTGACTGTTCTTGAATGGCCCAGCCAGAGTCCTGACTGAACCCCAATTCAGCATCTCTGGAGAAACCTGAAAATGGCCATCCACCAATGTTCACCATCCAACCCGACAGACCTGGAGAGGATGTGCAAGGAGGAATGGCAGAGGCTCCCCAAATCCAGGTGTGAGACATAACATGCCCGCACTTGAAAACCCTCAGCCTTCAGTCCACGCCAGGGTTTCTCAACCTTTTTTGAACCAAGCTCCACTAACGGCAACATCAGTCTACAAAATCTCTTTATGTACAATTATAAAACAGAAAAAGAGGTCTCAATTTATTAATCTAGTGAAATAATACAATACCTGAAACCCATATTATCTATATAAACTGTAAAACCATGTTCATAAACCTTAAATTAACAGGGAATAAAAAATAAATGTATGCATAAACAGTCTGTGTGCTTTATTGAACATTGAAAGTAAATGAAGTGTTTAAACTTCTATTTTTTTCAAGGTTTTAAGATGAAATGGCTTTGCACAATGGTAGAAATGGTGTCAAGTCACTGAGAGACAAATTCACTTGAATAGAGATGAAATATTCAATTAAAACTGGATTAAAAGATTAAAATGTCTAAAAGCAGTGAAACATGGGTTCTGCCCTCTCATAACACCTCCAAAGTAGGGACCGAAAGCCAGATTACCACGCCAAATTAGCATACAAATATGGTAGAGTACTACTTAAAAACTGATAACACCATCAACTATCCATCTACCAGCTTTGCATTTGATATTAGACTTTTGTTCTTCCAGAGACGTTTACCAGAAAAAAACTTGAGGCATTCACCTGTTGATTTCTCGTTAATTCTAAGGTTTATAATAATGTACTCTTTCGATAAACAGCCATAATGACTATCACGCATGGGGAAAGTGAGGGGAAAATCCCTTTGTAAGATGCAATAGTTTAAGGTTGACTCAGTATGCATCGCTGTTGCTCTTCCATGCCTTTAGCAAACACTGGACTTTCCCTTTATAGATCATTTCTACAGTGGTTTATCTTCGTGGTGGACGAATACACATGGGGTAATTTAACTCTGCAGTGTCAGCTGTCTTTGTACATGGTTATAATTAGGATTTTGTCTGGATGATGTCTTTGATTTATGTGTTGAGTATGGTCATAAGAGAAACTTTTTCACCTAAATTGTACTGGACTTCAAGCAATCACACGGAAACAGTTTTACTGCTACAGTTAACAGTGTGCCGAAGGCAGCTGCTTTCCTAATTAAGTGGTGATGCCTGAGGAAATGGACAGGCGCGGTAGCCCAACTTAATTTCCTGGGAACAGAAGAAAAGGGTTGTGTTTGGAATGGAACTATCTTATAGTATACTGATTTTGACCAAAAGTCATTAGTACTATGTACTTATGTACATAGCGTACATTTACACTGTGTAGTAGTGTAAATATGCACTGTGACAAAGATAAGTTGAATGACATTACACTATACTGGACCAATTTCACTCAATGATGTACTACAAACTACAATGTACTACAACCATCTTCTTGTAACTAGGATTTAAGGTGCTAATCAGTGGACCAGTGTTCCCTAATTACATTAACATATCTCAGGAAAATTTTGCAAAACTTGCTGTGAGCAGTAGGGGAGATGAGCTACTAGCAGTATATAAAATTGCTATGGCACTAGAACCCAATTATTTCAATTCAAATGATAGTTGTTGACCAAAATTAGTCGAATAAGTTAACAATAACAAGCAACACAATCAAATGACATGAACAATGTCATACATAGCACATGAATTCACAGATTTTGGAGTCAAAATACACCTCAAATTGTACTAAATGTCAACCAACAAATACCAGATAATGGGTTCTACATGATCTTAGAAACCTGGTCATATAACCAGTCTATAAGGCACTGTATGTTACTATATGAGATAGTATCTAGTAGAAAGTATGTAATTCCATATATAGCCAAGTACAGAAAGCTTCCCAGCCTACAAGAAGCATACAGATCTTAACATCTTCATATTTCTAAATGTTTGAGTGAATGCTTACATCTGTTCCTAAAGTGGCATGCATTGTTTTCTAAGGATTTCTTCTTAATAGACAATGAAAGTTCATATGTGAGGACATGACCAAATCAATATGCATAAGTAGGAGCAGAAAGCGTTCCATCAGATTTTTATCTATGGATATGGCACGGGCAAATCCTCAGATCTATACATGAGGTGACAGCTTGGAGAAGAGGCTGTCTATAGGAGTGTTACGGGTGCGGGTTACGAAGGCAGAATGTACTCCCAGGAATAGCAGTGTAGTTTGACCAGTGGGCTTTACTTTGAGGGACAAATTAAATGTCTAAAAATTATGACCACATACTTCAGAGATTTAAGAAAATGTATCAATAAAAAAGAGAAGACGTAGAGTTTAAAGTACATGTCCATTTTTTTTTCTTTTAAGCCAGGGTGCATTTCTTTTTTTATATGGTCTCAGAGATCCAACTCTTACAGTAAGAGTTAAACAAATTCAGGAGGGAATAGAGTCTGAGAGAGGATGTTCATGGTCTGTGTTGTAAAAGAATAAAATAACTACTCCCGCTGAGAATCTTTTTCCAAGGTTCACATAGAAATCTTCTATATTATATCATAAACCATTCCACTGCACTTCCTCTTTACCCTGAATTTACTGCCACTAAAATAAGTATGTTTCCATTCTAAGGATGGTATCTGTATGTATTTTTCATTAAAGGATAATTTGACCATTATCACATTAAGAAACTGCAGCATCTCTTTACATATATCAGGGTACTTGTTCTTTATGCAAATAAAAATTCCAGACATTTTCAAAACTTTTTTTTTCCCCCCAAGACCTTGACTTTAAGTACATTTATATTTGTGTGCCTATTTTTTTGGTTGAGATTGTACCTGTTGTGTGTAGTAGAAAAGTTCATTTAATAAATGTTGAATGAATAAATGCATAATTCACAGTAAATTATGTTTTAGTGACAGAAATTTTGTCAAAACAGGAAAAACACAAAAGTGCATGGATATCACAAGAACCAGTTTCACTAGAATCATTCCAGTACCGACCGTTTGTAGTGAAATCATATCTAGTTTTTTTAATATGCTTTCTCATGTATTTCTTATCTTACAAGAGTATGTGCCTTTGAACATACTCTAAAATTCGACAGAGAGAAACTTTTTTCTGTACTTTATTAAGACTTTCACAGAAAATTCCAGACATTTTGAGGTCTGGAAAACAGCGTTTTAAAATTCCATACTTTATAAGACTTTCAAGACGTGCGAAAGGGGGACATTAGCCGATTATATTTCTAAGAAACCAGTCTAATGTGGCACACTGCTGCAGTGGTAGAGGAGCAGATAAGAGGTACTTGATCGAAGAGGAACTTGAAAGTGAGAATTGGGATAACAGAAAATCTGACCTGAGACCCCTACAGACACTTCAGTAAGCTGTAGTTGTTATCATGGAGGTGGGCAACTGTCAACACTGTTAGCTTAATAATAGTCGAGTGATGTCCATAACAAACCACCAGCTCTCAACACAAGGCACAAGCATCACTTCAGAACACAAGCATGGATAATCTTGCCTAATTCACCTTTAATATACTGATTCAGGATGTGCTGTTACTCTGCTATCCTGCAATTCTGTGCTTAAATTTAGTATTTTAGAGTGGCTTTAAAATAATTTACTGTAACGAAAAGGTAATCATAGATAACACTTTCAATTATAGGCTACATCAAAATTAAAATGGCATTAGGTATAAGTGGTCTATAATGAGGGACTGGCAGGCAAAACAGGTGGTCTGCTTTCTGGGTGACTTAATAATAATAATATTATCCAACAATAAATCCTAATTAATTCCACCTTAGATTCGATGCACATTATTAATTTACTGCCCTGTAAACACCACATGTATAAATATTCCAAGGATTGTATTTGTACTAACAGGAAGGTACATGTCTTTTATCATCATCCCTGTAAGATTTTACGAAATCATAACCTTGTCTTGTTGCAGAATGAAAAGATCCAACCACTAATGGTGTTTAATGGTGAGTAACTAACAGGAGCCAAAATACTGCTGTCCAAAACTGCAAAAATCACCTCAACACTATGCCATTCACCTGCCTTTATTCTTTTGAAAGCAAGACTAGTAGACTCATATTTCTGGCATGCATGTTAGCTTTGGGAATAATTATTAGAGTGCCTACGTTTTCCTGTAGAGATTCAAAGCAACAGCTGTTTAACATGGCCGTTTGGTATTCCGTTCTCAGAATATTAACTACCTCGGAACTGTTTTCCAACATTAGATGTTCTTTATTTACATCTTAACTCAGTAGTAGTTTTGTTGTTCTTTTTTGTAAATTTAAAATAGAGCTTATTCCTTTGTTAAATATGTAAAGCAAACATCTCGTGGCTTTTGACAGATTCTTGCTTCGCATTTGCAGACAAGAAAGCCCTGATGGCTTTAGGAGTCGATTACTGACAAATGTTGACTTTTCACTACTTTGTCCCGGTGGTCCAATAATTCCTTCCAAAAATGTACACAGCACTAGACGCCACCTGATCCTGAAATTCTGGCAGGGTATCTATAAAACCCACACACTGGGCCTGCATTACAGTATGCCAGCTTTGTTTGGTTCATTGTGAACAGGCAAAGCAGGCTGACAGGTCTGATATGTGTTTTAAAAATGGCTTAAGACTCACCTGCTGATAGACACATCACTATATGCAGGGCTGGATGACAGTAAAATCTCTCTTGAAGCCGGCTCCTCATCAGGTGCTCTGCCTTCTAACTTTATCACTGAGGAGCCCTTTGAGTCAGTCATGTCATCTGTTGAAGGAAAAAACACTTATCAATATGTCAGACAGAGAATGAATCAATTGACGGGGAAATGGCCTATCAAATACACCGAGTAAATAATGAATGAGCTGGACGACCGCATTTATTTTTGGTTGTAAGTTATTTTGGTTTACACTGTGACATGTACAATACACAAATTATGACTGGTCATGTTTTTTCCCTCTTTAATGAGTCCTCTTATTAAACTTGACCCGGTATGTGAAATGACTATGCCTTACAGTCAAGGATAAAAACTTCAGCTCCAAAATGAGGCTGCTGTCGAAGTGCCCCGAAGCTGTAATAGCATTGACAGCCACCGGGCTTAACTCTAGCTGCCGTCATTGAACTTCTCTCTAAAGATACCAGGGCAATTTTTTTCCCAGGACTTTGGTCTCATTTGTTTTACTTGGACCATGTAATAAATCATTTAGTGGTCCACCTTTAAATTTTTCATTCATTAATTTCATCTCAGGTCAAATCAAAGTCTGTGATATCTGCTGCGTTGACCTTTGACTGACAGTTTTTGGCAGACTTTCTCTTTATTTAATAAAACATTTTTTTTCCTGGCGTCCAGCTCAACTGCAGTTGTGATAATCAGTTTACGCCATAAGACTGTAAATTGTGTTAATCAATGCTTGATAATGTTTACAGTTTTATAGAATCAGTTGGGTACTGTTTAGCATTTGCTCTCCCATGACTGCTCACAGATTTCTCTGATTGTTTGTGTCCCACAGTAACGCCCTTTTTGTTCAAATATGTAAATTTCCATCAACAAGAAGTAAACATGTTGATGGCCAAGTCCGGAATTACAGGCTTCAAAACAGCAGTTCAGAAACCAATGGATGACATCACGGTTCCCTTGTCCACTAATTATATACATTCTATGCTTACCCTACTCTTCTGTGCATGCAACATGTAAGATTCATGTAACACACAAAAAAAGCTTTCATTCATTATAGTTGTTGGCATATATTATCGGCTTTCCAGATATGGACAGTAGAAATAACGTAAACTGAAACATCTAATTTAGCAAAGATGGAGCAATACCTTAAGTGCACACATACAAATCCAGCAGGTCATAGAATCCCTGTCTAGTTACATTTCATGGGTAATGTTTCCATCATCACTACCTCAGCTAGCAACTACTCCCCTCTATACTAAACACTACTACAACTTCACTTCTCACAGTGGTGAGGAGAAAAATAAAGTGTCAGACATAGCGTACAATGTAATAACAGAGAAGTGATTTTGGATGGTTTATTTTGCACTGTAGGGAATGTTTTTTCTAAAATAAACCAAAAGAGAGAAGGTGAACTTGACACAGTAGGACATGTGGAACAGGTGACCTGCGCTGAAGGGCATTACAGAGGCTTAAAAGTCTCCTGCTCAGAAAAAGTCAATACGTATGACAATACCTGCAGAGTGTGTGGTGTGTTCACCCTCCTCATCATTTGTTTCCTGTTTCATACAAGTCTGCCTTTTTGTTTCCAGGCGACCTCGGACCTGGGCAATCAGACGGGAGAAGTCGCTGCTGTGCTGTTTCCCTGTGTGACAATAACAGAAAAGAACAGGTGTTGGACGACATAACACCTAATGTCATGAAAACACATCTAAACTACTCATCAAGCTACGGATAAATCTACAGCTGAAGGTTAAAGCCAGGATTGCATTCAGGGTTCATTCGTTTCATTTATTTCGAGCATACACAGAATTCATGCAAGTTCAAAATCATTCATCTACACTTGAAAAGGAGTGGGAAGAAGAAAAACGTATTTAATCCCACCCCCATTCATTCATACATACATTCACAGTTTCTTAATGTCCAGAGTTGACTGGATGCCATTCATATAGTGGGTGATGAACAAGAGCACATTCAGAAATGAATCAGGAAAAATAATATACAGAAATAGATGCAACCAAACTCACAAAGACAAAACAAGATACTGC
>JAPTMW010000023.1:22006954-22017815 GCA_029822955.1 Ostorhinchus angustatus | reverse complement strand
GGTTAGTGATCTGTGGGAAACTTGACTCCCTTGTCGTTACTTTAACACATTTGTGGTTCCAGATGCAGCTCTCTGAGGAAAGAAACAGACTCAACTGGGACAGTCTGGGAAGTCTTATGTGTGACACTGTCCCAAGAGATGAACCTGCAGAGATGAGGACACGGAACTGTTACACTCATAAGATGAAAAAGTGATTGAAGCAGAGCACCAGATTTCGGGTATAAAAAGATTAACTTATGGGAAAAAATGGTATAAATGAATGGCATGAGATCAACCCCAGAAAGAAACTGTACTGGGTTAGTTGAACACAAAATGAACAAAGTCAACAGGTTTTACTGCAGTCAGCTCATTATTCAACTATATGCACCGTTTAGGTAGGTGTAAAATCCAACATAGTGAGTTCATTGATTTTGTGTGTGTGTATATAATATATTGTTTCTCATTCTTTTGCATTTAGAGTTAAAGAGTTGTTTGGTTGCATGAAGCTGAAAAAGTATTACCATCTATCAAGAAGCATTGCAGTATTATTAGAAACAATAAGCTCTAAAAGTAAGTGCAAAACAAAAATGTTTGCCGTATAAAATAACTCCACTGATGAAAGAAGTTGCCTTATAATAAGTACGTGATTAATTAAATCAACAGAATCTGTAGACAGTAAAAATAATTCCCAGTTAATTTCTTTTCATCTTGCTTTTATTTACCGGTTATGTAACTCGGTTCTTCGTGTGGTCAGCAGAGTGAATTCAGGACAAGGCTTTGAGAAAACGAATCAAGAGGCCTGTTTATTAGAGTCTCTTCATCAACCCTCTGCCCTGATCAAAATCAGTATTAGATGGAAATCCCAGGGGATAGCCCATGGAAACCTTGGCTGTGTGGATAATACCAACAACGGGCTTGCCAAATCTCTAAGGATTTGCTTTCTAATCTGAGTGTGATCTCACACTCACCAAGTCTAATGCCAAAAAGTGATTACAGAAATGCTCGCAATTCTTGTGTGTGAAACATATGCCATGTGGACAAATACAAGACTAAGAGGGAAAAGTAGTGTGTACACTGTCATTCTTACAGATTTGTGAATTCTAACACATTATGTCTAAGAGAAATGGAGATGGTTGTCACATAAAGACAAAAAACTAAGAAGTAAAGATTTTAGAAGAGTTTGAAAGAGTATAGAGGAATAATAGAAGCTCTACTGTTCAACTGTAGGACTAAAAACTAAAATCTTAAATGAGTCACTTGATTAGGTAAATTATTGCATGAGGTAATTTAGATTAAACACTCAGCTCTAAGGACTTATAGGATAATAACATCATCAAATTTACTCATACATGCAACCAAGTAGAAGAGCTTTATCTGAAACATAGGAGGATCCAAAATGTGTAAAGGTCATACATCAAAAACTGCAAATTTCTTTTTCCTCTCTAAGGGGATCTTTAAGTGTCGGCATAGGGTAATCAGAACGCTTATGGCATTTAAGGCTCAGAAAGATCAGGTCTGTCAGATTCTCTTTAATACATTAACCAGTGCAGTAGTTTGGTGTCAGGACAACAGCTGCATAAGCAGTAGAAGCAGATTACTAGCGGCAGGATAACAGCTGCAAATTAAAACAGCGCCCTGATTGATGGAAAATGCTGCGGTTGCATATCGGACATTCCTCAATGTAACGGAGACTGTATGTGACCAGAAACAGGAGGTGGAGTCAGGTCCGGTAAACTGGTTTTAAAAGGGTTTTAATGGAGCTGAAACAGATCAGTAGCAAAAATGTTGGCTTAAGGAGAGTGTAGTGTTGGGTCAGAAGAAGCAGAGGGAGATTGGTTAGATGTGTTTTAATCTGGGGTCAGAATTTCCATGTATGGCAGTGATTGGCCAGGCCAGCATGCTTGACTGTCGGCCAGTTTACAGCAGCCTGGATGGATATAGGCAGCGTGTGCAGCGTCAGCCTCCACTCTGACATGTGTTTAGCCTGTTTCAGAAAGTGTGGCTCCACACTTTAGCTCTGTGAATGACTAAATTAAAGTACCGTAGACATTACTGTTTTTTACCCCTAAATCTTCTTAATCATGATTTTGTCTGGCACGGCTTGATTGCTCCTACTCAAATCTGAGACGTGTCTGTCTGTCTGACTAATGTCTCAGCTCCAGGACCCTGAGGACGGAGCAGCATTAAACAGATCCCTCTATAATTTAGGGTTTTGTTCCACTTGCAAATCATCATCACTGTCACTCTCTCTTTATGGGATGTTCGGCCATTCCAGACTGGAGATCTGCAGGCAGCAGCAGTCGTGCCAGCTGCGAACAATCTGCAGCCATTTCTCATTCCTACAATATTGCGATGGTGTGATTCAACCTGGACCCAGAGTTTGCTAATATTATTTTAGAAGTGATATCTTTAAGAACATTCAGCCTCAGGTTTTGTTTACTATAATCAAGGATCTATGCTTGATATCAGTTAGTGTCCGACTTTAACACTTGTTAGGGACTGGTAAACAATATCTGACCTCGGTTACTCATAACACCAGTCAGTTGAAAGACATGTTTCACAACATACATTTGTGAGAATTAATTTTATTATGTATACATATGATTATATTTTGCATGTTGTGGCATTAATTTTATGAGTGTTTCAAGGAATCAAAGCAAAATCATTCTTAATTTAGATTTCACTGGATGGGTCAAACAGATTGTATTTTCTGTGGGAAAGACTGTATGTTTTACTTTCACAGTGCACTGTAAATAATATTTGTTGACTCATCTTGTGGCTTTGACTGAGTTAAATTAATATAAACTGTCAACTTAAGAATTAGTGTCGACCGTCTAATTATATAACATTAATTAAACTCAATCAAAGTGACAAAATGACTTGAATGCATCATCACCAACACAAAAGTCCATAATCTATGTTGAATGAATGATCACTCTCAGTGACTCTCACTCCGTGTCCCTTGGGAATCAATATCGATATAAAACTGTTGTTCAGTACGATCACATACCTCATCCTGTGTCCTGTTTTTGTCAAGGCCTAGCTGCATCTGTTATGCAAATGCTAAAAAGCCTCACATCACCATGGAAACTATCAGCTGAGCACTACACCAAGGTACTGCAGTCTCCCCATGAGGAGATGCACTTACACTTTCCAGTGTTTGTGTTTTGGCTGCTGCCTGCCAGTTCCTGTGTTTGTTAGGAGCTTGGAAGTAATATGAATATGAGAAAGAGTAAAGGGACAGAGTTGTGTGTGAGAGAGTCAGAGATGGAAAGCTCCTGTTTTCTTCCCTCCTCTGCTGCTACACCATGGCTCTTAATGCCACTCCAGTTTGCACTGATGGACCTAATGCTGTTTTGATCATCACTGTGCAAATCCTGGTTCAGTCGGACGTACAGATCACATTCATCTGCCATTGTTATCCGTCACCACATGCTTTGACAGACAGCTGTGCACGCTTTTCTGTGCCATTACAATCTTACAATGTCCATTCTTATTACAGTGGAGTAAAAGGCTCTGTACACAGAAAATGTCCCATTCTCACATTTCACTGCAAACACAAACACACAATGTGATGCGCAGCCTACTGTATGTAAAATGAGAATATATTCTTGTCATTTTTAGCCTACTTTGAAAGACTCCATTTCCAAGTGGCTAATGGATATTTCATTTTTGTATCTTGGGCCTTTAAGCTCAGAATGGATGTTCATCTTTTAAAGGTTAGATTCCTCTAAACCATTCTTGTAAATGTCAGACTCTTGTTCTTTCTTTCTTTGGATTGTTCATGTGTGGATCTGTACTATCTCTCGCTTAAAGGTTCAGTGTGTGAGTTTTAGGTGGATCAAAGTCCAGTGATGGAATAAGGTTGTTTATAATTATGTTCATAAGTATGTGGTATTTTTATTACTTTATTTCATTGTTTTCATTACTTTTGGGGTGTTTATGTCTACAGAGAGAGCAACCCTTCTCCACAGAGTTTTGCACCATTTTGCACCATCATAATTCTAACACCCTTGCTCTTCTTCATCTTTTATTCCCATTTTATGGAAGTTAGCATCCAGTGTTAAGAGCATAGACTGTTTATACTAATGCCTATAAATTGTGACGTCACCTATTAGTTTCTAAAAGTCCAAAAAAGACACATCTGAAAAGCTGCCATTTTCAAGCCTGTAGTTTGTAATATGGCTATAATTGCCGTCGTTGGCTTTTTTGAGCCACAAATGACCATATTTGGACAAAAGAGGTAGGGCTACAGAACCCTGATGGGTCACAAGTGAGTAAATGCTAATCTCTAGCTTTACTGATTGAGTAAATTGGTAAAATACATCAAACACTGCAGAACAAAGTCATTTTACAGTCTTGTCAGTATGACCTGTTACAGTGTGGCTTTCTATTTGGAAAAATGCGTTTTGTTAAATGAGCCGAAACTCCGAAAGTCACACAAACCTGCAAATTACAGCTCAACACAGCAAATATTAAACCTAAATATCTAACATGGAATCTGATTATTGAAGGAACAATTTAAATATGGTTCACCAGATCACTTATTAGAAGAACCAAATAAAATAGTTGAGATGAGAATGAGTCCTAGAAAAAACATATTGACTTAGTATTTTTAGAGAGAAGTCCAGTCTATGGGAGTCTTGCTTTTTTGCTTTTTGGAGCAGCATCTAATGTAACACGACTTTAACATACTTCCATTTTGGCTTTTTTGGTGTAAGATGTATTATGCTCACCCACTATGTTTGAGTTAATATACCGTTAACCGAAAACACTTTTTTTATTTTTTATTTTTTGTTTTTTAGGATAGGATGAGGCATGGTTTGTTTGCTGTAATCATCAGCATCACCACACGATACCACTACAGATTCCACTCTGAAACTTTGAATTACTTATTTAAGTAAGTTAGTTAAGTCAGCTTCATTTTCATTGATGTGAGGGAGAAAATAGGTCACCTCTAAAGGTTTTTTTCGCTGTTGCCTCAGGCTCTTTAGCGTCTGTACATCTCAGCTGCATACATTATACACTATACACTTCCCTTCAAACATCCTTCTGATTCTACATTATGTATTGCTGACCTGGACCCAGTGCTGGCGATGAGCAGGTGTCTAACAGAACCACATCCTCCAAAGTATACCACAGTTGGACAGAAATATGCCAGGGATAGAGACATTTAGTGATTTGATGCTGATGGTTTAGACATAGTGTGTGGACACACAAACAGAAACGCACACACACACACTGTTGTTTTTGGTGGTCAGGCAGGAAGTTCCTTGGTTTGCCCTTCTACTCCCACTGAATGATTTAAGAGGAGACTCTGCCACACAGCAGGTGTTTCACTTCTACAGAATAAAAAATACATGGTTTAAAGTTACACTTGGCATCGTTGTTAAGTAAGAGGAGTATTTTTAGATTTGATTTGGTGTGGGTATATGTTGCTGTATAGTTGGACATTTATTAAAAAAAAAAAAAAAAAAGAAGAAAAAAGGTAAGAGAAGTGAGTCTAAGTTGGAATGTGCCACACTTCTTGCTGAGTTAAGGTGCGTACTAGTGCTGTGTCAGCTGGATGTTTGATTCTCAAAGGGACACACTGAAGCACAGCTGCTTTTAAAACCTGACTCTGGGCCATTTCTGTCTGCATTCTGTTTTCTCATCACAGATATTTGTTTGAAGCTGATGGTGCTATTGTGCATGTGCCATCTGGTGTTACAACCAACCATTTGCTAATCATTGCTCGCTTGAAGAATGGCTCAGACCGGCTCTTAAACTCCAACATGTAAGGAAAGAGGTACAGTAGGATACGTTCTGTCAGGTATCTGCCAGGCAGCGGTGCAGCACCTTCTGCAGCTGAAAGCTGGTGAATTTGTTGTCATGGCTACACTGAATGGTGGGCCTGGCACACTGGGACCAGTTAAGATAATTTTAGTTTTGATGCATTAGCAGTTTCACAGGTACAGCTAGAGAGGTGAGATGTGACAGACAGATGTGTCAGGGGCCAGAAAAGCTCAGGATGTGCTTCATCTGCTGCTGCTGAGTTAGAGATCATAGTAACTTCAAATAAACGGCTCAACTTCAGCTATAAACTGGCAATTTAACAAGTCACAGAAAACCACAGGAAGCTGAAAAGAGCTGAAAAGCAAAGATTTCAAGTACCTTTACTCTAATCAAGGATATTTGTTTTCTTTTGCCCCTCACATTTTAGCACAAACATCTGTACTCACTACTCCTTCCATTTTGTTTTGTTGATTTAGTTTTATTGCTTTCGAGGGTAGCCTATGTATATTTATTGACATATCATGATTTTGCACCTTCCCAAAATTAAGACTCATAACCTAATTGTCATGACAGTAACAGATAGAAAAGACAAGTCTTCAATGTGACAATAAAGAAACCGACAAAAAAAGAATTGAAGTGTGAAGAAAAGGTGTCATAATGTTTCAAGCGCTGTTGCTGACATCGAAAATTGGCACATCAGAGAAAAGTTAATGTGTTATTTTAAGTATGTAATGTCATTTTTTAAGATAGAATGGTGCTAACTTTGTACAGAAACAGCTGAAAGAAATGCCCATGAAAGAGTTCCTCTTCTGTCCTCTGGAGTAAAGAGGTTGAATCAGCCATTTTCACACAAGTATTTTCTACTACTTCTACTTGTGTGTGCTTTTACCACCTCTGCACATAACACAAGCATCAATATTGATGAAAAACTATCTTTTTATGTGATTACACCTGAGACTCAGACTTATCAGTCTTAAATGTCATGAAGTGTCTGCACTGAAACCAAAGTGTAGACCTGATATGGCATTATATAGGATTATGCTTCGTGACCAGTCGTCTCCAGTTTCAGGTGGTGTTCACAGTAAGCTGCCCAGGTAACTCTCTCCCCTCTGTGCTGACACCCAATCGTGTCACAGGAACCCAGTGACATCTGCTCTTTATGGTAAACACCAAACAGGGTCGCTACACCACAGGGACAGGCCACCGGAGACAGGAAAAATTAGTGAACGTTAATTAGCTGTCAGCTGACACCAGATCGGTAAAGGCATCTTATCTGCCCCTGCGTCCGCTGTTTGGCACGGGCTCGTATCGGACTTCAGGCCTGAGAAGCTGCCATGTGATGAGACTTTGCACTTTGTAGCCATGGTGATTGTGGCAAGGAAGTAGCAGAGCTTGATGACTGAGAAGAGATATTCCTCTTCATCAGAATTGTGTAACGACGTCTAGTCTTATGTTACTGGGCTCACAAAGCTTTCACTGGAAGTGACTCGATCATGTACTTTCATTCATTCATTCTCAGAAATCACTTTCTCTGGCAGAGGTCATGAACTCCTTTGTTTGATGTAATCTCTCAGATTTCCGTTTGTATCCTAATCAAAATTTACATCACAGCTGGTCCTGAGTGTCATACATCTGTCACTTCTCCATAGGCGCCTCTCTGCCTCCTAATGTTGATTACTTGCTCTAATTGCAATTAAACCCAACTTGACGTGATGGATTGACATTACATAACTGAAACCTAGTAGCTTCTGTTGGTGGTACTTCCTACCATTATACTTTTTATAAAGTATGACAAAGAACAGGTTTGTTTTGCACCCTGCTGTTAAAACGGTCTGTTTTCACATAGTTGGTGGTGATTCAGCGTGATATAGTCTGTTCTACTTTTCTCCATGCACTTGCCAAATGCTATGCCAGTTTTAGAGTAAGAAAAAATTGCGGCAACAAGAGACGGCCGAAGCTCCAACCTGAAAAAAGAGAACAAAGCCAGATTTGGAGTACTGTCATTTTCTAGGTGCGATGTGTTTTCACTGATTGAAGATGTGAGTGGGCTGTGTGACATGAATTCTGGCAACGTGCTGCATTTCAGGCCTGAACCGCAGCCAACTGTGCATCAAGGTTATACACCTCAGGATCACAGATACCTTACTTATTCCATTAGCAGAGCTCAGTCATGCAATGTGTTTATTTTTTCTGCAACCTGAAGTAAATTCTGCCCAGCAGCAGGGACATATAGGCAGACACGCCCATGCTGGGAGGAAGAGCTGCCTATTTGTCAGAGCCAGCAGAGGGTGGATGTATACAGTTCATTAACAGGTCAGTTGATTTCACCCTATCTGAAATTACATTTTTTGATAAGCCGTAAACACATTTGCTCTCCGGCATATAAAGATGGTATAAACACAAAACATTAATTTTGCTCTGTTCATTTAGTGATAAACCTTTACTCATCTCTCATGAAACATATGGAGAAAGTCCAGACCTAACACGTAATCAAAACAGAGTACTGCTGTGGATGGGATCCAGCTGCAAAAATGACATTTTAGTCACATGAAAAAACACAATGTCACTTGAAGGATACACTATATTGAGAATGTTTTCACCATGTTACCTTGCCGTGAGACAGAGCCAGATTCGTAATGTCGCATGCTTATACAGTTCATAAAAAAGAAAAAAGTAAAAAAAAAAACATGAAAAAGGTCACATTTGAAGTACAAAGAGCAACTAACCTCCATAAAAGACTCACATCACCAAACATCATGCACAACATTCAGAAAAGCTGAAAAAATGGAAGCACATCAAATCAGAAAGTCACATTACACTTATTTATTTGGCTTTAATCTAAAAAATATATATATGCTGATATGTTTTGAGCTTTGTCAGAGTGTCAGAGATATAGACAAGGGCAAAAAGAAATGAAGAAGGTCAAATGTGAAAAAAGAGTAATAAAATACCATAAGAGACTCAAACCACCTCCCAAACATAAACCATAACATATTGACACTGACTTGCACTAAACTGGAAACTCTGACAAACTGGTAACTAACATGTCTTTTTTTTTTTAAATTACGATTAGTTTCAGTATTTTCAGGGTTTTGCTTTATCAGTTCATGGAAATGTTCATTCTAAATTACATAACATCAATCAGATATTTTTAGTCTTCAGTCTTTCTTTCACCACACATCTTGTCATATTGTGATAAAGAAGGCTATAAATTATGCATCTTAACTATTAACGCAACTTCTTTGTAGTGTTTTTCTGCTAATTTCTTGCCTACAAGACAGCAAAGCAACCAGGTGATGCAAAATATTCCCCTAAAGAGAGTGATTTGTGATACAGCGATAGCATAATACGAAATGATAGACATTTTTCCATCATCATATGACATATATCATTAGTTGACGCTGGTAAATATAGTGACATGTTAACCACGTCTGAGTATATATAACAGAATAAGATGTTGAAGTTGCAGAGGGGTGCAAATGGTTGCAGTAAAATGTAATGGCATTGTGCAGAGTAATTTCTGGAGTGTGGGGAACAGTTTACATTCTCTAATCAATAGTTTTGCATCATGAAGGTGATATGAGCTTCCATTTGAGCAGCCAGTTCAGGTCTATTGGTTCCAGTATTTATCACTTAATCTTGAATCCGTCTTTCATTTCATGCTTAAACTGATTTATATTTCAGAATAAATTGCTCAGCAGGAGAGAGGGAGGCATCTGTCGGAGTCCAGTACACTATATATGAGAGAGTTTTAAAGCATGAAACACATTTTATGGTCTTGCAGTAAAGGAAAAAATCTGGTGGCAAAAGCAAAGATGTTTTATCAAGGGAATGACAAACACTCTGAAAGGACTCTGTACATCAGCCACAGAGAGGCAATCTCTCAACTCCCGCCCTCGCTCTGTCACTTTCTTATTTTGTCTTCATTTTTCACAATGTCACCTCTGTTCCTTTCCTCATGATCTCACTTTTGATTTGTCAAAAAAAAAGAAAAAAAAATGCACCCATGTCCTTCAAAAAAAAAAACCAAAAAAAACACCTCTATGGATACCTGCCAGCACCCAGAAATGAGTTTCGGGGCAGTGAAAGGTCACATGAAACAAGACACAGCAACACATACACATGTTGCTGCAGAAAAAAAGGCTGCACAAGGTCAGAGAGAGTGAAAAAAAAAAACATAAGTGAAGAGCAAGTGACAAATCAGGTGCTCTTCAAGGACTGGGCAAGGTCAAAGAGAAGGAGAAAAACAATGACTCTCAACTTATTAACAAAGAAAACCTGATAAGATTAAGACTCATTTATTATATAATAGATATGCCAACATGTTTCATACCTGCAAAAATCTGCATCAGTGCATTAAATAGGTCTGTACAAAACACATCAAGTTACTAGAGACTATGAACAAATACATCATAATCTGGCAACAAAAATCCAACGCAAATCACATACAACCTCACACATGCAGATTAAAAAATAATATAAATCACAAGATGAACTGAGGCAAATGTACTGTGGTGTATTTATAGGCAGGTCCATAAGTATTTGGAAAAGTGACACAAACCACAGAGGATCTGAAATGAAGCAACAACAATAAAGGCAGGCTGTCATTCTGCTGTTATGATGCTGGACAAGACAAGTAAAAAAAAAAAAAAGAAATGAAATGAAGCAACAAGATGTGATTGAAGTGTGGACTTTCAGCTTTAATTCAAGGGGTTAATATTGTATTTAGGAATTACATCCATTTTAAATGTAGTCCCTCCACTAATTGAAGAACATACGATTGTTAAACATGAGTATTGTTTTGAAATGTGGATTAAAATCCTTTACATTCAATGCCTGCCTGATGTCTGGAACCCATGGAGATCACCAATGCTGTTTCTTCTCTGGAGATGCTTCACAGGGCCTTTACTGCAGCTGCTTTCAGCTGCTGCTTGCCTGTGGGTCTTCACTTTTGTCTTCTGGAACTGAAAACACGCACTCATTTCATATACACTACACAGTACATTTTGCTGTGTCAAATTAACACTAAGAGAGTTGATTTTAACTTTATTCTAGAGTGTATTTGGTCCCTATCCAGATCAGTGTTGAACAAGGGTGTTAAAATCAT
>JAPTMW010000023.1:21764765-21775722 GCA_029822955.1 Ostorhinchus angustatus | reverse complement strand
CCACATTTACAGCCAAACAGCTACTGGAAAAAAAAAAAATCTCAAGTCTAATAGAGTACCATAACCAACAAATTATAGAGTAATCAGGAATGAACCAGTTTAGAAATGAGTGTAAATCACTTCCATTCATCTGTAAAGGTCACTTTTCTTTGACTTCTGCGCAGAGATGTCAAGTAATAAAGTACAAATACTTGACCTTCCTTAAGTAGAAATTTTAGTTATCTACACTTTACTGGAGTAATTAATTTTCAGCTGACTTTTTACTTTCTATTTCTCCCATTTAAAGAAAAGAAAAAAAAAATAGCCTCGTTACTCCTATTTCATTTCGGCTTGTTTCATTCTGGCTTGTCATTGTTCAAATAAAAAAAAAAAGAACTCGACACATAAATTGCGGCACCGGACAGAGTGAATCTGATATTGGTTGGATGACAAGTATAAACATGTACCATTCCGACACTTGGTTTGTATGCAATCCCTCACACCTGCACATGTCACAAATCACGTCACACTCCAGCAAGGACATAGCAGACGTACGTGGCCTAGTATGAAGATGTCTGTGGCAGAGACTTAACAGAACTTGAGCGAAATGTCCCGACCAAGCACCAATGAGGAGGTTGGTAGCTGCCAGGAAGACCGTTTTTAAAGTGCATATATATGCGGCTGAAACAGGGAGCCTAGTGCATCCCACATTTTTCAACATAACATAGTCATATTATGAACTTTAGAAAACATTTTTAGGGAGGTGGGGTAGTGCACTATAGGCCCCTGTGGCACCGCCTAAGCTTTTGTCCTAATGGCATTATTTTTTGTTCTCCTTGCATTTACTTTTATATGTTAAGTAATTTGGAAACCTATACATTTCTACTTTTACTTGACTAAAAAGCTTGAGGTGATACTTCAACTTCTACAGAAGTCTTTTTAAACCCCAGTATCTATACTTCTACCTGAGTAATGAATGTGAATACTTTTCACACCTCTGCTTTTATACAACTATATGGCATTGTGTGATGGTTTATTGGATGGCCTGTGATCAGAATTGCACAAAAATTACTGCAATGATTTCCATGAAATTTGGTGCCGACTCAGAAATAAAAAAAAAAAACAAAACAAACCATTCCTTTGCTGGAGGTGAGTGCGCTACCAAATGCCCTTTTAGCTTTGCAACTATTTGTGACCAGTGTGCTTTTTGAAAAGAAGTAGGGCAGCCTCTGTGTTGATGTCATGTTATAATGATGAAGAAGCCATTCGCAGTCTTTTAGCTAAATCCAAAAGGTAGAATAAATATGCCCAATTCTATATTTACTGTCACTCTTCACTCAGAAACTGCACACTCAATTAAAAATATCAAAGATCAATCGTGTAAAATATTTATTCCCAGACCAGAATGAACTGAATTGAACTGAGGCAGAAGTAGGGGGTTTTGATTGACAGGCAGGTTGTTACTCCTCCAATTAGGGAGTGTTTACTTCCTCCTGCTGTGGGTATGTGTGTGAAACTGTGTAAATGCTTACATGTATAGGTGTGTGAGAGCCTGTGTCTAGGTGTGGTGTTTAGTGTTTGTGAAGTGTCTTAAGAGTCCTTCACAGCATTCGAGTTCTTTCCCTCCCCCCTTTATTAGTGCATGTTGTGATGGCAGCTCAGTGCAGCCGCCACACTGGCACATTGACAGATGGATGGAGCATGTTTCCAAAGATTGATTCATCTTTTTGCCAAACTATCTGTACTCCAGTCAGAATCTTGGTGGCACATGCTCCAGCAAGGTTTGAAAAATGGATCTCATGGTTGTGATAAGATACAAATGATTTTAATGTAATGTATAATATAACAGAGAACAAAACTGTAAAAATCCCAAATCTGACTCCGTTTCATTAGAAGGTGGTTGATAGAAACGTGGTTGCGATGAGTGTTCTGGGCCACGAAACAAAAATTCTCCTTCGGGTCCTGCAGACACATTTGTATGGATGTGCAACTTTGAGTACCATCTGGTGAGCTCCCATTTGACAAATAGACATAGAGTTAACTTCCAAAACACTTGCTGCAGAGGAAAAGTCTGATTTATTAAACCTGTGAGTTTTTTTTTTTTTTTTTTGCTTGTTTTTTTTTTTCACTCTTGATAAACTGGCAGGCTCATCTGCCAAAGACAGAGCTGGATATCAGAAATGCCTCATTTTGTTCACATCAAGGTCCTCAAGTTTTGTACTTCTGTGTTACACCAACTCACGGCCATATAAAACTCTTTCAGTGTCACCTGTCATTGTCATGTCATGTCACGGTGCTGGTGATTTATAACTGGTCTCCAGACAGAGCCAATGGGGATCTGTCAACATAGTAACCTTGTGTTGCACCATTCTGGGAAGGATTCTCCATAGACGCATGAAAAAGAGGCAGCTACAGACATGATTTGTAAAGCACCAAAAATTTAATGGTAGTTGTCAGAATGTTTCTAAAGATCCTTGATGTTTTAGTGATCACTGTAGTGTATAATATCAATGAAAGTCAGGTATGGTTGAGTCTGACACATTAGACAATCGAAGGATTATAGTATTAGCTCCACTAAAAAATCAGTTGTTTACTCATGATCTTTCAATTGAACATTGGTTATACACACTGCTGGACATTTTATATCCCCTGCAAGAATAAACCATGCTAAGCCAACTACTGTCAACAATTGGTTTGGAATAGCAATGGGAAAGGAGTTACTCCAAATAAATGTGTATATATTTATTTTTCTTTGTTTTGATTTTATTGTAATATGATTCTTTCTTAAACCGTGTAATTCAGCTGACATTTGATATTTAGTTAATTGAAGGCAATGTGTTGGTCAGTGATTAGGTGGGAGGGGGTTTGAAGAATGTTGTTTTTCTATAATGTACGTACTTCCAATGTTCAATAAAAATATGTTACAAAAAAACAGTGTTTAAGTGCACCTAAACATGTTAGCTCGACTAAGATCAAAGTCCTACACCTAGATAATGCGGTTGAAAGTAGATCTACCCCTGAATGTAAACAGACCAGTCAGACTAGAATAGGACGAGGTGTTTTGCACATGCACCAGAGCTCTGCGCCAAATACTGACCTGGAAGTTGAATGTCTAATAGCAAAATTATATCATGTCTAACTGTCAAGACCAAATCACTTATGCAATTCCTATCTGACCCATTTGTGTAATTTCTAAGTAGGTGAACTTATCACTTGTATAATTCTTACCAAGGAGAACATCCTAGGCAGAACACCCTACATTGTCTATATCTATACTTCGCAAAAAAACTGCGCCCAAGCACCATCCGATGGAATAAACGCTACATCCTGAAAAAAATCAAGACCTTCCTCAGAAATGGAATCAATAAATAGGACCATATGTAATACTACCGAATCATGAGTAAACAGCTGGATAGCACAGTGAACGTAAGTGTGAAGAGGTGAAGGATCAATTCCCAGCTCGAGTGGTATCAGTCATATGTTTTAGCCCTTGAGTTGATTTTCTATTTTTTTTTAATGCCATGTGATCGGCCTGCACCACCTTCGCCCCTGGTCTAAATGCATTGTCCATACTATCAGTGGAAAAGACACTTGTCAGGGACATGCCAGACTTTAACTATAGTCATAGAAAATGTGCACGTGTGACAGACGGGTGAAATTTACATATAACAAATACATGACTGAAAGCACATACTGTGTATTATTTGTACTTTAATTTAAAATCATACTTTAGTGGTGCATGTACTTCGGTGTATCCTAGTGGTGATTTGTGGTTATAGTGCAGCTGAAAACTGACTTGGATACTGCGCCCCACCAAAAAATCATTTCACTGACTTACTGGGACAAAGACAACAGTTGTAGTTGAATTGTGGTTGTAGCTGTTGCATGTAAACATGCTCGATGTACAGTCATGGAAAAAATTATTAGACCATCAAAAGACATCAAAAACAATAGTTATGCATTTGAGTATTAACTCCTGTGTGTATTGTGACTAAAAGGGACAGAAAAGAAAACATGGAATGCCTAAAAGCACTGTTTTTGTGCCATAGATATTGATGTAAGAACTGAAGGGATTTTGGTTATTATCAAGAAAACATGGAAAATGACTAGGGGCCTGTCCCAAAGTCCCCCGTTGGCAACCACCACTTGTTTTTGGAGTCCACTTCGGAATGGAGTCGCAAGTGTTAGGGATTCAAAAATTTCAACCAACACAATTGGACACCGACATCATCAATGAGTGACGAGGTCGTGTATACGACGAGGCGGAAGTTGACAAATCCAATATTCTAACTCAACATACGTTTTTGTTTCCAATAAACTAAGACGTACCATCACATTTGCAAAGAAGATTGCAGCTATTTGAAATGAAAACATAAATTTGTGCAATTCCTTTCCAGCATAATGGATGGTAAATTCTTCCCCTCCACCTCAAGCAAACGTCACGAGTCTGCATCCAAGCTAAATCCATCCGAAGGGATAGATGACGGGCAGAATGTCCACACCCCCACTATGCTAAAGAGAAATGGGACATCCTACCCTCCGAAACATGACTCCAAACGTAGGGATAGGGACGAATTGTAGGGCCAAGGGGGGACTTTGGGACAGGCCCTAGATATCAGCTCTGAAATTAAACTCTTATGAGCTATTTTTGTTGTTATCATTATATTTCTCCAAACAAATGTACCTTTAGTTGTACCAGGTATTAAAATGAACAAGAAATTGAAGAAAACAAGGTGTGTGTTCCTGCCTGAATGTATTTGTCAGGCCCCTTCACTTTTGTTCTTATAAATCTCCCTTGTGTTAGTTCCTGCTCATCCTTTTTTCTCCCATCCCCTTCTTTCACTGCTTCCCTCTGTCTTTCCAGTATGGTGTGGCGGTGATGTGAAGATTTGCACACCTCAGCTAATTATCTCATCTGCCACAATCAAAAACTCTTCTCTACCGTGACCGCTGGTTTGGTGTATAAGCTTCTATTGTGGACACTTTTAGTAAACTCCAGTGCAAGAAACCCAGTGTTCTCACCTGATCGTCACTGTCGAACCTCCCTGTGACGTTATTGCCTTCCCTGGATCCTTTGCTTCTCTCTGCAAACAACCACACAGTAACTCACCCACCGGTCAGTCCTCTGCTCCTACCCTCCCTCTCAGCTTCCCTAGTGGCCGTCCTGCTTCGTCGTCTCTGCCAATCCACCTCCTTGCTGCCAATATCCACTTTTCCAATATGTTAGCAATACAGCCTGTTATACTCCTCGTAACATCGCAGCCTGTTTTCTCTGAATCAAGTCTGGGGTCAGCATTTACTCAGCAGCCCTGGCAATTTCACTCCTATCGTCTGGTGTTACAGAGTCGGAAACAGCCTGAGAGGGTGTGAGGAGCAATTGATGTGGAAGTGTGTGATAGGAGTTGATCAGGAACATCTGCAACACAGAGAATTGCAAGACGCTTGCAAATTCAGAAAGGCTTGGTTTGGTTTTTGCAGTGCGTCACTATAGGAAAAGAAAAAATCAATACTGCTTTATTACCCAGTCTTTTCTGATAAGGACGTGAAGTGCTCTTCAACCCAACCAGACTCACTCGAAAATAACAGTAATTCAGCAGCTACCACAATTGGCCGGCCTATTTCTGACTATTTCCAAATGAATCTGGCGATTCTGAATAGAGAAATATAACGACTTCAGTTTGACCCATCTGAAAATGAACAAGGTTTAACACATTCCTATTGAAGGTCAGATGTGCAGGCATACAGTTGACAATACACCAGCATTAAGGTAGGAAGGAAAACAGGAAGTGGTGTGTTTTCTGCTACAAAATGCAGATTTTTATAAATTTTTTGTGAGGAATATGCAGTACTGATGTGTTTCATCACATTTAAATCCTGTTGTGATAGTTAAAAGTATGTTTTAGTGCATGTCTTCTGCATTTCATCCATATAAAGTTTAATACAGTTGTAGCCGGTGTGGGTTGACAGTATTGCTACTACCTCTGTGTTGTGCTTGTGAATAGTGAGAAATAAAACAAGCAGCAGTTGTCCTGATTGTGATGCATAAAACACATCAAAATCAGTACAGCAACTTCTCAAGCCGTTTAGTTTTCCACATGCACACAGAGTGTACAAACTGAGTGAGCTACGGCATTTATCACATTGTTCTTTATTAAACAAATGTAGCAATAAAATAAGTAAAATTGTTGAATACAATAAAATTAATTTCCTTCAGACCCTGTAATTACAATGACAACATCCAGTTTGAGAAGCCACGAGTACAAATTATATTTCATAAAACTAAATTGTAATAAAAAAAGAAAGAAAAAAGACGAAAAAAGGAGCTCACATACCTGATGAAATAAATAGTCACACCCAGAAATAAATGTGCCAGACAGCATTATTAACGTTGTGAAGTAAGTTACACACCTCTGTTTCATGCTTTTACCGCATTTTAACACTTAGGCAGGAACACTCGTCTTATGAGTTCACACTAAATGAATATCCATTCATTATCTGAACCTGCTTTATCCTCACTAGGGTCAGGGGGGTCTCTGGAGCCTGTCCCAGCTACTTGTGAGCGAAGGCGGGGTACACCCTGGATATGTCACCAGTCAATCACATGTCTGACATTTAATCGCTCTCACAATCACACCTATGGGCAATTTAGATTAACCCGTTAACCTATCAGTGCATGTCTTTGGATGGTGGGAGGAAGCCGGAGTACCTGGAGAGAACCCACGCAAACATGGGGAGAACATGCAAACTCCACACAGAAAGGTCCCACCCCCATCGACTGGTGTTGGAATTAAACCCAGGACCTTCTTGCTCGAGACACGAGTGCTATCCACCGCTCCACCGCCCACTATATAAATATAACTTACCAAAATAAAAGCTCCTTTAAATGAACATAAAAAAACAACAACAAAAGATGAGCAAACAATGTTTTGTAGTTTGTGTCAATACTTCATGTTGTGAGCTGTGAAAATGTCACTGGAAGGTGGAGGTGATGTGTGTTTTGTTCCCACTGGGAGCTGTAGCCTCCATCTGAACCTCAAAATTAATGTCTACTGTATGTTTACTGGCCTATTTTGTTTTTAGCCACACTAGTAGCAAGTGTTACATGTCATTTGGCCCAACGTTACACAAACGTGCTATTCTTTTAGTCCACATGGTCTTTGTATTGACTGTACATGAATTATAATAGTGCCACTTCCACTTAGAGCTCAGTCTGAATGTCTCTCCTCTGGTGCCACCTACAGGTCACATCTCATATTTATGCCTCATGGAACTCTAAAAGCAACATTATTTTCCATCAATCCAAATATTTCATTTTCTGGTGCGTCATGAGCATCAGTACTGGAAGGGTGGCTTTAAACATTAAGTCATGTTGTGTTTCTCGTTTTAATTTGTCTGTAAGATCCATGTGTGTCCTGCTGTGAAGCTTCTTTGTTTTCTGTAAATAGTCTGAATAATCAAACTATTCCAAGGATAGTTTTTATTTATGTGAACTATATAACTGTCTGAAAAAGTAACTGTGTTAGCAGTAAATGTAAAAAGTAATAATGAATGTGACAAATGCACATTTTTCACTTGGGCTGTTGTCCTTAGAGCAGTAACTTCAACATCTGTGTAAAAGCAATATCAAGTTTATTTGAACTAAAGAATAACTGTGGCTGGAAAACACCTGAGTTTCAGGTTCAGAGCAATGATTATAAGATACATAAAGGGATATTATAGGCTAACTCTTCCTTAAAAGTGCTCGTGCGTGTGCGTGTTGGTGTGTGTTGGTGTGTGATTCCTCCTCATGACCTGGTGGTGCAGGGCCTTACTGAGCACATGGTTCACTATATGTACAGGAGACACATTTAGAAATGTCCCTTTACAGTATCTCTCAGTTTCTCCTCAGTCTTTATGATTGTAAGATACATGACATTTATTGTAAAAAAGAAAAAAAAAAAAAAAGAGAGAGAAAATTGTGGACATCACCAAAAATGTTAATAATAAACAGTATATTAAAGAGTTGACCGCTGGATTTGTGTGTGTTGTTGGACATGTGATATTAACACAGTCAGGAATGTACCGATCTGAAGTTTCAAAACATCATTTCTTATTGTGACTTATATAGCGATAAATATGAGAAGTAAATCATAAGAACTGCTCAGCTCATTCTACAGTGCATTATTCTAAGAGGCTGTTTTGACTTTATCATTTGTTAGATTATGTAAAGAATGAAATAACCTGCTGATGTAATAATGATCCTTGTAATGATCCTGTGTGCAATCATTTATATACTATGCTATAAGTATAATTACAGTTTAAGTAAGAGAGACATGACATGAAAAAAATATCCAGAAGAAACAGAAAATGTACTGGTGTATGTTTGAATAGATGAACATAAATGCTTAGGATTTCTTCAAATGATGCAGTGAAGGACACTGGTTTTCAAAGTGTGGTCCAGGCTCCTGCTAGGAGTCCTTGAGATATGCCTTTGTAAAAACATATTTCAATCCTTGAATTTAAGAAAATCAAAAGATATGAGAATGGCTTAAGTTCAGACAAAACAAAGAGGTTTGTGTTAGGTTAGCTAAAGGGAAACAAACATCATTGTTCCATTGTGTCATTCCTCAAATCACAGATCCTGATGCAACATTTCTCCTCGAGCCAGAAGCCTGGATGCAGCGGCTCTGAGAATAGGGCTTCAGTCTTGTAAAGAAATTTCATACAGTCTGAAACTTCATAAAATGACAGAGTACCTTCTTTAAATGCCAAATAAACACCAATCCTGTCATGGCAGGGGGGTGTCAAGAGCTGGACGCTGTCACCTCTATGGCTCACAGAATAGTTTGTAGAACAATCAAGGCTCCAGGAGTTGGCATTAGCCCCAAACGCTGACAATTTAGAGCGGGATTTCCTATCTATTCCCTTGTAGGCAAGAGCAATCTCAGCCTTGCCTCCTGTGACTTCCACCTCATAGTAACAGCGCTCAGCCTGCAGCCCCTCCCTGCACAGGACCTGACGTCTGAGGAGAAATCGTTCAGGGTTACGGAGAGAGGGGCCCTTCAGAGTCGGAGGGCAGACTTGGACCTTTTTATCATTTTCTGAAACAAGCAGGTCCTCATGAGCTGTTGTAGGGTCCAGGGTAAGTTCACATGCATCTGAGATATTGAAGAGAAGGGATTAGCACACACAGATAACATAGTACGTAACAATGAAAACACTCAGCAAGAGTTAAACACTAAAAAAAAGCACTAAACTGGCCTTGCACTAGTAGTGTTGTCCTTCATGAAATCATCAACAAAACTAAATCTTGTGGTTTTTACCCACGGCCACACTGGCCAAGGGGTGTTATCATCAGTTCATCATCCATCTGTCCGTCCATCCGCCCAGCTGTCTGTCTGTCCGTATATGCAAAAACTTTGGCGTGCACTGATAAATCAAGCCACTGGGTGGTAGCAGTGTGGCTGATAAGTCAGGCCGAGGGTTTTCGAGTGCACACGTGTTATGCTTCATCTTATCTTCACTGAATTGTTTGTGTTTTCCCTTTATCTCATTGTCTGTTACTTTTTAATGCAGTGACAAGACAAAGAAACAGAACCCAGCTGGTCTTGTGTGAATGAGACTTTACAGCAATATTTCATGACATTTATCCAGATAGAGCCACAAGTACAGAGTGTCCACAAAGTCTCATTATGATTATTATATTATTAACTATTCATTATTATAAAAGTTTATTACAAAAGCAATTGATGATATATGTTAATCAGATTTGTTCTATGTACTCAGTGGTTATTAAAGCTTGAATGTGTAGTGTGGGGTCGTGTGCAGTTGAATCACTGGTCCATTTTTCCTCAACAAGAGATCAATTACTGCAAACGCTGACCTTGACCTTTTAACTGAATATGTGGCACCACAACTGGATGACCTTCAACCAACCATCCTTTTCCAGGTAGACAGTGCACCACCACATTGGGGGCTGCATGTTGGTGGGTTCCTAAACTAAACATTTTCAGACCTAACTTTGAACATAATCCATTCTCCCGCTGCCCTCATCAGGTCAGATGGACCCTCCAGGTCCAAGAAATACCATCAAGCCCAACTTTGTGTATAAACCGCTGTCCTGCTGCCCTCATCATTGGTGGCGGAAACCACTCTGTGGAAGGGTAGCAGAGTAGCAGCGTTGGGCAAGCTACTTGGAAAATGTAGTGAGCTAAGCTACCAGTTACTCTGCCATGAATGAAGCTTCACTACACAGAAGCTACTTCCCAGTCAAGTGGAGCAAGCTAAGTTACACAAACACTGCAGAAGTAGCTCACTACATGTAAAGCTAATTTAAGTTGCACAAGCTTAACATGGATGAAACTACATGTTTAAATTAGCAAATTCATGTGATGTCAGTTCCACTGGGTATACATGCCAGAGTAACTATAATTAAGGACCAAAGATTGCTGGCAAATTACTGACATCTGCAGACGAGGATGGAGTTAACAATGCTCACTATGGTCTGAGTGGAGTTCAAAGTCACATGGAAGTCAAGGGCAGTAAACAGAACACTTTGGATGGCTGTGCAGAGAGGGGACTCACTAAAAATCAGGTGTTCCACCCAGGGGCAGGGTCTACGTCCTGTATCACACACTTCATGGACATCGTGGAAGTAGACTTTTGAGTTTATCTGATTGATTTTGATTTATTTAAGGTGAAATATGAACAAAGGATGCATTGTCATTTCAGATTTAAGTATTTTATTTAAATAAATGTTCAAAAAATAACTGAAACACTGTTTGCTTAATGTTTAATACATTTTACATTCATGCAGTCTGCTTGTGTGACCAGTAATACTGTGTCGAAATGTGTGGATCAACCAGAGTGGTGAACTTAAAGTCACCAAGTCAGAGCTGTCCAATAGTCAGCCAGAGAAGAGTGGTTACAATAATACAATAATCTTTATTACAATACAAGAATACAGTTGAGGGGTGAGCTGCAACCAGGGGGGTTCTGC
>JAPTMW010000023.1:21344647-21355431 GCA_029822955.1 Ostorhinchus angustatus | reverse complement strand
TTATCAACACAAGTTAGATCATCACTGCAACAGAATTCAGTTATTCCTTGAACACAGACAGAAGAAAGAGTCATCTGCGGATCTGTTCTCACCGCTTGGTGCTGTTTGGTCTCTTCATTCAGGGTTTTTCTCCGTTCCTCACCCTGGACTCGTATCTGGTCACCTTTGAGCTGCTCGACTGCTGCTTCGTACTCCTGTTAGCATTGAAAAACAAAAGATGATCAGACGAGAGTAATTCTAAAAAAAAAAAAAAAAAAATCCCACAACACCAGTCTTTAAATGACTACACTGTAGACACACACAGCAGCACAGAATACTTTTTGTTTTGCATTTTCCACTTTATTTTAAACAGTGAGAACAGACAGGAGGAATAAGACAAAGGGCTATAGTTGAACCACCACAGAACTCCAATTCATTTTTTTTTTTTACATATAGATTAGTAGATGTAAGTAAATGCTAGCAGAATTAACTGAATGCCCTGCAGTAATTTAAGACTGATGAAGTTGTTCCCACTCTCATCTCCTCATGCACCCAGTTTTCCCCTCATCTCATTTCCTAATTTATTTGTTGTGCTGCTCCTCGACTCTTTGATCTCCTCATGCCTTAGTCCAACAAAGATGCAAACAGAGGATTCAAGTAGGAGATAAAGGAGTCAAACCACCAGGTATTTAACAGAACTAGACATCCTTGCCTCAAAGCCATAATCAGTAAAATGTGATGCATTGAACAGCTGCATTATTTGGTTTTAGTATACGACTGTATTTTATGACCTCCAACAGATAACAACAGTTTTCATGTACGATCTGGCATAATGTCTAAAAAAAAAAAGGCTATACAGGAATGTTAAACCGTGTCCTTAACATACAAAGTTGATCATTTGACAAACGATTGTCTCTGAATAAAATATTCATTTAGGAAAAGAAATTTAGAAAAAGAGATTTGGTTTAACTGCTCAGTGAAACCCTTCCTGCAAAAAAAAAAAAATCCTTCCTCTCTGCTTTCTGTGCTTATCCTCATGGCCTCTACAGCCTTTGAGTTTGCTATATGATACGTTGCCATAATTTCACAGCCATCCTTACATGCTCTACAACAGTGATGCCATACAATCCAAACCTCACTGTATCTTTGAAGAAATACTTAAATCACCTCATTAGGAAATTGAGTCTGTGTTTGTATGGATTATCCTCCTTTGTAACAGTGAAGAAGCTCATTAGTGAGAGCTTGCTGTACCTTCATTTTGCTCTGGTGCTCCAGCTGAGTGGTCGTCTCCTGCATACGAGCCAAGTCCAAGGCCTCTTTGGCATGACCTGATGGAGAGGAGAGCATTGAAAGATCACAGAACACAAAGCTTCATATGTGAGTGTCATATATGTCTTTTTTCTGAGTACTGTCATTGTCTTTCACTCAGTGGTCTTTAGGGATGTAAAGGTACATGTCCCACCGTTCGGCACACCCCTCACGGTTCGGTACGAGCATGTACCGTGGTACGGCTCATTTGTCATTTTCAGATGACATTTCAGGGCAACTCATGTTTATATTAGAGCTTTGCAAGACAACTGACTTAGATAATTCTACTGTCATTGATTGGGGCTGAACTTTCTTCTTTTCAAAAAAACTTCTCTCTTCTTCATGGTGTTCGGCCAGTGTGGTAATTAAGCGTGGCATCCTCTAGTGGATTGACTGAGAGATGCTCACTCCAACATACATGAGGCATGGAAGTATGGAGGCAGTGACGCATGGAAACATTAGAAATGGAGGAACCTACTTATGTATGTAAAGTGAACATAAATGAACCTTAGGGCTCTCCATAAGCTCCGTTACATTTCAATGCATACCCAGGCTCTGCATCTGAACCTTACCGTACCACGAACCGTGACTCAAGAACCACAATACGTACCGAACCGTGGATATCCTGTACCGTTGAATCCCTAGTGCTCTACAATGTGACACTTCTCAGCATACAGAATGAACATACAAAAAGGAAACACTCATGGGGACATACAGTACACAATGCTTTCTCATCTTATTATTATATTGTGACCTATTTGACCTGTACAAAGGCAACACACACAGCTAAGTGTTAGTTGAACATGCTGAACAACTGTTCCCAAGTTGAAATCAGTTCCGTGCAGTATCGTATTTTCTGTCACTGATTCATAAGAACTTTTTGTTCTATGCCAACAACAAAAAAGAGAAAAAGAATAAAAATACCCATGATTCTATTTGTTTATTCATGTTGTCTTACTGACCTTCCAAATTCACAAATAATTATTTTAGCAGGCAAAAAGATTAGGGTTACACTCTTAATATTTTAATGTTAACATAAGTGTGTGACTCAATAGCCTAATGACCAAACAAACAGACTGACAGGGACAGTTCAGTGACCTATGACAGAAGTACCAGCCCTCTGTGTCTCACTTTGACTTTCTGGTCTCTTCATTCATTAGAATTGTTTAAAAAGATGCTTAAAACTGGAAACAGTAACTATGATCACAAAGTAAAATACAAAATATCCCGCATATGCATGCGTGAAATGTGATATGTAAGTACAAAAAGGCCCCGTTTTGGTCCACTGACCTTTGAACTTTAGTGTCTGTAATTGGAGGTGGAAGCAGCACAGCTCTGCTCTCAGAGGCAGCCAACGACTAACACAAGTTAAAGAACTTTATGAACCTTGCATTTATTAAATAAGAGGCATTATTAATACAATAGTACACTGCTTGCGACTGTCGGCTTCACTATTATCCAAGTTGTTACATCAGAAACCACCGGAGCTTTGGAGAGTATTTATGTTTTAAACTGTAGATGCAGACTCCACACAGACCCAGCAGACCCTCCCGAACACTTACGGGACTTGTCGAGGTCCTTGGCCGCCTGAGCTGCACGTTCCAACCCGGTGGGATCGAAGTTGCTCCATTTGTCCTTGGGTTTATCTCCACCGCCGCTGGAGCCTCCGGCCGGCGGCGGAGGTGGCGGAGGCTGCGCCGGGAGGCCGGGGGGCGGCTCGGGCTGCCCCTTATTCAGGCCGAACAGCCACGACATTTTCACCGGAGATGATTAGAACAGTTTGTGCTGTTCACCGTGGAGCGAGAGGCTGTAGCCGCTACAGATGTCACCGCACTTCCTCCACGCGTGTCACGCCGCACCTGTTTGCGCAAGTGCAGCACAGTGTGTGAGTATTTGTGAATGACAGCGTCGGTGATTGGTTGAAAGGGAGTAAAGCTGTTTCTGATTGGTGGATCTGACCACTTCAAGAACTGATGTCACTGACGCAGTCCCGCCCTTAAACGGTACAGGAACCGGAGAGGGTCAAAAAGTATTTCAGACGTTCATTCATTGTTAAGGGTAAGGTTTACATTTGGTTGCACAAGTTGCATCAGGCTGTGGTTAAAAGTCACATGGAGCCGTAGATGTGGTTTGTCCTTCACGTGAAGGAGACTCTGTTGGTTAGCAAAATATATCAACTTTTTCTTTTCATCATTGAAGGGGTGTTGACTTATATTGTAAAGAAATGCTCTAATACACTATTTTTACAGCAAGGAAGAAATGTGTGGTGTGAATTGCTGCTTATTGTGAATTTTATTCATTTTTTTTTTCTTGATTGTGTGCCCATGACTCCTGTTGTTTTTCTACATTATTACATTATTCTCTGTTCTTAGGGAACCATGTTAATATCCAATCCAGAACAACTGATGCAAATTACTCTTGCTGTATTATTTAATTACGTTTATTTCAACTAATGAAATAAAATCACTTATTTCAGACAAAACAATGTTATTGTCCTCAAAGAAACACCTGTAACAGTAGACACCTAATGGTCTCCTTTTTTTTGTCCTTAAATAGGGTTATTACAAAAAGATTATTTTAAAAAAATGTGATGAATGTGAAGTCACAAACTGCAGCCTCAGTAAGTTTAAAGATGACAGGATGACATATCAAGTATCAAAATGTTTAATGAACTAAACATTCATAACACAAGAAATGGTAAATACATATTTACACAAAGAAATTATAAGTCCACTTTCTTTCAATTCACAATCAAGTTATAAATTAACATATTGTGTGCATATAACAGACAGGGAGGTTTATAGTCATTTCCATCCACACCATCTATCACAGTACTAGACACTATGAAAATGCTGAGGAGGAGCTTTCATTGGTGGCACTGTATAGGAAATTATGCAGATGTTGGATTGAATTCTGTGAAAACGGCAGGTCATGTCTGCTGTGAACCAACAATTACAATGTTTAACGGCAGCTCCTGTCTCAGACTGTGATGGGGTACACGATATTGAAGTAACTAAAGTAAGTAACAAATTAATTTACCTGAAATGAGCCAACTGAAAACAACCGCAGTACAGAACTGTCACACTGGAAATCACTAATAACAGATGTTTAAAATAGTTATATGGATTGTTCTTAAGCAAGATATATTTCATACAACTAAACTTTATGAACACTGTGAAACCCTGGTAAATTATTTAGTTTGAAGAAAAACCTGAAGTGGAAAGGTTGTGAAGCAGAAAATGAGTGTGTGTCTCCTGATGAACCACGTTATGCACCTCCTCACAATCCACAGAGCTGCTCTGTAAACCACACAGTAACTGATGGTTCTCTGTTTTAATGAGCCCATTACTGTAAAAAAACAACACGAGACAAAACACCAGGAGGTTCTTTCCCATCACCCAGTGCTGCGCGGAAACCCTCCTGCTGCCGAGCTCGCGCCAGCTTTGCCAACGAGAGGAATGATCGAGGTTCTGTGATGGCCATAGTGCTGATGACCTGACGATTGAGCTGAACACTGCTCTGTATCGACAAAGACACAAAGACATGATTTAACAACATGATCAAGGCAAATACTAGCAGAGACAATACTGGTAAGAGTCACATCCACTAACTTTGGTTAGGTTGTGAATCAAAGCAGGATACTTCATTCCATGTTCTCGAGATGCTGCTGCAATGCGTGTGATCCATAGCTGAAGAAAAACAAAAAGAAAAACACACATAAGGAAAGACACCAGTTAACTTCTATGAAGATTTTTTTTTCATAATTCCCATATTACTGACATGAAAAATGAATGTGCTCTGGGAGTAGCGCTATAGCTTGATTCAGAGATTGATTTTATTGCAAACTGTCATTGAATTGAATAACACAAATATAATATATTGTTTACAAGTCAATGCAGCACATATACTTTGGTTTATTCTATAAACACACTTGCCTATTTCTAAAGTGTATAAATGGCAAATGTGTAAGATTCCAACCAATTTTGTAATAATCTCAAATCATGACTGTAAGAAATGGATCCCTCCACTGCTTATTGAACCCTCCCACACATTCTCTCCATCTCTCTTACAGGTTCACCTCTTTGTGCCACACCTTGTTCTTGCATTCAGCTCACAAATGAAGATGTTTAAATATGTCCCTCTTGGATGGGATGTCTCAATAGTTTCTTGTCGGATAGCTGTTATATCAACTTTAAGTGGAAAAACACTGGCTCAAGGGAAAATCCTCAAAACGAACCTCCTGATATTATGAGTTCAAGTTTTTGATACATTTAAATGCAATTAGATCTGTATTATTTTAGACTATGCTAATGTACATATGCTGTATTAATGTTGCATATGACATGTCTATTTCTAGTTCTGAAGACAGTGAATGTCCCACACTGCCCTCTTGTTCTCAGACCATTACACAGCACTATCAGCTCCAGATATTACATTAAACCCTCCCTGTCCGCTGCGTGTGAAGCTTCCATGTGTTGGAGATGAACATGTGTGTGGCCTTACCGTCCTCATGTTCCTCTTCTTGAGTGTCCGGGCTTTAGTGGCGTAGACAAAAGCCCTCCTGACAGCCCGCACGGCTAGACTGTAGCACCGGTTCTTTCTGCCTCTGAAATGCTAATGACAGAAACCAGGACCATCATCACAGCAGCTCGGATTAAATCATCGGGATGAGGCAGTATTATCTAACGAAACAGCACGAAAATATAGCTCGCTGACTCACCGATTGTGATATCATTCATTTATTACAGCGATTACATCATATATATATATCGACTAACGACATAGTTTGAACCACAGACAGAAACTTGTCCCTGTTCTCCTTCAGGAAATAGACGGAGCCTTACCCGTGCATGTTTGAGGATTTCCTGAACTTTCCAATACCTGTCGGGTCCGCGGCTTCTAATCCAACACGACAACGACAGAAACACCATATCTGTTCTTAAAACGGCCCCAGTAACTAGACTATTTCAAAGAACTGAAATATTCAATTACGTGACCTTAACCTTAACTCCACTGCTGTTGACACTCTGGATGTTATGCGACTTCAGTTACACACGTTGTTACAAAAGCGGAGGGTGCGTTTGATTTAACACCTCGGACAATTTGAGCGGTGTTTCCTTTACCCCACCCCGCTTGATTTACACGGAATAAAAGAAGCTGTTTCATCACATGATCAAACTAAGCGAAGCTGTTTATATGCGTGCGTGTAGGTTAAACAAAACTGGCCAAAATAACTAAAACTAACCCACGGTTTTCTTGTACGCGTTGTTGTTTATCCGGCAGACCGGGGTTGAGAAATCAAGCGCATCATTGGTCCCATGACGCTGCAACGGTGGATGCTGGGATACCGAGCCGTGGAGGTCAGAGAAACTGCAAAATGTCGGTGGCAAGCTTCACGTCCTTGAGCCGCTGTGGTGTTTTGGCTTTCCGCTCCTCCTCGGGTCTTGTGGTAGGTAACCGTTAATCTAAACAGTCAAACAGAGCTAATAGGAGGTGTTGTAATTTACCGGTAATGTTTTCTAATTGTAATGTTACATCATGAAACTGTCCCTGTGGTCCCAGGCAGGGCTTGGTCTATGCTCTGACGTGTCGAGGAGCTGTGTAACTGTAAACACTTTATGTAATATTACTTGTATAGGTTGATATGTGGTCAAACACAAAGTAGAAACAACAAGAAAGTGCTTATTGTCTTTCGCAGCAGGAGCAGCTCTTTGTTAGAGTTTGTTTAGGTGTATGTCTACTCATGACCATTATTATTTATATTATCAATAACCTGAGATTCACTGAAATTTAGTGGAAATATGAGTAAAGACTTTCCAAGGCACTGCTGATGGATAAAAGTAAAACTGGAAACATAAAAATGACTGACATACAAGTGAAAAATGAAAATTGTTATTATCTCCAATGTAAATCCATTAGCCAACATTAAGGATATATTTTTTATTTCACTGTTTCCTATTACAGTTGTTTCATTTACCTTACATTTAATTGCTTGACTTAGTTGTAATGGTTTTACTGTTTTACTGAATTGCCATCTACTGTTTTTATCATCATTTGTTTATTCAAGTGACTTTTAACTCCTTGAATTCCTTAGGGTTTATTGTTTACTGAATTGCTTTTTTATTGTTCTTTTTATTACTGCTGTACACAGAACTGAAGGATTGCTCAGGTTTATTGTAGCCTCAGATGCCTCATTACCTCCCTAGATAAAATAAAGATTGAATGATTGCAATCATTGTGTCTATGGATGAAAGCCATCCAAGTGGTAATGTAATGTGTTTCCTCTCTTCTTGGCTGTATTCTCAGGCGGTGCGTTGCGCTCAGACAGCAGCAGCTCCAGCGGCTCAGCCCAGAATAAAGAAGTTTCAGGTGTACAGATGGGATCCAGACACTCCAGGAGACAAACCCCGCATGCAGACCTACGATATCGACCTCAATGCGTAAGAGTTACTTATTTACAGAGGCACAGACACATCCGAGAGAGTTTGACACTGTATCTACATTTGTTTATAAGCTACCAGATTCCTATGTTACCCTTTGGATTAATGAAGTATTTAGCATTTAATCTCATCATTAGTTAATTGATGTTTGGCAATATGGTGCTTTACATTTGTAACATTAAGTCAAGACACTAAAGAATGTCAGGGAGGTTGAATTTTAAAGCATGTGTGGAAACTGATCAGAGGTTTCTCATACAAAATAGTTGCAAAGAAGAGGACTCAATCCAGTTCAGGATTAGGGTTCAGTTTGCATGTTTACATTTTTGCACACAGGTGTCTATGGAATTAGTATCACTAATATGAGGTGACAGTGACGACGATAACACGTTCTCTTGTCATGAGACTGTCAGTGAGGAGGTTTGGTGTTTAGGTCAGTGTTTTTTAAGGCAGTACCCAGACACGTGTAAACAGTAATCAGCCTTCAGATGGATTTGACGCATGTAGCTTTGGAAATCCTGGCACATTTCCTGACCTTCTGCTACATCTTTTCTGATCACCTTAGGACTCTCCCTGTGACTTTGTTTTCTGACTGATATTGTTCTGTATTTAGTTGTGGCCCAATGGTTCTTGATGCCTTGATCAAGATCAAAAATGAGATGGATTCCACCCTGACCTTCCGTCGCTCCTGCAGAGAAGGTCAGTAAGATGTAGGCTGATAACAGAATTATATTTACATTTATAGTGGTCAGTATAATGTGTACTGTTCTGTTAATGAAAAGTCTAAAATTTTATCAAGGTTTCTATATAGACTCAGTCATTAAAGATGTATTTAAAAAAAAGAAAAACACAGTATATTCCTTATTAATCCCCTGTGTTTTTATTATTCACAGTAACAGATCAGAGTGTATCTCAGGTCTTTCTCTCTTCAGACTGAACTAAAGCCTTTTTCCACTGCAGGAATCTGTGGATCCTGTGCAATGAACATCAATGGAGGCAACACACTCGCCTGTCTCAACAAGATTGACACCAACATAAGCAAGCCGACAAAGATTTACCCCCTGCCACATATGTATGTCGTGAAGGACCTGGTACCTGTGAGTGATTTATGACTCTAAGGTTACTCTAAGAAAAGCTGTCACTGAGTCCAGCCACTAATAGATGTTTGTCCATGAGTCCCCAAACATGTTTGTCTGTCAGACATGTACTGAAGTTAAGTTTTTACTGAATTATAGTATTACTTTAATGGATCATACCCCTTGTAATAACATGGTTTCTGTGGGTCCCTTGAAATAGATTTAGCTTATATGTAATTTTGACAGATCAGACAAATTCTTAATAATGTAGATACATTAATGTTTCTTAACTTCAGTTTTTATTGATCACAGAAGAAAAAAAAAATAGAAAAAAACCAGCATGGGACCAATTTGCGCAGAATTTATTGGAGCAAATCCCGTCATAAGGAGTATGTGCGTTAATGTTGCATTCATCTCATATTAAAAGAATAGCTATTTGTGCTAATAAAACATAATATTAATGCTGTATGTGGATAAATGTATTTACTTTATTATTTTCCTTCATATGTTTCATACTTTTTTGCCAGTAGGGATATGTAACAGTTCTTAATTTGCATTCATAGCTGACAGTTTCTTTCACAGTTTCTTTTTACATTGTTGTGGGTCATGTTGGTTTGATGTCTGACTGTGTTTTCAGGATATGAGTAACTTCTACGCTCAGTACAAGTCAATTGAACCATACCTGAAGAAGAAGGATGAGTCCAAAGAAGGGAAGGAGCAGTACCTTCAGACTGTGGAGGACAGACAGAAGCTGGTACACCGCTGGATTTTAGAAACATCTGAACAGAGCTAAAAGTATGAAATATGATGGTAGTAACACTTTCTGTTCTTGTTTTCTTGTGTAGGACGGTCTGTATGAATGCATCCTGTGTGCCTGCTGCAGTACGAGTTGTCCCAGCTACTGGTGGAATGGAGACAAATACCTTGGACCTGCTGTGCTTATGCAGGTGTGTGTCAGATACATAAACATTAACCATAACTCGGATTGAGCAATCTGACCAAAAGGTCATATGACAATGTGCTGAGGTCGAATCATGAGCTTTAATGAAACAGTTTACTCACCTGATACAAAAAGTAAGCAATTTAGAACCAAAATAGAACTAATTTTGCACTAGTTCTCTCTGGTTTCTAGGCTGTGTGATGGCGTTTGGTTCAATTTTGCATATATTTGAACAGATAGTTTTATGTTGTGACAAAACCTACTGAAAGTAAACACTAGTCCACATTTTCCTGTAAATACAGCTGTAGTGTTTCCATTAGTTTCCTAAAATATGGCCTCTAACTTGTCCTGCTGTTTGTTGTAATGAATTAAAAACATTTTCACACTAGTGTAACTCTAAAGCATCGGTGTAAATCAGACTCATCAGAGTTTAGGAACTGGATCTGGACCCGGGCTTCATCACTGTTTCTTTGGTAACAACAAAGCAGCACCTTACACAAATTATGGAAGTTAATATGGACTATAACCGAACATTTGGTGCAAAGTATCACTATAGACAGACTGATATTAACTCATTAACCAAGTGACATGTGCTCCTGACGCTCTCTGAAAAATGCTGTTATTACACTGCTAAATGGAGCCGTTTGAGATGAAGGTGGCTGCATTGGAAAGTTCTGGCAGTGCTGTTGTTTACTCTTTTAAAGACAGAATCTGCACGGTCATTCTGAAAAGTAGATCATTTGTGGATCTTAGGGTGCAAGATCTCCCAGCCCTGTCCATAAATGACAAAACTCTGTTTTTCTAGCTTGACTTTTTATGAAGGTGCTATAATTTATACCTTACAAACTTTCATATTCCTTGTACCCGTTTATTAGATAGATTTAATCTATTCTCAACATTTTACTATTCTACTTGCAGTCAATTTTAATATTTAGTTTTAAAATCATGTCTTTTTGTTATTGTAATACTCAAATCTTTACCAAACTATGCTTTCATTTGTTTTCTTTCAGGCGTATCGTTGGATGATCGACTCACGAGACGAGT
>JAPTMW010000023.1:21236295-21253345 GCA_029822955.1 Ostorhinchus angustatus | reverse complement strand
CTACCCCGGGGAGCTTTCGGATTTTTAAGCATTTTCTCGTAAACATGGGATCTAACCTTCGTTTTATTTTTTTGTGGAATTACTTGAATCAGGAAGTAAATCCTTGGTGTTGAAGGATGCATTTTTCCGTGAAGACCCTATTACAGTTCAAATATCATTATTTCAAGGACCTCCCATCTTCGGTTGTCATTTTTCATTTTTTTCCTCTTGGCAACATCTGATGGTGGGAGTACTTTTACCATTTTTTCATCTCTGGATACGACCTGTTCTGGATTTAAGTTTTAAGCAAACGGATGGAAAAATTATGACTCTACAAGAAAACTGATAAGCACTGAAATCTCCAAGACTCTCAGTCATTGTAGGGCAAGATCAAGAGTGTATAATAACATTTTGCTCAAAGTATGGAAGCTATACCGAGAAGATTGGAAGAGAACTGAGGATCCAAGCATTCAGCCGGTAACTTTTGTGGAGCTATTCTTGTTTTGGATTGAGGGCCATGAAGATCTATGAAGAGTGCATAGTTGGGATGTATCCTCTTGGATGTATGCAATAGGATACCCCATGTTGGATGTACTGATGTGGACCGTAGTATGGATAGGTGTAGCTGTCCTTCGTGTGGATTACTCAAATGTGGATGTAGCTGTAACGCATCTGCATCTGCAGTGAGAAGAAGAGAACTCCACATTTGCTACAGAGAGCTGAAGACACATTTTTCTAAGTCACTTGAAGCTGCAAGAAGATGAAGTCTGCCAGTCCACACACCAAATGGATTTGTGGATTTATGTCATGCCCATTAGCTGGGATTTTATATGCTGTGATCATAGTGTTTGTCAACATACAAAGTGCATAGACCCTAAAAGTACTTTACATCATCCAGTGGAATACATTTTTATCTTTTTTTCCCCCTAACATTAAGTTTTGGAACCAAACAAGACTGATCCAGATGGATGTACTTTACATTTGAGCAGCAACTGTCTATGTAGTCAACCTGGAATGCACTCAAGTTAATCTTTTTTTCAATTCATGTTTATTTATTAAAGTCTTGTGTTTCTATATTTTTCCATATATCCTGAAATCCATAAAGGGCTCCATTTCAATGGTTTTCTTTTTCCCTTTTTCCATCAAGAATAAAGTAGCCTAATTGTGGATTATACACCAACTATCTGCTGGCCTGATTCTCCACAGTATTTGAAGATAACGTGCAGTATGAATCCAGAGAACCGTTTTTGACTAATTAGATCAGTTGATTTTTCCCCCTTGGTTTTTCGTTCGGGCTCTCACATTCTGACCACCTAGATTTTATTTGGATTAGTTTCGGTAACTTCTTTCCAAAAGGTTGGTATTGCTTTGCCCTCTGCATATTTCCTTTTCTAACCTTCCTTAGTGCTTTGTATAATTTTAGGTTTTGCACTGCTTGTAGGAAAAAAAAATGCATTGATAGACGCAAATGAGAAAAGTGTGCATTTAATTAAATACATATATTATGCATCATAGTTTTTTGTTTTTTACTGGTTCTTTACTCAAGAAATATTGCCATGTATTGATTTCATATTAAATACACAGAATTTTATGTGGCAGTTTAGATTGATACCATATTTCTTTAGTTATGTATTTAAAATGTTAGCTTCCTATATTTCTCCTTCTTTTCAATTTGTCCGACAGCAGTAGAGTTCAAAACAAAATAACCTGGACATTCTGTGGAGCCAAAAATGGCTTTCTGATAAAGACTTGTTAAGAAAAGCACTGCATAATGTAACAGACCTGTTTACATTCTAAAGTGGATAGAAAGATGAAAGAACAGAACGTTGTTTGTGTTAGTATTTAGACCAGCTGGTCCTACGACTTAGTCCTTTTTTAGCCTATTTACAGTAATTGTACAGGAGCAGCGCCATAGAAATCATCCATATTGGTAAAAACAGTGAATTACCATGCACCTACATAAAATTAATTTTCATATATAGTCCCTGGTCTTCATTTAGTGTTATGCTACTTCATGTTAGTGCACTTTTCATCTAGCCTGTTCTTAGCTGAGGACGTTATTATTGTAGCCATTTGAATTTTTACTGTTCTGCATTTTGATGCTAACCTTTTTTTTTTTATTTATTTACCTTCTCTGTTTAATCTCATCATAACTCTTTCCCCTCTTTCTACCCTGTTCTTATTCCACAGTAGCTCAGAAAGCCGTGAACGTGCATATGATCACAGCCCATATGGACACCACGACCGCAGTGGCACTTTCGACAGGCAGCGTCACTACAATGCTGATTATTACCGTGATCGTTCTATGTTTGCTGCTGCCGGGCCAGGGAGCAGTGCTATTGGGGGAAGCTTTGAGGCCTCTGACCCACATTTTGACTCTAGAATTCGAGATCCCTTTACACTTACTAATGCCACACGACGTGACCTCTACAGAGATGACAGAGGACGACGAGTTGATAGAACTTACCATCATCGCCGAAGTCGATCATCTCATTCCTCACAATCAAGACACCCTTCCCCACAACGGACCACGGGACAAACCCCCAAAACTTCCCATTCCCCTAAAAGAGCTCCTTTGTCCCCTGGGAGAGGCCCACGATCTCAATCCCGTAGCAGATCTTCAAGCTCAGATTCTGTCAGCAGCACGAGCAGCACAGGAAGCGGCAGGTTCGACTTAATCATGATTTAATGCAATCATTAATAGGTTTGTTGTTGTGTATTGCTTATTAACAGGTGAACCACATTACTTAGGGGTGTAGGAGCAAATAATGTATTGCCAACGACATGTTTCTGATGACTATTCTGTGTGCGTTGTTTTCTGATGGCAGTGATTCGAATAGCAGCTCAAGTGATGGGTCTCGGGCACGTTCTGTTCAGTCATCGGCTGCACATGCTCCTCCTCAGTCTTCTCTGGTGCTTGATTCTGATGAACCACGTAGGAGCTTTGGAATTAAAGTGCAGAATCTACCTGTGCGATCGACAGGTGAGTTTCTACTTGTCCAACAGGTTTTATGTCAACCTTAGAATTTACAGTTCAGTTTTACTCACATTTATAAGCTATATATCTGTCCTACACAAGATTGTAAATTGCGTAGTTGCAGTTAAGTCATGTTTAAAATGTATTTTCAAGTGTGATTGTAAAAATCATGTTTCAGTTCCTTTCTTTTTTTTCCAATCTTGATTTTGTCCTCTTAGCCTCATTAAAATCCTGCATTCTTTAACAAATCACATGTTTTTGGAGATTAACGTTGGATATAATCGCATTGGTATACAGGTCACTCTTTTTCTAGTATTTTCACAGTACTATTGCCAATACAGTTTTGTAGCCTAATTTCAACTAAGCTTCCTGTAAGTCAGTTTTATATTGCTTCACTTTATACTCAGAGTAAGTCATTTGTATAAATGCATTTTAAAATGGAAGTAACTGGTGAATAGTTGTCTTATTTGCAATGACGACCTAGCCAAGAGGCAGCATAATAGGCCTAGTGCTCAGAAGCTGACCAGTACCAGAGTATCATGCAAAGCCTGTGTTGAGTTTTTAGTCTAAGAGCCTCCTGCTGGCTCTGAGTAAAAATTGATGAAAAATAATTGCTGATACAAGCCACTGACCATGATGCTTAATAAACTTTATCTGGACCTGGCAGTTTTCTAATCAGGATTCTATAAAAGTGGAAGTGGTGACTTTGAAATAAAGCTGTAGAAGGGCAAAAAGATAGAAGATTGGAACCATTGCTTCCCAGCAAAAATGTACTTGAAGGGAGGCTAAGAAATTAAATTAAGATTTGTTTTACTCTTTGTAGACACAAGCTTAAAAGATGGACTCTTCCATGAATTCAAGAAACATGGGAAAGTCACCTCAGTACAGATCCATGGAGCATCAGAGGACCGTTATGGTTTGGTGTTCTTTAGACAACAAGAAGATCAAGAGAAAGCCCTTAATGTCTCCAAAGGAAAGCTCTTCTTTGGCATGCTTATTGAAGTTACTGCCTGGAATGGTCCTGGTATGTGATAACCAACCCAATATAATATTCCTTGTTAAGTGATTTATTGAGATGTCAGTGATATTGATAGTTTAAACCCCTCCCTTCCTTCAGAAACGGAGAGTGAAAATGAGTTCAGACCCTTGGATGGGCGGATTGATGAGTTCCATCCCAAAGCCACAAGGACGCTGTTTATTGGCAACCTTGAGAAGACAACCAGTTATCAACAGCTTCTCGATATTTTTCAGCGCTTTGGAGAAATTGTGGTATGTTATCATCAGATTGTATAGAACTATAATAAACAGGTGTTTTCATTTTCAGGTGACCTAGTGATTATTTTGATAATTGATTATTTCCCTGCTTAAATGTAGTGATTTCAGTTGACAATTTTTTCAACCACCAACTCAAAACACAAAGATCTCAAATCCTCATATTTTAGCAGCTGCCATGTGTACCAGAAAATTTACTTTAAAAGATTGTCATTGTAGCAGTATTAGAATATTTTTGAATTAACAGTTATTCATTTCAGCTGTAATTTAATCTACAAGTAAAATGTCATGGTTAAAATGTCCTTAAGGTGTAATTGTTCCATGCTTTCTCTTTAGGACATTGACATCAAGAAAGTAAATGGAGTCCCACAATATGCCTTTGTGCAGTATTCAGATATTGCAAGTGTTTGCAAGGCCATTAAGAAGATGGATGGAGAGTATCTTGGGAGCAACAGACTAAAGGTAATGTCTTCACAGTAAACAATAGTGTTATTCATTCTTTTAGTCAAGTCACTTATTTATGGTTCCTTGTTTACTTACAGCTTGGATTTGGGAAAAGTATGCCCACCACATGTGTCTGGCTTGATGGCTTGGCAACCAACATTACAGAGCAATACCTCACACGACATTTCTGCCGCTATGGACATGTAGTCAAGGTAAGGAATTTTCTGTTACTGTTAAATGCTTTTGTGTTGGGTGTCATTTTTCAGATGTCATTTTATGAAATGTGTATTTATTTCAGGTGGTGTTTGATAGACTGAAAGGGATGGCACTCATCTTGTACAATAACACAGACTTCGCTCAGGCAGCTGTACGGGAGACCAAAGGCTGGAAAATTGGTGGCAACAAAATAAAGGTAAATTTGAAAGTTTTAGGTGTATTGTTGTTTAGTTTTTTTCATGTAATTTTACAAGTACACTTAGTTATATCACTCATGTTACTTGTGTGTGTGTATATGACAGGTGGATTTTGCAAGTCAAGAGAGTCAAATGGCTTTCTACAGATCTATGCAGGCATCAGGTCAAGATATTAGAGACTTCTATGAAATTCCTCCTGAACGAAGGTAAATTGTCTATATTTCCATCCATGTTCATCACTATGTCTTCTCACAAATTTGACATCTAAAATTGTGGTATGACAATGCTGTACTCAGTGAAATGGTTATTAGATCAGAAAAATTGAGGAAAAGTCCTTCAGAAATATAAGAACTTGAATGTTTACAATCTTAAAGACAGTTACATCAGCAGAATTTACTGTTCTGTTTTTTGTGTGTCTTTTCCCTCTGTAGAGAGGATCGCAGACCTCCTTACCATGAATTTCCATCAGAGAGGGCTTACTATGAGAATATCCGTACCCCTGGCCTCTATCCCGAAGATGCTCGTAGAGACTATGCTGCTCGCAGCAGAGACCGCTTCCCTGAACTGGAGCATTATCAGGGGGAACACTTTGACCCACGATACCATGAAGACCCAAGAGACTACAGGGACTACCGAGACCCCTTTGAGCAAGACATTCGAAAATACACCTACATTCAAAGAGAGCGAGAAAGAGAGCGTGAACGTTTTGAGGCGGACCGTAGCAGATGGAGTCCTTCTCATCCACGGCGACCTATAACTCCTACAGTATCCCCCTCACCATCTGAGCGTGCTCCCAGAGACTCAGAACGACGAGTTTATAGCCAGTCCTCTGAACGCAGTGGCAGTGTGAGTTCACTGTCTCCTCCACACTTTGACAAATCTGAAAAGACCTTGCTAGAACATGCTTCAAAAAGTGACAAGACAGAGAAGAGCGCCCAACCGGACCGTGCATCAGGCAGTGAGAAAACAAAACGTGCAAAACGAAAAGAAAAAGTGGACAAAGACAAAACTGAAAAGATTAAATCAAGGAAAATCAAGGGTCAGTCCCCATCAAACCAAATACCTGAACCAGAACTTGAGACAAATTTCGATGCGGCTGGAAGAGGAAAGGGGTCAGATCAAGAAGCTCATGAGAGGCAGAAGTATAAAGGGGAAGGGGACTCTCTAGGTGGAAATCAGTTAGCAACTGCTCATCATGACACTGTGAAAAGTGAAAGACCTGATATGACTAAAGGTGATAATTTAGACTTGGATGGAAAAAATCGACTTAAGAAACATCCAAAGTCTGATATAGTAAATGATGGGAAAGATTCTTCTGTGGAGTCAGATCGCAGAGCTGCAAGAAAAAGGCGCTTTGCTGAATCTGGAGGAAGAGCTATTCGTCCAAAGAGGAATAGACTTGAGGAGGAGGAAAGTAATCAGTCCTCTGACTTTGGTGCAAGTGGTCCATATGTCAGAGAGACAGATACTGACAAGCACAAAGATTCACAACGGAGAGATTCAAGGCTTAAGTCGGATAAAAGTGCTGTTCAAAAGGATGGTCAGGAAGAGTTTAGGGGACAGAGGGAGAAAACTGAGGGGTCTTCTGATCCGCTTGAGCCTAAACGACATTCAGGACACACTTCAACTAGGAGATTTTCACTTGAGGGAAATGCAGATCAGGGGAGTACACGAGAAGAACATGGAGTTTTCAAGTTTGGTGCTCAAGCAGCTGATATTGACAAAAGCGCTAAAAACAAGGAAGACCATGTTGATATTGACCTTTCTCAGAGTTACCGCAAACAAATGGAGCAAAATAGAAGGCTGCATCAGCAACAACAGCAGCGGGAATCTGACAAAACTGAAAAACCAGGAAGCCCCCAGTTAAGTGAATCTGAAGACTTGGAACATCGGAGCCTTGTACATGAAGTAGGTAAACCACCTGAGGATGTCACAGATAATTTCCCATCTCACAAATTTAAAAAATTGGACCAATTTGATACTGACACAGGGATGAAGAGGGAACGTTTCTACAGGTTTAGACAAAAGAGTGAAGATCCCGACTGGAATAGTGCATCATCTCCAGGACATCAGCACCTTTCTCACCAGGCTGATGATGACTTTGTAGGTTCTTCTCGGAAGGAGCTGGGTCGAAATGATGACAAAATTCACCAAGATCTGGAGCTTTTAGTGAAAAGGACACATAATGCACAAGTAAACAAGCCAAACACTCCTGTACTTAGTGTTGAAGAAGAACAACAAAAAAGATGGGAAAACAGAGTTAAACAAGACTTCTTACCAGACCAGAACTTCTCAAGAAGTCTAAGCAAAAATATTCATAATAGGAAACGTCTGGAATATGGCATTTGGCATGACTTGGAGCCTGGGGAAGTACGATCAGACTCGGAGGAAGACAGAGAGGTCAAACCCCACTCTCCTGTACCCTCAACATCTGTTCCTTTTGCTGCAAGGCCAAGAAGTGATAGATTTTCAGACCCTAAACTTGCTCTTGAAAGGAACAAATTTTATTCCAGTGCATTAGATCATATCACACCTGATACAAAGGCTCTTCTTGAGCGTGCAAAATCTCTCTCCAGGGAGGACAACTGGTCATTTTTAGATTATGATACTCACTTTGCAAGTCTCAGGAACAGAAAAGATACTGTAAAAGTGGAATCAACACCAAGACCTACACCCTCCTGGTACCTCAAAAAGAAAAAGATTCGAAGTGGATCTGAAGACAAACTTGATGACAGGAAGGAGGAGCCTAAGCCAGAGGAACCAGAACGGAGGGAGCTTTTTGCCTCTCGTTTCTTTCATAGCCCAGTTTTTGAGTTGGACTCGAGACGACTTCAGCACCTTGAACGCAAACATGAAGAACCTGAGCAAACTCAAAATGAACTTCCTGGTCAACAAGAAACTTTAGATGGAGAGCTTGACTCAGGGCCTGTTGTACTTTTCCATAGTCGATTTTTGGAGCTCACAAGACTGCAACAGCAGAAGAATAAAACCCAGCAGCTTACAGAGGCAAAAACTGAACCAGTCCACACTGATGAGAATAAAGTGGAAAAAGTAGCTAATGAAGAACAAGGTTTGCAGTCACCTGAAACAACAGAATTCATTACGGAGCCAGAGATGAAACCAGTCAGCCCTGCAGAAGAGCAGATTACTGAGCCTCGGCTCACTCTTATTTCTGAAACACAGCCTTTGGTCAAAGACCTTTCTCCGGTGCCAGTGGAAGAGAAGTGTGTTGCAATGAATACAGCCCCTGAACCCTGTCCTCCTTGTACTCCTGCATTGGTCATACAGGAAGATGTAAAACAGGAGGTAAAAGCAACTGAACATGTTGAGCTCATACAGCACATAGCAACTGAGATAGCATCTGACTCTGAACCAGTACCTTCGGCAGCACAAGATACTGAGTATGGTTGTAAACCTCTGTCTGAAGGGAAATCGGATATTGATTCTGATGATGTGAGAGCTTTAGCAACAGAACAGCCATGTCAGCGCGAGTCTCATGAGGAGTTTGTTAGCTGTTCAGAACCAGAGCTAGAACCAGATACAACACAACCAATGCCTGAAGCCACCAGCCCCATCACTCCTAGTGTTGTAGAGGATGCTGAAATATGCAAGAAAGAAATACAGTCTTCCAATAAAGCAGTAGTGGAGGAAGCTGAGGAAGAAAAGAAACCCCAGGATAGCAAAGTGCAGGTGCTCACTGATGATGTAAATGAAGAACCTGTGTCACCGCAGAAAACGCATAAAGCAAAAGAGATGAAAAATAAAAAGGGCAAACAATCACCTGCTCAAATTGCTTCAATTCCTGCTGCTTCTAGCTCTGAGAAACCAGCAACACGCAAGAGTGAGCGGATTGACAGGGAGAAGCTGAAACGTGGTTCATCCCCAAGAGGTGAATCAAAGTCCACAGGCAAATCACCTATTCATAGCTCAGAACCTGATGTGTCAGATCAGAGCATATCAGTTGGCAGAGCAAGACGAAGAAATGTAAAATCTGTTTATGCCACCCCAGTTGCTGATGATGCGCCAGTCCGTTCTGCAAAGGAAATAACAGAGTCGCCCCGCTCTGTTCGAAAGCGTGGGACAGACAAAGATGCAACACAGCAAAACGTAGAACAGGAGTCTCCTGCCCCGATCGTTACAGCTAAACGGGGCCGTCGTCCTAAGAACTTTAGACAGGGTGAGGAGAGTTCAGCAGTCAAAGTAGAAAAATCCAAAGTGGACACTAAAGATACAGACTCAAATGAATCAGAAAGTGGTGAACGAATTCCAAGAGTGTCAAAAGGAAAGCATTCCCCCCAGGCCACAAAAGGTTCATTACATCAAATGTCCATAGCCTCAGGGTCTGGATTAACAAAGAAGGGAGAAAAAACTGAGGTAATTGAGGATGATGATCAGGAAATGGATTTCACAGATGAAGACACGCTGATGTTGCACGATTCAACAAGTTCCTGTAAAGAAGATCCAACAATTAAAGTTGATCACAAAAAAGAGGAGAAGGAAAAACAAGAAAAAGAAATGGGCAAAGAAAAAGACTTAAGTGATCCAGCTGGTGACAGTAAATCAAATGAAAAAGAAACAGATTCAACAGCCTTGGAGGAAAAACCCACTTCAGAAAAAGACAGGGTTATTAGAGGAAAAAGTAAGGTAACAAGGGTACCCAAGTCTCCTGTGCTCAAGAATCTCAAAATCCGACTCAATGTCACAGAGGTGAAAGATCATCTTCAGTTAGGGGAAGATGAACTTGGCAATCAAGAAGATTCTTCTAAAAAGGTCAGACCAGGTGACCACAGTGATCAGGTTTCAAAGTGCACCAATACTAATAAAATAGGCTCCAACAGTGAAGAAACTGAAAATGCAGCTTTGGATAGAAAGGAACTTCTGGATGCATCCAAAAGCTTAATTTCACAAGAGCGTGAATTAGAACAGGCCGTGGAGAATATTGCCAAACTCACAGACCCAGCCTTTCCAGCAGAACCACCAACATCACCTGTCCCAAACACAGAGGTAAAAAATGACCCAGAGGAAGAGAAACCTTCCAATCCAGCAAGTGAAACTGAGCTCATGGCTGCTATTTGCTCAATTACTGCTGAGGAGATATTATCTCAAGCAGCACCTCTAAGTGCAGATGCACCTGCAGAGCCTGAAATATCAGGCTATGTTCAGCCTCCTAAGGATGATGAGCCAGACACAAATGCTTCCAATATACAGGATGAGCCTTTCTACCAACCCACACCCAAAAAGGGCACCAAGGTAAGACCTAAACGTGCCAGAGGTCAAAAGCAAATGAGAAAAGATGTAAAGGAAGAAAATTCAACAACTGAGGAATTATCTTCTGCAGCAGAAAGCACAGCTTCTGGTGTAAAGGAAATTCCAGAAACGGCACCATCAGCAGCAACTGCTGCAGTTATTACCCCCACAACCTGGAAGTCAGAAGCAGAGCCCCCAGTTGTGAAGTCTGCAGATGTTAAAACCGAGTTGGAAAACCCCTCTGAAGAACAGATTCAGCATCTTAAAGCGGTTTATCCCCAGTCAAAGAGTCCATTGTGTCCAAAACTTCAACAGATACCGCATGATTCGGTTTCACCTTCCCTGTCTCCACTAGCTAATCGGCCAAGTGTTAGACCCATTCAAACGAGCAGAATTCCAGTCTCTCCACCAGACTGGCTCCAGCCAAAAGATTCAGGAGTCTCTTTGTCACCTGTCATGCCAGTACCATCCAAAGAGAACCAGCCATTATCCTCGGAGTCTGAAAATGTGGATTCTGATCATAGTACAAGTGACTTAAGACAGATTCTAATGAAACCCAAAAATATGTCATTGCCAGGCAGTAGTTCTGCTCCTACTAATCTTCCCACCCTTCGAGACCAGAGCCCCGCTGAGAGTAATACTCCACTGGCTGTTGTGCCAAATAAGTCCCCATTGCCTGAGAGCAGAATGCCAGCTCATTCAGCCCCACCTATTGTTCGAACACCAACCTCTCTGCCGTCCCCGGAAACCAAGTCTGTGATCTCTGTCATTGCCACTGCAACCTCTGTTATCAGTCGTGTTTGCAACCCACCTGAGCCTGAGGACAAAGTAAACATGAATATTGGCAATCCCTGTGTGGACATGCCTTTACCCAAAGCAGCCTATAGGCAAAGCAAGGATGACACTGGATCATACCATGGGCCATCTGTTGGTGATGAGGTGGGAAGTGCTGCACGTTTTATTGTTGAGAGCCCTGCTCTTGGCACAGGATCATGCTCAGGTCTGAGGGTTGTTACATCTGAAGGGGTAGTAGTATTGAGCCACTCAGGCCAGAAAACAGAGGGACCACAGAGGATTAGTGCAAAAATAAGTCAGATCCCACAAGCAACAGCTGGTGATATGGAATATCAGCAGCTGGTATCAATGCCTCAAACAAAACAAGAAATGTATGGGCATTCTCAGTCAGGAATTCAAAAGGGGCCGCCACAGACAGATCATGGGCATCCTGGTAAGACACAATTGGCTTTGTCTATTAAACAAGAAAGCAGTTTGGAAAAGATAGAAGCTACTTACCAATCTGGAGTTCAAGGAGTAGTGAAGCGACTCACACCGGGAGTTGGTAACCAGCAAGGAACAAGTTACCACCAAGACTATTTGCCAATAAAGCACCAAAAGAAAATTGAAAGTGCTGACCCGCATAGTGCAGATGGCACCAAACCATCTTGGACGTCTGCTATAAGTCCTGCCATAAGCCCCCATTTGCCCTCACCTCCTGGCAACCATGTTGGATTTGTCACAGCAGCTGACAGAGCACCTTCACATCTCACTGTGGTGAAACAGGAGCCACGGTCCCCACGCAAATCAGGCCATCCACACTCTCCGTTTACCAAAGTGTCTTCACCCATAGGCTCTTCATCACCTAAAGGCATAACAGTGATGCTGTCCTCTGGTATTCCTGCCATGCAACAGTTCATCACTGGTGTCCATCATCCAGAACAGTCTGTTATCATGCCACCTCACAGTGTGCCTGGCGGCTTAGGGCGCATGTCTCCCCACCGTGTTACCCAGTCAATTCCAGTGGGGCATCTTGTCCAAGGAGATGTTCGGGTCAATACTCCACCTCTCTCTGTAATGAGTTATGGGATGCATAGTGAGCCTCTTACCTCTCCGTGGTCTGGTGCAATGCAGCCACGGCCCACTTCACCTCAGGCTGTTGGTAGAGACAAGGTTCTCAAAGTAAACCCTGGTTCAATGAGAGGCCATGAGGGGGAACAGGAAGAAGCCAGACGCTTCCACCAAGCTGCAGGACGACAATCTACAACACAGCTAAAGCCAGAATCTATGCCACCAGATCCTCGTGGGCCGATACGCAGTGGTGTTCAGTTAGAAACTTACATGGCGCAAAGAGACATGCGTGTACTGCTGCACCAACCGGGAGAAAGAGCAGCTGCAGACCCTCATACTGGACTCATTCAAGAGACTCTTCCTCCATCTTCAACACCCTCTAGTATTCCGTTATCCTTGTCACCAAGACAGGCACACCTTCTACCTAAAGGTGTGTCTGAGAAGGATATAACAAAGCAACTAGAGGCAAAGAGACCCCACTCCCCTCTACCCAAGGACAGCATGATTGGAATTCGGCAGTCTGGACCAGCAATGGGATCCCCTCAGAGAGTTCAGCTAATGGCACCAGGGCCAAGTGGCTCCTTCCCAGAGTACTCAGGAATGTACTCAAACCCAAGGAGCATCCATTCTCAAATGCCAGAGACGACTCCTGTTGGACTTAACCAGCCCCCATTGAATGTCACACCAACCACGGTAAGTTAACTACATCTGTACTCAGCCTCTTTTAATACTTGCACTTTGATAATTAATGCTTTCTGATACAATACAGCCTTGCATCATATCTGACTTTCTCACGGAGTTGAGTTTATTACTTGCCCCATTTATGTTCATGAATGATCATATTAGCAAAGCATTTTTCGCTAAAATAAGAAACAAAATCAAGCTAGCAGTTATTACAAGATTGTTATATTAGGCACTAGTAATATATGAAAATGCAGCTGACTCTGTAAGCATATTTCTGTACATTACAAAAGCTGTTGATTTTAATTAATGTTTTGGTACAATCCTCAGGGGCCTGATCTCCAAGGAAAAGTAGATGGCAAGATGGCACAGCCTGTCAATATGGTGCAGTTGCTCACGGTAAAGACAAGACTGAAATTGTGTTCAGATTCAGTTGCTTTGAACAAGAGCTGGGTTGGTATGACAAACTTGTTTTTTTCCCCCCATTTCAACAGAAACACCCCATTGTGTGGCAAGGCCTGCTGGCGCTGAAGAACGACACAGCTGCAGTCCAGTTGCATTTTGTCTGTGGCAACAAAGCTCTGGCTCATCGATCACTGCCATTACAAGAAGGAGGCGCATTGCTTAGAATTGTCCAGAGAATGAGATTAGAGGCTTCACAACTGGAGAGTGTTGCCAGAAGAATGACGGTAGGTGTCTGTGGGCTTACTCTCAATTAAGATTTTTTTTTTCAATGTATATGCTTTTCATAACAAAATCCTTAACATTTGTCATTACAGGGTGACAGTGAGTTTTGTCTTCTCCTTGCTCTGCCATGTGGGAGAGATCAAGATGATGTCCTTAACCAGACCCAGGCTCTGAAGGCTGCTTTCATTAACTACTTGCAGACAAAGTTGGCTGCTGGTATCATTAATATCCCCAACCCAGGTTCCAATCAGGTGAGATGTTTATTTTATGCTTTGTAAATTATTTTTCTGTAATGTAGAATAATTGTTGAAAGAGATTCAACCTGTGTTGACCTACATCTATCCTCTGAAGTTGCCATTCACAAATAATGTGAAGTAGTGGTGCAAGATAATGTCTAAGATGGAATGAGGAAATAGTCTGAGATCAGATATGTGGGATAAATGTCATACATTAAGTGTCAAGTGTAGCTGGTATGAAGAAGGTCTGCACTCAAAATAGAGTGAATTACTCAGTGTTAGTTGTACACCGTCCCCTTTCCATAAGATACCAAAGATATACTCTGTATTGATTCACATGTGATACATTTTTCCACAAAAATTTTGACCTGATTTTTAAAAAATTGTCTCTTCACCTCTCAGAAAATTCACAATCCCTGTGTTCATATTGTTGGGACATATGATATTTCCAGATGTCTTAAGTTCACTTTCAGTGTCTGAGCAGTGTTGAGTTCAAGTTTCCACATCTCACATGGGTCCAAAAATATGTGTAATGATGCAATTCGTGCTTGTAGGTAAAAGTCTTAAAACAAGTTGAAAGTACACAAAAAAACCTATAAATGAGGAACATGCAGAGTAGATTTCACAAGATCTTTTACATTAATCTGTACTTTGCACATTTTGAAGTGAACCCTACTCGGCAGAAGAGTGGGAAATGGAAACGCTTTGGTCAGTGCATGTAGGGAAGCAAGTCATTGCAGTGAGCTGATAAATCCCTGGCATTTTCTAGGATCAACAGAATACTCCTACTTTATTTATTAGAGCTGTGGGTAATGTAGCCTCCACCACCACAACACAGTAAGCCTGGTGTATTTTGCTGCAAGGCATGCACTTAATTTGTACTTTTAGTGGAGTGCTACTTTAATAAACTGAAAAGTACTCAACTACTGCATAAAACAAAAAGAACTAGTGTTGGAACATGATGAAAATGCAGTGTTGTCTTGTGAATGTTGATGAAGGTATATACCTAGATACAGTGATTTTCTTTTGTCCAACATATGCTTTTGTCTTTTCTAGCCTGCTTACGTGCTACAGATTTTCCCTCCATGTGAGTTTTCTGAAAGTCACCTGTCCCAGTTAGCCCCGGACCTTCTCAACAGGATCTCCAGCATCTCACCACACCTCATGATTGTCATCACCTCTGTGTAACCGTCACGTCTGAGAACCGTCCCAGAAATGGGCATTCTCACTGATGAGCCTCAGGAAACCAGAGGAATACAAGTTTTGTTTTTCTTCCTGGATACAATGGGAATGTGTAGGATGAATTCTATCAACACTTGGCTTTTTCTCCATCAGTCTATTTTTTTGCTTTTGTCACTCCTGTCTGGTATTTTTGTCCTTCTCACAAGAACTCAGGGATGGACCAAACCAGAATCAGTCTTATTTGACCATTTCTCTGCTGTATTTCTATTTATTGGAGTTTATTTTTAATGTTCGGACAAACTCTGAAGAAAATAATCAGAATGTTTGGTGAAGAATGAGTGACTATATGGGTGGCCTTTTTCTTTCATCTCTTTTTTTTATGATTGTCACATTCATTTCTTCACAACAGAGGATCACATAAGCTGTTGGATTGCAAAGGCGGAAAAGACATTTCAACATGTTATTTTAAATAATTATGTACAGACTTCCTCAGCCAGACTTTATTTTGTGGAGGGAGAATTAACTGAACTATGGAGACCCTGTAGAGGACCACGTTCTTTTAACAGTTCCTTTAATTCCACCAGCTCTGCTCATGCTCTCACACTACTGAAGCAGTCACACATCCGGCACCTGCCTTTGCATCAAACAAACCACCACATCATGTGGGAGTTTTTGGATACAGGACGCTGTAAATATTTTAAATATTTAAACTTTGACTATGGAACTTGACAGACTCAGTCTCTGGGACAAAACCAGAAGAGTGTGGAAATTTAGATGGATATCTTTGATTTTTGGGTGTAAATACTTGTAACACAAGAAGGTTGGCAAACTCTCCTGTGGAGTGTGCTGATGGCACTTCATATTTTGTAACTCAAATAAAACAAACTCCAGAAACTTGTATTTTGAAGATATAATCTTTTTATTTTTGTCTTTAATGTGCACTTTTATACAAGACTGAAGTTTTAAGTAGCTCTTCTGGTTGGTTGTTTTGAAATTCATGAGGTATGATCATGTGAAGTGTTGACTAAACAGATATATGGAAAATGATCATAAGTACACAGCATTCACAACCAACAACAAATGAAAAGAAAAGTGCCTCAATTAGAAAGAAATCAATTTGTATTTTTTCATTGTTCAGACTTTTATTAAAATGACTTGTGTAGATGGGTTGCAGATGTTGTAAAGGTCACCAAATACATTTGTATTAAAAAGAACCTGAACAAGATTCAGGAGACAAAAGAAGTATTACCTCTGATCTAAAATTACCTGAAGTATTGTACTTTATAGTGAAAGATTTATCAAATCTAAATGATTTATCTACTCAATATTTTTATAGGTATAATACCAAAGTCAGGAAAACATGTTTTATGCACAAAATTGCTTGTGATAGTTGAAATCTGTTGTGAATGGTTTGTCATTTCTTAAAAAAGTGTCCTCAGAAAAAACAGAAATGCTGATTTAAATAACCTTTAGCAATCCTTACAGTTTTCCACAGATGTTTGGACCCTAATCACACAATGAGAATTCACACTTTCACAGGTAACGGGACATTTTAGTGAAAGTAAAACATCTATTTCTAACATTTACCTGAAGGTGATTGTGTTACATGTGCAGCCACTTCTGCTTCTCTTACTGGTCCATATAAAACTGTCCTAGTGTTTCAAGTCTACACTGGAGCCAAACAGCGCCACCAGCTGGTCTTCGTACTGGGAGATGTTCCTCTTCATGATGTCCATACAGGGACCCAGCAAACGCTCAAATGCCTGGACATCAATTACTGAAAAAGAAAAAGAACTTCATTGCATTTAAGCGATTTAATTTCCTGTTTGGGTGTGTAGTTTATAACCAGGGGCTGATGCTGGAAAGTGGAAATGATCGGAGAAACAGGCAAAAACTCACTGACCGACTGATGTTAAACACAGCAGAAGTTACTCAGCAGAAGTAATAGGTTCCTTAAAGTGACTATGATACATTATGTGAACAGAGATGACTACATATTGTTCCTGGTTTTCTTTTGGTACAGTCAGCCAGTACGTCCTAATTTTAGTTGAATGCTCTTTTGCACCAACAGATGAAGTTACTGACTC
>JAPTMW010000023.1:21133668-21144271 GCA_029822955.1 Ostorhinchus angustatus | reverse complement strand
GGTGAATCTCAATATACATAGTACAAAATTATTTCATTGCAACGGAAAGAGATGGTACATGAAACAAACGCACCTTCTTTAAGAAAATAGGAAATGACGACAGGAACGGAAGTTCAACTTTAGAAACGTTAAAATAGATAAAATTAATAGATTGCAAGATTTATTATTGTCACTTTGTGTTTTAATCACATAACTTTGTTTGAAAACTATATTTTATGTAATTTCGTGACTTCTGTAATAACGGCTGGTAACGACTGTTAACTATGGAAACCAAAATACCTAAATTTCACTCTATAAACGTGTCTTTAACAGTAAAAAAAAATCATATTAATACGTTTGAATACTTTTATTTTATTTTAGTGGCTTTAATTACAGCAATTTATATTTTAATAATTTTTATGTGCAGTTACTCCGAAAGAGTCAACCGGAAGTTAATGTGATCGCGTGCGTCTCCTGAAGTTAAGCTCGTGTGGGTCATTTAGCTCCACAGTTTGACATTATGAATAGCTTTAGAAGAATAGTTTGTTGTGACCGGAGCTCCGGCCTGAACGTTGTCATTTCTCGGGTCAAAACACACACAAACTGCCGCCTTTGTCCGCAGGGATCACTACCCTTCAGCCAATTTGAGGCTGCCGGGACCAGACATGCCCCTGACGCCGGCACAGAGGACAAACCCCGGCTGAGAGCGATCGACCTGGCACGGAAGATCCAGCAGCAGAAGGCGGAGACGCGGGCCCGGGCTCCTCCAGTGACCGCCCAGCAGAAGAAGGTGATGGAGCTGAAACGGTTCAGTCAGCAGCTACAAAACGTTCACCCAAACGTGCTGGCTAAACATCTTCGAAAAACCGTGCTTTACCAGGATAAAGATGTGGTTATCATCAACAAACCCTATGGTGTCCCTGTTCGAGGTAAACTGTCCTGTAACTGGTAGACTGTCAACATTTCAAAGGTTTAGTGTAATTTACCCATAATATAAACGCACTCAGAGTCCACCACTGAGGTCTGGTACTGAGCATATTCATATATTTTAACACAGTATATTCTTGTGTTGAAATTTGTTACATTTTGTGAAGTCTAATGTTAGCCTGTCAATATTTCCCTTACAGCAGTTCAGAAGATGACTGACTGGTCCAATGAAGGCATTTTCATTTTAATATTGATGCTGTCTTCTCAGATGACTCTGGAGCCACATCCATCTCTTCTGTACTTCCTGTCCTCTCTAAACTGATGGATGAGAGGAAGGTCAAGTCTGACTCTCAGCTTCTCCTCACTCTGAGTCTGGAGAAGGAGACAACAGGAGCTCTACTGCTGGCAAGGACTGAAGAAGTATTGGAGAAGATACTCAACCAGCACAGAAACAACCAAGTGCAGAGGAAGTACTGGTAAGATACAGCAGGTGGACATAAAATACAGAGTGTGTGTAAGAAAATGATTGTATCTTATCTGATGGTGCTATAACAGTTTGACTCATGTCTTTCGGTGTTCTTCATTAGGGTCATCACAGTCGGTGTTCCAGTTCCATCTGAAGGACTGATTGACATTCCCATTATAGAAAGAGAAATCACTGGTCCTCAGCCTCATTTCAAGGTCTTGTCTACTGTTCTCACTTACACTTAATAATTATTCAGTGACTCAACAAAAGGGAATAAAGAAAAAATTATCAGTTAATGTATGTACATTTTAAAACTTTTCAGAAGTTTATTTTTTTAATATGTTTTTTAAATTTCAGATGGCTCTAAGTCCTCTCTTCAAAATGAACGATACAGGAGATGGTGTAATCAAAGTCCGAGCCCATCGACAAGCCCAGTCTGCAGTGACCAAATACAGAGTTCTGGACAGTAGCAGTGGATGCAGCCTGGTGGAGCTTCAGCCATTACCTGGTAAAATAAAGACTATGCTGCTTACAGGTGGGGGGAATCAGTTTGGTAAATGTATCATAAAAGTGACTTTGCACTTTCGTTTGTTTGCAGGAGTAAAGCATCAGATGAGGGTTCATTTGGCGTTTGCTTTGGCTTGCCCCATTCTTGGTGACCATAAATATTCCCACTGGAGCAAACTGGCACCACAGGTAACAAATGTTTAGGCTCTAGAACAGAGATTAAAGAGAAATGAAATGGGAAGTATTAAATAAAGCTTTTGACCTTGCTTTAGTGACATGCTGGTCCTAATATGTATTTTACAGTTGTTGGCTGAGATTCATGCTGATTCTTAGTTGTATGATTAGTGTTGTTCCTTTTTAATTGTAAAGTGGGAATTCACTACTTGTTATAGCTGCCTGTCTGTGCTTTTCTTCCATTATGACCAAACACATGTATGTGCATAAAGACAGTGTGTCATGGTACATAGAGATCAATGAGACTTAATGTTAGATGCCTTTTGATGCTTGAGGCAACAATTAGAGGCATATCTCATGTTTAAGTGTTATGTGTTGCCAAAAAAAAGGTTAAAAGTAGCATTATATGATGGCAGAGAAAGTAAAAACTTATTCTGCTCAGTAGTGTACTTTAGCACAAATAAACATTCCCAAAACCAGTATGACCTCTGCGATCTGCTGATAAGTTGTAGATGTACTGGTTTTACTGAGACATTCCTGCAAGAACTAAGATTTATCAGTCTGTCATCAATCAACTCATATCTAAAACAAGAGTGAGAGAGAGCCTGTGCTTGTTTATTGGATTTATACAGCTGCCAAGTGTGAGATGTAGTGTATTCTAAATATAGACTATTTGTACCCCAAAGTTCAGTGTTGTGTTTACTGTGATTGATGCCTCACCAGTACCATCTTGTACTTTGTAATCTGCCTTGGGTCATTTCCCACACAGCTACTTTACAGTCCAGATGTTAATTTAGCACGCAATGTTGGCTTCAAAAAGAATCTCTGAGATCAAATCCAATTTTTCTTGTTCTATGTAATAGTATATCTCTGCCTTCTAATAATGTTTCACTCTGATCCACAGAAATTGCCAGAGCATGTTTTGGGAAGAGTCGGACTGGAACAGAGTAAGATCCGGTATCTTCCTCTTCATTTACATGCTCGACAGCTAACACTGCCAGGAACAAGTCAAAATGACATCAATGTGTCATCTCCCCTGCCAAAATACTTCAGCCAGACTTTGAGTCAACTACGTTTAAAGTTTCCTGATGAAAAAGAATAAAGACCTCCCTGCCTTTTGTTAGAAATGATGTCTGTGGTATTTTTATGATCACTTAAAACATTGTGAATGGAACATTGAAGATATTGTCTACAGAGAAGGTTATGTTATAAAGGACTGGTGAAGTGTAATAATGTGACTATACAATGCTAAAAGTATTTTTAATAAGAAACAAAACAGAACTGTTTTCCAATAGTTCTTTCCCCTCAGGAATAAGTCTTTTTCATTTGCTGCAAGTCTGTTGGTGTAATCAGTACTTTTTAATTGGCTGACATTTAACCCTTATTTAAAGTAGGCAACAACAGCACTAAATGCTTGTAATTTTTGACTTTCTTAACTCAGGATACAAGGATTAATACTTATCTACACAAAGCGTTTCCATCTCCATTTTCTGTTTAATGACCTACATACATCCATACAGGACCAAGTTGGCAAATGTCCTTGGTGGGTGTTCGACTCACTAACGTTAACCTGAGAAAAGTGTTTCCAATCTCCTGAATGACTACAATATAGCACTTGTCCTTGTGAATATTTGAGATTTAACCTTTGTTAATCATACTCAATAATCCACAAGCATAAATTATGAGCTCGCTTTTGAAAACAGGCACAAGTTTTTCAGCTTTGAACATATCAATATGTGATCCAATATGCAGTCATTTACAAAAAAGTGAGTGCTGGTCCCTGACAGTGAACATTAAGATGTATCATAGTGGGACCTTGAAGGGAAATAAGACATGTTAATGGTTTGTAAGATTAAGGAACGAAGGGTTAAATATCCTCACATCATACTGATAAGACTGACTTTTACAGGAAATATTTACCACCTCAGATCAGTTTGGAGAGCAGCAGGCCCTGAGGTCAATCATGAACCGTCAAGGATGAGACTAAAAAGTTGCTTACTCACTAGTTCAAAGGTTTCAGAGGCAAAAGGTAGTAAAGAACAGTCCATTATTTCAGCTGAAAACAGGTGATGTAAAAAAAAAAAAAAGGTCTGAATTTATCAAGTGCTTTCAGAAACACTCTGAGATTGTATCAGAAGGTGCTCCATTTGTGTTGAGATTGCCGGCGAGGTTTATTGAAACAGGATGGCTACTGCATAGTCAACATTCAGTGAGTTGAGTTCCCTTGAGTCTAGTCAAGCCCTCTTATCTTAGCTCACATCCTCCGGACAAGCACTGAATAACTCTTGGATCTCTTGGACCACGATGATGCGAGCCAGCATTTGCTCCACTTGCTGACTTGTGAGGGGCTGAGACGAGTACCACATGGGACTGTTGGGTGCAACGACAGGCTCTGGAGTCATGTAGTACGCATCATTACGGCCTTTAACGCTTTGAGGGCTAGGAAAGGAGAAGGGGAAGATAACTGTTTTTGTCATATATTTAAGGTTATTTGGAGTATTACAAAGTACAGGACTTGTGTGGAATAAACTGCAATTTACCATTTGAAGAGATAAAAATCATAAAGTTTGATGGGACAACGGAGAGGGTTCTCAGGATCCTCCACCTGCTCTTCATACATGTCATCGGTTCCTGTAACGTGAATTACAACAGGCCTGTCAGTGTGTTTCTGCTGGAGATAATTTTAAAGATTTACATCAGATTACATCAGAAGTGGAGATAAATCTGTCACCATCCAGCACCATCATTCCAGAATGGGGTAAAAAAAAATTATGTGGGCTGTATAGCTAGTTTGTAATCTCTAAACAAAGCACACTTGTCTTGGGTGTGGTGAAGTGCAGGATGTAGCAGTAGTGTCTTTACAAAATAGTGTTGGGAAAGAAGCTGTTTTGGTGGGGCAGCGACTTAAATCCCTGCTAAAGAAAGTGTCACCAAAAAGTGTGCCTTTAGCAAAACTTGTTAAGTTACAACTCGACATAAATACACAAAGGAAGGAGAATCCTGACTGAAATGGATATCAAATGGCATTATATCAGAAGAGGACACCATCCTGTGAGCCAGACTACCACCACAGAGGCAAAAAAAATTAAACAAAAACTTTATTTTAGCTACCCAACCAACAAGAAAACAGTCAAGTGAATGGTATCTTAAGACATTTTTTAGCTCACAAAACACCAGAATGGCTGGTGTCCTGCTGCCTTCATGAGTTAGTTAGCTCATCTCGATCAAACCATTGTGTTAAAACACCAGTCTCTCAGTGACACAAATTAGGCAATTAAGATATCTTGTACCTACGACTAAAAATGCAGTTTTTGTCAAGGAAGTTTTGTGGCTTTGAGGTGACCGATACAATGGCTTCAGTTCCCTGCTGGAAAGGGCTGTATGTCAACAAAGATTTTGAAAAATCTTAAAGTATAGTTTACACTTGTGCTGATATGGATTTTTCAGATGGCTAAAATATAGTTTTGTGCTTCTAGCCCTGCCCAGAAAAGTAGATCGGTAACTCCTGTACCCTTTACTCTTGTGCCTCCTGTGAGGCACTGTGGGTAATACACTGGCTGTGAATAAATACTTCATACACCCCCACTTCAAATTATGTAACCCTTTAAAATGAGGTTTTTAAAACAGTTTTGATCACCTTTTTGTCCACCACTGTGTGGTCCTTGTCCTTTAAGAAGACGGATACTGGTTGCTTTGTCCTTGACATTAGCTGGGTTCTTCCTTGTGTGTCTTAAGACCTTAGAGAAGGCTACTTTCATGTGCTGTTCAGCTGTTAGTAGGCGGAAATACCTGTCACGAAGATACATTTTACAGGTCAGTGTCATTAGCATGCAAACATAATTGCATAAGAGACTGTATTTAAGCCATTAAATTTTGAAAGGGTGTGACTCACTTAGTGTTGAAGTACATTAGAGTCGTGAGCAATGTAGCTGGTGAATGTGCACCAAGCTGCTTACACTCCCACAGCATCTCCTCTGTCACATGACTTGGTATGATGTAACCTAAGAACGTGACATGTAATAATTAATAACTACATTTCAAAAAGTCTGAACATAACTGTAAAGAAGAGTCTTACTTACCTAAAGGATGGACACTGGGTTTCCAACCCTCTAGGATTTTGTGTAAACTCTCACAGAAACGTGTGTAATATGGATCAGAGAAAATATCATCCACACGCCCATTTTCAGAAAGATACTATGAAAAGAAACAGAAGTAAGAATCTTTTAGGTCAAAGTACACAGTCATTGGGTGGCAACATGTAGATACTAACCTTTTGTATACATAAGAAGACATAATAAAGTACATCAGGTGCAAACTGTTCTTCCTCTGCTCCCCGTGCCTCCTGAGTCATCAGGGAAAGACCCAAGTTTAGCTCAGCTACTGCACTGGACACCAGGTCTTCTTGAAAACGCAGAGGCTGACGACCTTGATGTAGACAGGAATATAATAAGCCAGTAAGCAGATGACAGCACAATACCTTATTTTGAGTATTATATATATATATGTTTTATTCACAACATATACAATATTCACAAAACTATTACTTTCAGGAAGCCCAACTTGTCAAGAAAAAGGACGTTTTTAACATTTTCTAATTTTGTTTGTACATCCATTTTTATTTTCTGATTGAGAGACAGATTCATTTTGTGTGGAAATCAGAGACAATGCTACCTAGCAGATATTGGCAACACACTTAAATGATGACTGTGGTGAAAAAAAATAGACACACACTGGCTGAGAATGGCAGTTTTAAACAGTTTATAAAAATGTAATACATGGTCTATCATACACATTATATGACAACAAAATAAATGTTGCCAAATAACAGTATTTACATCTCCAACTCTTCTGGAAAATGGACTTCAGATGAGTTATGTACTAGTTTAAATTGTGTTGTTAAGGAAATGCCTAAAGTACATGAACAAAAAACACAGCAGAGGAAAAATGTAAGACACAGGCAGTGTTTATGATGTAACTGCAGCTTTAAAAACACATTACAACATTAACATTTTGGCAAACTTAAGTACTAATGCTGCTGAATTAATTAGGAGTTTACTTACGTCCAATAGGTGCAAGTTTTGTACTTTCTTGCTTGACTAGGTCTGCATTTTTTCGCTTCACCCACAGACGCCAGACCTCAAGACCCTCCTCTGGCTTTAGACAAACTGGAACCAGAATCTCTGATGGGGGCTCAGCTTGAGCCTCTGCCTCTACTTGACCCTGTATTAGATCAAAACAATAATCACAAAACTATTACTTTCAGGAAGCCCAACTTGTCTTCTACATTTTTACACACATTGCAGTGAAATGAGATACAAAGCACAGAACAAGCTGAAGATCACTATTAAAAGGTGGGCTCTAACCTGCAGGTGGAGCTGCTGTTCTTGTCCCTCTTCACCTTGGCTCTGCTGCTGATTTGGATCCCATATGTGGACTGACTGTGTGGAGTTGTATGTCCCTCCTACAGTCTGCACAGCCACAGGGATGTGAATGTTCCCGTTCATAAACTGTGCTGGAAACAGTGTCTGCACTATTTCCTCCTGTGTCCCAGCAGATGCCGACTGCCCATCTGCAGACCTTGATGAGGAATTGGAGGACACTTTGTCCTTTCCATTGGTGGTGGCAACCTGCACTGTGTTGTATGACTCCTGTGGTATGGTGATGTGGGTTACACCCTGCTGCTGTGGAGTGGAGTACACAGGGATGGTCCAGGTTTCCCCTGTAGGACCTGTAATTGTACCAGTAGTGCTGTACAGCTGAGCACTGTCAACAGTGAGCAAATCTGGACGTAGTGACACATAACTCTGCTGCTGCCCTTGAGGGATGGCCAGAACTGTGGCCACTTGTTGGCCCTGTGGAACGGCATAAGACACAGCTACAGGGACATCCACCTTGCGCTTTTTGGCAGGTTGTAGAACAGTTGACACAGTGTTGGACCTCCGATCTCCCTCCCTAGGAGTATCCTCTATGGTCTGGATTTGGATTTGTTGGCCACTTTGTAACTGAATCTGCTGCCCACACGGTAGCTGAATTTGTTGGCCAGGCTGAAGCTGAATATGTTGGCCCCCCGGCAGCTGAATCTGCTGGATTTGTTGGCCACTTGACAGTTGGATTTGTTGTCCCCCAGCTACAGCTGCAACCAGCTGTGCCTGTATCTGTGAAATGCAGACTGATTAGTGACAAAGCAACAGTAATGCAAAATGTAGAAATTGCTGCACTGGGTGATTAAAGGCATGTTATATTTCTCAAATGTCTTTGAAAACAAGCCATTCAAACATCACCTCTCTGCTCTAATTAAAAATCCTACATATTTTTCCTTTAATTTAATAGGGACAGTACCTGTTGTTGCTGCTCCTCTGTGAGCTCTCCATGCTGGATGAGCTGGGCTGTAGAGATTCCCTGCAGATCTTGCTGAGAGGGGGAGGCCACCTGAAGAACTTGGCCCACTGTCTGGCCCTGCTGTCCCTGGATCTGAACCTGGCACAGAGGTAAGAGTAAAAAAAAAAATTTCAGAATTGTACCAAGCAATTGGTGCAAGGCTACTACAGAGGCCAAGGAGGAGTCCATTAAATTACAGGAGTAGATTAATTAGAAAAGGTAAGATCTGAATCTTGCAGTCTTATTGCCTTTTTTTTTCTCAAAATTCCCACAAACAGGTTTGACTGGAGATCATTGTAGTTTGAACTTCTTTTTAAAATCTTATGAATGATCAGACACTTCTCTCAAGTGTAACCAGTATAAACACAGACCTGCACTTGAAGCTGCTGTTCTGACCCTTGGTGTAAAGACAGCTGCGGTGAGATCTCAGTTGATGTCACCTGTACCTGTTAGAGTCCATACATGTAAATGTGCCAGGCATGAGTATGAAGGATATCAGTTAACACAATTCAGCATCAACCATATAAGTAACTTGCTCTTACCGGACAAGCCAGCTCTAACAGAGAACCGGCCACCTCTGTGCTGTCTGTGTAGATACAGTTGGTGCCCTGCTGTTGATACACCATGGCAGTGGTGGTTGCAGCTCCTTCCTGCTGGCTGAACTCCTGCAGCACCTCTGGGCCCTTTGCAAGAGACTCCAGGAACTCCTTCATCCTGTGCTGAGGCACAGTGCGGGCCTTCTGCCGCACATATTCATCAAAGGAGACCACTCCACTCTCCTGCTCATTCATCTTTACTTCACCTAGATGGATGAGACCGTGGTTTGTTACACTGAAAATGTAGCTAAAGATCTATGACAACCTATAGTATTTATGTAGTTAAGTATATAGTTAATTTTACTTCAAGACTTCTCTATTGAGCAATATTCTATCAAAGAGCACCTTTGTTTACAGCCGCATCCGCGTTTGTGAAAAGAGCACTAATTATTAATTAAATGTGCCATTTAAATTCCTGCTAGTTAAGGACTGTGTGTAGAGTTGGCATGGTAAACACAGGGAACAAAGTCCTTTTGGCTGGTAGTGCAATGACTGTGCCAAGATTTAATCAACTTCTTATACTATATTCACAGACAAATTGTACAATTAATCCAAATTAGGAACATAAGAGAGTTTTAATTACATATTTACAGTGCTACTCATCGGGGAACTAGCTATGGTATCCTTAGCAGCGCACAATTAGCTAAAAATAGTGTCTAACGTGACATTATAATTGTTAGCAAGCTAGGTTAGCATACAATGTTAGCTAGACACAGTTTCGTTGCAACCCATATGGGTTGTTGGCCGACACACCAGCACTTATTGTGCATGACATCGCTGTTTAGTATTGCGGCTTCTAGTGTAAATGAAATACATATAACCACACAATTTCACTTTAGAGCAACAAATATCAAAGCAACAGTCCATTCATTGCAAGCTAGCTAACCGCTATGCTAATGTTAGCTAGCTAGCTCCGTAGCTCTGGATCCTGTCATGCTACCTTAAATAAAACGAAATCCTCTCCTTTCCGCCAAGGCACGGTGTTTAAAACTAAAAAGCCGATAAACGTCTAGCAGTTACCACCAGGATGCCAGTCACTTCGCTACATAGCGTGTGCAGCAGCAGTATAATCCCGGAAAATATGCTGTGATTAGTTTGCAATAAAATGTAGCGGCAGCGATCAGGCGAGCTCTCTGACGTCTGCTTATTTCAGGAGGAGATCCAGGCAGCTCTCCGGTTAAAATAAGTTTCATAAATACCGTAAAACGCAGATTTGTGTATCCAACAAGGTAAATACAGTCTACACTACACAACGACCCATGCCATCAGGTGTATTGTTTTTATCCATGGAGATACAAAATGACGGAAGTAGGCCCTGAAAAACGACACGATTCTTGCTTAGACTCTGCCCGACGGAGGTCTGCAGCTCCATCCTCACACCAACACTGACAGAATGAGGCTGAACAAAACCGAGAATTAAATCTGCAAGGAAATACCAACACGCCTGCTGCCCAAATCACACTCCAAATCACAGCCCAGTATATTTCACATTTTATGAAGTTATCATTATGTTCGGGTTAAAAAGGGACAGGAAACTTCACTATAATCATTTATACTCTAATATCTATTTTTTTCT